>JAJTUV010001677.1:0-334652 GCA_021653895.1 Mastomys natalensis
ATCCCAAAACTAGAGAATCCAAATTCTCAGGTACCAAGGCCCTCCTCTTCCACTGATTCCTGACAAGGACATCGTCAACTACCTATACAGGTGGAGCCATGAACCCCTCCCTTTGGGTTCCCAAGCTGGAGGTTTAGACACTGGGATCTCTAGTTGAGTATTTTGATACTCCTTCTAAGAAGGACCAAAGCACCCATCCTTTGGTCTTCCTTCATCTTCTTGAGCTTCATGTGGTCTATGTATATTGTGAGCTATTGGGCTAATATCAGTGAGTACATACCATGTGTGTTCTTTTGTGATTGGGTTACCTCACTCAGGATGATATTTTCCAATTCCATCCATTTACCTAAGAATTTCTCAAATATATTGTTTTTAATAGCTGAGAAGTACTCCATTGTATAAATGTACCACATTTTCTGTATCCATTCCTCTGTTTAAGGACATCTGGGTTCTTTCCAGCTTATGGCAACTATAAATAAGGCTGCTATGAACATAGTGGAGCATTTGTACCAGTTGTATGTTGTAACATCTTTTGGTTTATGCCCAGGAGTGGTATAGCTGGGTCTTCAGGTAATATTATGTTCAATTTTCTGAGGAACAACAAAACTGCTTTCCATAGTGTTTGTACCAGCTTAGAATCACACCAACAATGAAGGAGCATTCCTCTTTCTCCACATCTTTGCCAGCATCTGCTGTCACCTGAGGTTGCTGCTTTGTCCTATTGATGGTGTCCTCTGCTTTACAGAAGCGTTGCAGTTTTATGAGGTCACATTTGTCAATTCTTGATTTTAGACCATAGACCATTGGTGTTCTGTTCAGGAACTTTTCCCCTATGCCCATGTGTTCGAAATTTTTCCCCATTTTCTCTTCTATTAGTTTCAGTGTATCTGGTTTTATGTGAAGGTCCTTGATCCACTTGGACTTGAGCTTTGTACAAGGAGATAAGAATGGATCGATTTGCATTCTTCTACATGCTGTCCTCCAGTTGAACCAGCACCATTTGTTGAAAATGCTGTCCTTGTTCTACTGGACAGTTTTAGCTCCTTTGTCAAAGATCAAATGATCATAGGTGTGTGGGTTCATTTCTGGGTCTTCTATTCTATTCCACTGATCTTCCTGCCTGTCTCTGTGCCAATACCATGCAGATTTATCACTACTGCTCTGTAGTACAGCTTGAAGTCAGGGACGGTGATTCCCCTCAGAAGTTCTTTTATTGTTGAGAATAGTTTTCGATATCCTGGGTTTTTTGTTATTCCAAATGAAATTGAGAATTTCTCTTTCTAACTCTGTGAAGCAATGACTTGGGATTTTAATGGAGATTGCATTGAATCTGTAGAATGCTTTTGCAAGATGGCCATTTTTAGTACATTAATCCTGCCAATCCAAGAGCTCGGAGATCTTTACATCTTCTGAGATCTACTTTAGATTTTATTTTTCAGAAACTTGAAGTTCTTGTCATACAGATCTTTCACTTGCTTGGTTAGATTCACACCAAGGTGTTTTATAATATTTGTAACTATTTTGAAGGGTGTCATTTCTCTAATTTCTTTCTCAGCCTGTTTATCTTTTGAGTAAAGGAAGGCTACTGATTTGTTTGAGTTGATTTTATATTCAGCCACTTTGCTAAAGTTGTTTATCAGGTTTAGGAGTTCTCTGGTGGAAATTTTGGGGTCACTTAAGTATACTATCATATTATCTGCAAATAGTGATATTTTGACTTCTTCCTTTCCTATTCGTATCCCTTTGACCTCCTTTTGTTGCCTAATTGCTCTGGCTAGCACTTCCAGTACTATATTGAATAGGTGGGAAAAGAGTGGGCAGTCCCTGATTTTCCACTAAAATCTAGTCCCTGATTTTAGTGGAATTTCTTCAAGTTTCTCTTCATTTAGTTTGATGTTGGCTACTAGTTTGCTGTATATTGCTTTTACTATGTTTAGTTATGGGCCTCAAATTCCTAATTTTTCCAAGACTTTTACCATGAAGAGATGTTAAATTTTTTCAAATGCTTTCTCAGCATCTAGTGAGATGATCATGTGGTTTTCTTCTTTGAGTTTGTTTATATAGTGGATTAAATTGATGGATTTATGTATATTGAACCATCCCTGAATTCCTGGATAAAGACTATCATGATGGATGATTGTTTTGATGTGTTCTTGGATTCGGTTTGTGAGAATTTTATTGAGTATTTTTGCGTCGATACTCATAAGGAAGATTGGTCTGAAGTTCTCTTTCTTTGTTGGGTCTTTGTGTGGTTTAGGTATGAGCATAATTTTGGTTTCATAGAATAATTGGGTAGTGTTCCTTCTATTGTTATTTTGTGGAATAGTTTATAGAGAATTGGTATTAAGTCTTCTTTGAAGGTCTAATAGAACTCTGCATTAAAACCGTCTTTTCCCAGACTTTTTGGTAGGGAAACTTTTAATGATTGCTTTTATTTCTTTAGGGTTATGAGACTGTTTAGGTAGTTTATCTGGGCCTGATTTAACTTTGGTACCTGGTATTTGTCTAGAAAAGTGTCCATTTCATTCAGATTTTCTTGTTTTGTTGAGTATAAGCTTTTGCAGAAGGATCTGATGAGTTTTTGAATTGCCTCAGTTTCTGTTGTTATGTTATCCTTTTAAGTTTTGATTTTATTCATTTGGATACTGTCTCTCTGCCCTCTAATTAGTCTTGTTAAGGGTTTATCTATCTTGTTGATTTTCTCAAAGAACCAGCTCCTGGTTTTATTAATTCTTTGTATAGTTCTTTTTGTTTCTACCTGATTGATTTCAGCCCTGAGTTTGATTATTTCCTGCAGTCTACTCCTCTTTGGATTGTTTGCTTCTTTTTGTTCTGGAGCTTTCAGGTGTGTTGTCAAGTTGCTAGTGTATGCTCACTCCAGTTTGTTTCTGTAAGCACTTAGAGCTATGAGTTTTCCTCCTAACACTACTTTCATTGTGTCCCATAAGTTTTTGGTATGATGTGTCTTCATTTTCATTAAATTTGAAAAATTCTTTAATTTCTTTCTTTATTTCTTCCTTGACCACATTATCATTGATTAGAGTGTTGTTCAGTTTCCATGTGAATGTGGCCTTTCCATTGTTTTTTGTCATTATTGAAGACCAGCCTTAGTCCATGGTGATCTGATAGGATGCATGGGATTATTTCCATTTTCTTGTATCTGCTGAGGCCTGTTTTGTGGTCTATTATGGGGAAGGTCCAATGATATGCTGAGAAAAAGGTATATTCTTTTGTTTTAGGATGAAATGTTCTATAGGTATCTGTTAAATTGATTTGGTTCATAACTTCTGTTAGTTTCACTGTATCTCTGTTTAGTTTCTGTTTCCATGATCTGTCCATTGGTGAGAGTGGGGTGTTGAAGTCCCCAACTATTATTGTGTGAGGTGCAATGTGTGCTCTGAGCTTTAGTAAGGTTTCTTTTATGAAAGTGGGTGCTCTTACATTTGGTGCATAGATGTTCAGAATTGAGAGTTTATGTTGGTTGACTTTACGTTTGATGAGTATGAAATGTCCTTCCTTATCCTTTTTGATAGCTTTAAGTTGAAAGTCGATTTTATTAGATATTAGAATTGCTACTCCAGCTTGTTTCTTAGGACCATTTGCTTGAAAAATTGATTTCCAGCCCTTTACTCTAAGGTAGTGTATGTCGTTGTCACTGAGGTGGGTTTCCTGTATGCAGTGAAATGCTGGATTCTGTTTATGTATCCAGTCTTGTTAGTCTCTGTCTTTTTATTGGGGAATTGAGTCCATTGATCTTAAGAGATATTAAGGAGACTAGATTGTTGCTTCCTGTTATTTTTGTTATTAGCATTGGCATTGTTTGTGTGGCTATCTTCTTTTGGATTTGTTGGAAGAAGATTACTCTCTTGCTCTTTGTAGGGTATATTTTCCCTCCTTGTATTGGAGTGTTGCCTCTATTATCCTTTGTAGTGCTGGGTTTGTGGAAAGATATTGTGTAAATTTGGTTTTGTCATGGAATATCTTGGTTTCTCCATCTATGGTAATTGAGAGTTTTACTGAGAATAGTAGTCTGGGCTGGCATTTGTGTTCTCTTAGGGTCTGTATGACATCTGTCCAAGATCTTCTAGCTTTTATACTCTCTGGTGAGAAGTCTGGTGTAATTCTGATAGGTCTACCTTTATAGGTTACTTGGCCTTTTTCCCTTACTGCTTTTAATATTATTTCTTTGTTTTGGGCATTTGGTGTTTTGATTATTATGTGATGGTAGGAATTTCTTTTCTGGTCTAGTCTATTTGGAGTTCTGTAGGCTTCTTGTATGTTTATGGACATCTCATTCTTTAGGATAGGGAAGTTTTCTTCTATAATTTTGTTGAAGATATTTATTGGGCCTTTCAGTTGGGAATCTTCACTCTCTTCTATACCTATTATCCTTAGGTTTGGTCTTCTCATTGTGTCCTGGATTTCCTGGATATTTTGGGTGAATAACTTTTTGCATTTTGCATTTTCTTTGACAGTTGTGTTAATATTTTCTATGGTATCTTCTGCACATGAGATTCTCTCTTCTATCTCTTGCATTCTGTTGGTGATGCTTGCATCTATGACTCCTGATTTTTTTTCTAGGTTTTCTATCTCCAGGGTGGTCTCCCTTTGTGATTTCTTTATTGTTTCTCCTTTCATTTTTATGTCCTGGATGGTTTTGTTCGATTCCTTCACCTGTTTGGTTGTGTTTTCTTGTAATTCTTTAAGGGATTTTTGTGTTTCCTCTTTAAGGGCTTCTACCTGCTTACCTGACTTCTCCTCAGTTTCTTTGAGAGTGTTATTTATGTCCATCTTAAAGTCCTCTATCATCATCATTAGAAGTGATTTTAAATCTGAATCTTGCTTTCCTGGTGAGATGGGGAATTCAGGACTTTGTATTGTGGAAGAACTAGGTTCTGATGATGCCAAGTACCCTGGGTTGCTGAAGCTTATGTTCTTACGCTTGCCTTTTGCCATCTGCATCTCCTTAGTGCTACCTGCCCTGTCTCTGGTTGGAGCCTGTCTTTCGTATTATCTTGGTTGTGTCAGAACTGTTTTGGGTGGGTGTTGCTGCTGGAGTTAGAGCTGAGGCCCAAGATCTGCTCAGTGCTTGTTTGCAGACCAGAAGGAACCATGCCCCAGTCCTGGAGTGAATTCTTTGGTCCCAGTGGGTCCCAGTGGGTCCTATTACTCCCTGTTTGGGGCTGGTGTTGCTGTCTCCTTACCTAAGATACTGCCCAGGTTAGAGCTCCTTGGAGGCCCACTTCCTCTGGGTTTTGTGAGACTGGGTGCAGAGCTACTGCCCAGGTGCAGACCAGAAAGAACCAGTGCCCCAGGCCAGGAGTAAATTCCTGGGTCCCAGTGGGTCCCAGGTGCTCCCTGTTTGGAATGGGTGTTTCTGTCACCTTACCTAAGATACTGCCAGGTTAGCACTCCTGGGAGCCCTGTGTCCTCTCTATTTTCAAGACACATAATATAATCATATACATCAAAACGAAGACTAACATTAATAATAGTGTAACTATATTTATCAAACCCTTTTACTTACTTCCTTAAAGAAATTAGAGGCAATAGTAGAGTCAGTCTGTAGAGCAATTCACAGTAACAGACTGAAGAATGTATCCAGAGTAACAGAAATTGCCAGTAACATTAAAAATTCAGTCCTGAGACTTAGACATTTTTACTACATTTCCTAAATTCACTCCTCAGTGACTGAAAGGCGAAGATCAACGGTTGGCATAAATGGTATAATTTTCCCCCTGTTCAGGAAATTAACCAGCTCCAAGCTGATAAAGCCCATAATTTACCACATAGGGCAAATCGCTAAAGCACTCAACCGGTGAGGTACGATTCTCCCTTTGCATGTGAACTTGAACTGACTCCTGACAGCAAAATCAATTGAAAAGATTTACCCTAGGGACAGCTTCTAAAACGTAGTGTAATCAGGAGATAAGGGAATGGATGTAGAAAGCTGTCACAGCCCTCCACCAGCCAGCAACTAACTTCCCATGGCCTGAGCCTGCAGGTATAAGCATCCCCCAAAGATCCCACTGAACCCAAAGCACTTAGAGGTTAAGAAACCCTTTCCCATAGTGATGAAATCTTGTCACCTGAAACTCTTAAGATCAAGAAAATTTACCAACTCAGCGCTTAGGGGCAGCCACGGAGCTGTAGAAAACAATCTTTGCTTTTCCAGGTGTTAAGAAAATGCTTTGAGCAACTTGCTCCATCTCACTTGATAGCTGACAAGATTGTAAGTGCACATGACTTCTTAAAATGAAGTATCTGCTTTGAACTCACAAGGGTTCCAGAAATCCAATATTTTAATCTTAAGAAATTTCCATTAAAACCAAATAACCATTTGTTGAAAAACTCATGCAAAAATAGTTATAGCTTCCTTGTCACACTGCTGTCTGCTCTGTCTTGAGACATTGCCATCACTATCCACTCCACAGTATGTACTGGGATGCAGTAGAAAAGACTCTGTCAGTGTATATTACTGCTGTACAGATCAGCAACAGCAATGTAACCATGGCAGATATTCAACCCCCTTTGCTGAAGTTTCTTTAAATGAATCTTAGATTGACTCTCCCTAAGGTTGCTACCAATATTGATTGGGACAATATAAAAAAGATACCCCATACCGGTTATGGTACACAAAATAAACACCATTCTCCTGCAAGCTGTTATACCTTTTTTTCTTTTTTCTATTTTCCTGTGTATATGTGTGTATTTATTTTGCATAGATATGTGTATATTTTGCATGTGTTTGGGCACATATGTTTAAATGGATGTGAAAGCAGGAGATTGATGTTGAAAATCACCCTCTATCACTCTTTTACCTTACTGATTGAGCAGGGACTCTCCATCAAATACAGACCTTGCCTATGTGGCTAGCTTTGCAAGTCAGCTTGCTCTGGGATCCATTCTTTCTACCATCACAGGATGAAACTGTATGTAGACTGCCACATCCGCCAGGCATTTATGTAGGTGCTGGGAATCCAACCTCCACTCCTTATGCTGATGGGGAAACTCTTTAACCACTAAGCCATCTTCAGTCCTTCCCTGTATGCTTCTTCTCAGGAATGTTTGGTCCACATGTTGAATAATTATCTCTTGGTAGTGTTATAGTGACGTCAGAAAACCATGCCTTTCTCAGAGTAGAATTCCTGTCACCTTACCTCCACATGTGTTTAAACTGCCCACTAATCACAAACACTTCCACAAATCTTTGTCTTCTCATTCTACATTTCCCTGCTTATGTCTGCTCCTTCTGGTTTTATTCTGCCTTCAAGCCAAAAGAGATTCAAACTTGATTCATTTATGAAAGAAGGGTTTTAATGTATTTGTTAGGTGTTATGATATCCTGAGTTAAATTACAACTATATTATAAAATTGATGTTTGTAAAGGTTGTGCACATTTATTGAAAGTGTTCAAACTATGAGGATTTGGAATATTCACTGGCATTCCCTAAAAGTAGGTTAACATGAGAACCAAATTGCTCCCAAAAAAATGGTCAAATATTATGCCAGAACACAAACCTCAAGAGGTGTGGACGATCTACAGATATATTCAATAAGAGGGTCTTGAGTTTGAAAGAGGAAGGACAAGTTCAGGAAGACTTGAAGGCAGTCAGAAAGCACCTGGATGTGAATCAGAAAAGAATCCAGGGAGGGAAATTGCTCAGCAAATTTTCTATTAAGTTGTAGCAGTGCTTTGGGACTAAGGCATAATTATCTTTGGATTGAATTACTGGAAAATTGGTCTCTTTGAAGTCAAGGAAGCTGAAAACAACTTTATAGAATGCTAAAAAGAAATTAAACACTGAAAAATAGTTTAAATGTTACCTAGTCATCCAATCTCAAGTGCCTGCACTCACTTCTTGAGAAATGGTGACTCAGATCAGAAACATTCCCTTATTACCTAAAAATTAAATACATGGGCTCCCATTCAGATGACTCTGAAAATCAGAAAATTCTCCTGTATGTAACTAGAGGTGGTAGTCATACTTGAGAATTAAGGTAGCCATTAATATATAAATAACACGTGTTTTCTCACAGCTGTGTTTCCTAGAGTTTATGTAAATATATAAAATCACATGTGTACAGACAACATGAGAGTAAGGGTGAGCCTGTCTAAAGGAATAAATGAAATTATCAGGAGAGGAGGGCAGGAGATGAGGTGAGAACCTGTAGTATATATTTATATGAAATTTTAAAGACTTTTTTAGTTTTTTACTTTTTTTTCTTAGTGAACAACAAAATTGCCATGATGCATAAATGGGAGTCTGAAGAAATGTTCGAGGAGTCTCTTTTCTCCTTCTACTATGTGGGTCCCATGGATTAACTGAAGTTATCATGCTTACCAGCAATCACGTTTTTCATTGAGCCCTATCACCAGCCCCTTTATAGGTAATTTTATAAACACAATAAAAGTATGCTCTAAATAAAGAAAAATATTCATCCATGTATTCAGACAAATTTTCATTGCTGAAAGTGCTAATCCTGGTTGAAATGCTATTTCTCCTGGCTTAAGAGATGTTCTAATTATATATTTCCATGGACAAATTTTAGAAAAGGATTACCACACCGCCTACGATTTCTCATTTTGAGAGTGTGATGGTTAATCTTCATTACCAACTTGACAAGAAGCATCCAGAAGGAACAACTCAGGGTGAGAACATTTCTAGAGAGGTTCAACTGACAAGGGAAGGCCCACCCTAAATGTGGTCACTACTATCCTGTGGGCTTACGTCTAGAATGAATGAAGTAGAAAGTGAACTGAGCACCAGCATCCACTTCTCTCTACTTCCTGACTGCAGGTGCAGTATAACCAGCTCCCGACACCCTACAGCCATGCCTTGACCCTGCACCCCTTGAACTGTAGTCAAAATAATCCCTTTCTTCCTGGGTCAAGCTGATTTTGTCACTATTTTCTCAAAGCAATGATAAAATAGCTAGTGAAGACTCTTTCCAATTCTTACACAGATTCTTTACATGGTATAGCTTTTCCCTTTCTCATTCCTTTGCATTTTGGTGCACCTAGATCCTTTAAAGTTGTCCACTGATAAAGAGAAAGAAGGGACCCTAAGCACTGACTTTCTGGATACTCGAACAGTTTCATATAACATTGGGTTGCAGCCCCTTTGCTTTGAAAGCCTCACAATACTTTTGGTCCAGTTGTGAACTTATCTGAGTACAGTATCTTTTAGAAGAGAGCTTTTGAATAAACAATAAAGGATAGGGCAATGGAAAGGACTTAGTGGGTAAAGGCACTAGTCATACAAGCCAACTGACTCAAGTTCAATTCCCAAAATACACAGTGATTAAATATAGAAATTGAAACTTGAAAATTAGCTCAGTTAGTAAAAATGCTTACTTGAAAGTATGGTCCCTTGTAATCCTAGTGCTGAGATTCCAGAGGCTCATAGATCCCTGAGGTTTGAGAGCCAGCCCAGCCTAGCCTATTGCAAACTCCATTTCAATAAGAAACTTTATTAACAAAACTAAAGTGGACAACATTCAAGGAATGCTTCCCAAGGTTGCCCTCTGGCCTACATAGCACACATGAGTAGGTGACATGAACATGTGTGTGCACACAGTCACATACATTTTTTTTCCAATTCTATCATTCCACAATTGCTTCAATAATGTCTTCAAATTGAACCTGTGTCCCCACATCCTGTCCACAAACTAGGAGAGCTTGTCAAACTCTTTGAATTGGCTCAGGAACACAGTATCATCTTTGCTGTCTCCTTGATAAGTAAAGAAACTCCTCCTAAGGAAGGGTTCAGGTCTTAGTGTGACTCAGTGTGAATCTTGGAAATTATAATGGGGATGACCAATTATCATTTGAATAAAACATGAAGGCTTGCTTAATAAGCCAATTATTCTAGCACTGTGTTCATGCATAACAGTGTTTTTTTCATTTTTAAGTGAATACTGAAACAAAATTGAAATTGTGTATCATACCATATATTAAAATTACCAGCAAAAAAGTTTGGGAAGGTTAGATCAAGTATGGTTAAGTATCAAAAGGAATGAATATTATATTTAAAGAAGCTGTTTAATTTTTTTCTACACATTTTAGGATAACTGTCTAACATCTGTATCATGCATGCATGCTCAGTCTCTATAGAATCTCTGCAATAACAAATAGCAACTCAATTCATTTGTTTAAAGTTTCTGAGTAACGTAAAATCCTTTGTAGGATTTAGACTCTGAACTCCTGATGTTGTTTTCACATCCTTAACTGCATTGTGGTGGCATCCACTTTCTAACATCCTCCACTCTTTTAGAAGAAAGCCCAAGTATGATAAAAAAAAAAAAAAAATGATCCGCAGAGATCTACTAGGTTATTTGCAGTAATGGATCTTCTTCTCAGGGGTTACCATTCTGCCTCCACTCTTGCTCTGATATGATGGAGAGATTCTGCTAATTGTCAGTGGTACCCTCACTCCATGCATGACTGCACCATCACACTTTCCTTTTCTGTTAATCTGTACTTTCTCTGTTACACATGGTAAATCCCTCCAGACATGCATTCTCTGATGATCCCTAGATGATCCAGTTTTTATTTTGTCATACAAGTATACCTGATTTGTATGCAATGGATACTAGATAATTCAAAGAATCTGAATAATATCTGTAAGAATGTCTCAAGTTTTGCTGGCATATTTACTTTAAGATGGAATATCATGAGGGTTTGGCGAGATGGATCAATGGGTAAAGAGCCTGGTCCATAAATGTAATCACCTGAAACAGAATCCCCAGCACCTATGAAAACTGGACACAGTAGTACCTATCTATATATCTGTCCCCCTAACTGGCTTCACTCTATACTTATAGCTTTTCTCTGCAGTTGTGCTAAAGAGGAGATGCCAGTCCTGCAATCTCCAACACCTCCAGGCCACTACTGTGGCTAAGGCTTTAGCCTTCAGAGCTTCATGCATCTCTCTCATCAGCGGGTCTTAGCAGTTCTCTGGAACCACAGTATCTTACATGCCTACAAAACCATTACCATGTCCTGCTGCCAGCTCAGCGTGGCTGGACCACAGCAGAATTCCTCTTTGTCTGCCAGCCCTGGGGAAATACTTTCCTAGACATTTGGTTTTGAGCAGAGAACCCTTCAGGTGCATTCTCAGTTTACACTCTAAAGTAAATTGGCATTTTCAGCAAAAATATAGCCCCAAGTGTAGAGCTTGGCTCCCAGAGCCCCGGTCCTGTTACGTAAGTGCACAATAAAATGTTCCTCTTTGATATTGTTAACAATCTCAAATACAATCACAGAGGATTTGACTGCACTCTGCTTTTCCAAAACTTTACATCTCGCTTGCGTAATTTTCCTCCCCTAGTTCCACCTGTTTTGATCTGCCTTCTCTAGTCTTTGGTCTCTTCCCAAGGACCTGCATAGGACTAGCAGTAACCCGACCCAGCTGAGTGCTATCCTTCTTGAAATTTTCTTCACAAGTTAGCTGATTTCTTTTAAATTCAACTTTGCTCAAGTTCCCAAAATAGCAGAATGTAGCCAAATTATTTTCCAAAAGAGCACATAAATGGTGCCTATCCCAGTACCTTAGAGAGTCCTCTTTCCTTCTGAAACTCCTTGAGCCCAGCCTCATGTCTCACTTTTTTCCATAATCATTTCTTCTAAATCCCCACCAAGATTGCCCAAAGAGCTATGCCTGCAGTGTTCAAGAGATTTTTAGTCTAAACCTCTAAACTCTCCAACATTTCTCTAATGAACCAATTCCCCAAAGCCCTAAGAAAAACATAGTAAGGTTTGTCACAGCCATGGACCAACATCTCTGTAAAATATTCTATATTATTTTGACATCTCATTTCTGGAACAAAAATACCAGACAAAAGCAACTTAAAGAAGGAAAGTTTTATTTTGGATCACAGTGTGAGGGAGCAGTCCATCATGGTGGGGAAAGCAAGGCAGCACAATTATGAGGCAACATTGTGTCTGCAGCCCAGAAACTGGGAGAGTTGAACACTGCAATTTAGATTGCTTTCTCCCTTTTTTTTCATCCTGAGGCCTTGTCCCATGGGATTGTGATGCCTACATTTAAGGTGGTTCTTCTCAAGTCTGTTAATGTAACCTAGAAACTCATAGACACATCCTAGAAGCTATTTCCTTCTAGATACTCTCAAGAAGACAATCAATAGTAAACGTCATATATACATGTTCTCTCATAATTCTTGAAGCTTGAAAAATATTTTACTCATTTTTTTTTTGTTTTCCTTTGCCAGAACCACAGTGGTCTGGCAAAATAGCTTCCCTTTTAGAGACACTAATACCATTTCCAATTGTGTATCACACCTCAGTCTTAACAGTCATTATGACATCATATAATCATTTTGCCACATATTGAAATCTCACTGTGACTTATTCATTTCCCATAGTCTAAACCATTAAGTTTGGCTTTTGGTAACATTACTGGTTTTCCCTGTTAAATTCATGAGCACTTACTATACTCTCTATTATTGCCTATATTTTTCAAAGTGATGTCCTGTGTTAGCTTTCAGGGTTGTCTTCTACTTCACATTCAATTCAAACATCATTTATATAATCTGGAACTGTGTCCCCATCCTACAAAATTCTGTGATCTGAAGTAATGGCTCAATATTGTATTTTTTAATTGGACATTTTATTTATATTTCAGATGTTATCCCCTTACCCCATTCCCCCACACAAACTCAGGAACCCCATATTCCATCCACCCTCCTCCTGCTTCCATGAGGATGTGCCACCACCCACCTCCCCACACTCAAATTCCCCAACACTTGGCATCCAGCTTTCATTGGATTAAGGATCTCCTCTCCCACCTATGCCTGACAAGTCCACCCTCCCTTACATATACAGCTGGAGCCATGGGTTCCTCCTTATGTGCTTCCAGGCTGGTGGTTTAGACCCTGGGAGCTCTGGTTGGTTGGTATTGTTGCTCTCTCATGGGGCCGCAAACATTTTAAGCTCCTTCAGCTCCTTCTCTCCAACTCCTCCATTGGGAACCCCTTGATCTCTTCAGTTACCTTTGAGCATCTACCTCTGTATATGTCATACTCTGACAGACCTCTAAGAAACAGCTATATCAGGCTCCTGTCAGCATGCATTTCCTTACATCTACATCAGTGTCTACCTTTGATGACTACACATGGGATGGATACACAAGTGGAATGCTCTCCAGACAGACCCTCCTTCAGTTTCTGTCCCATAATTTGTCTCCAAATTTGCTCCCTTGAGTATTTTGTTACTCTTTCTAAGAAAGACCGAAGCACCTATACTTGGTCTTCTTCTTCATGAGCTTCATGTGGTTTGAATCATGGGTATTTCAAGCTTCTGGGCTAATATCCAATAATCAGTGAGTGAATACCATGTGTGTTCTTTTGTGATTGGGTTATCTCACTCAGGATGATATTTTCTATATTCCATTCATTTACCTAAGAATTTCTCAAATTCATTGTTTTTAATAGCTGAGTAATATTCCATTGTGTGAATGTACCACATGTTTTTGTATTCATTCCTCTGTTGAAGGGCATTTGGGTTCTTTCCAGCTTCTGGTTATTATAAGGCTGCTATAAACATAATGGAGCATATGTCCTTGTTGTATGTTAGAATATCTTCTGGGTATATGCCCAGGAGTGGTATAGCTAGGTCCTCAGGTAATGCTATGTCCAATTTTCTGATGAACTGCCAGAATGATTTCTAGAGTAGTTGCACCATCTTGCAATCCCACCAACAATGAAGGAGTGTTCCTCTTTCTTCACATCCTCGCCAGCATCTACTATCACCTGAATTTTTTATCTTAGTCATTATGACTGGTGTGAGGAGGAATCTCAGGGTTGTTTTGATTTGCATTTCCCTGATGACTAAGGATGCTGATCTTTTCTTTAGGTGTTTCTGGGCCATTCGAGTTTCCTCAGTTGAGAATTCTTTGTTTAGTTCTGTATGACATTTTTTAATAGGGCTATTTGGTGGTCTGGAGACTAATTGCTTGAGTTCTCTGTATATATTGGATATTAACCCATTATCAGATGTGGGATTGGTAAAAAAAAAATAATAATAATAATAATAATTCCCAATATGTTGGTTGCCTTTTTGGCCTGTTGACAGTGTGTTTTGACTTACAGAAACTTTGCAATTTTATGACAACCCATTTGTCAATTCTTGATCTTAAAGCATAGGCCATTGGTGTTCTCTTCAGGAACTTTTCCCCTGTGCCCAAGTATTCAGGGTTCTTCCCCATCTTCTCTTCTATTATTTTCAGTGTATCTGGTTTTATGTAAAGGTCCTTTATCAATTTGGACTTGAGCTTTGTACAAGGAGATAAGAATGGATTGATTTGTACTCTTCAACATGTTGTACTCCAGTTGAACCACCACCATTTTGAAAATGCTGTCCTTCCTTTTTCCACCGGACAGTTTTAGCACCTTTGTCAAAGATCAAGTGACCACAGATATGGGGGTTCATTCCTGGGTCTTCAATTCTATTCCATTGATCTTCCTGCCTGTCTCTGTGCCAATACCATGCAGTTTTTATCACTACAGCTCTGTAGTACACCTTGAAGTCAGGGATGGTAATTCCCCGAGAAGTTCTTTTATTGTTGAGAATAGTTTTTTGCTATCCTGGGTTTTTTGTTATTCCAAATGAATTTTAGAATTTCTCTTTCTAACTTTGTGAAGCATTGAGTTGGGATTTTAATGGAGATTTGCACTGAATCTGTAGAATGCTTTTGGCAAGATGGCCATTTTTAGTACATTAATCCTGCCAATCCAAGAGCATGTAAGATCTTTCCAACTTCTGATATCTTCTTTGATTGCTTTCTTCAGAGGCTTGAAGTTCTTGTCATATAGATCTTTGACTTCCTTAGTTAGATTCACACCAAGGTATTTTATATTATTTGTGACTATTGTGAAGGGTGTCATTTCACTAATTTCTTTCTCAGCCTGTTTATCCTTTGAGTAAAGGAAGGCTACTGACTTGTTTGAGTTGATTTTATAACCAGACACTTTGCTAAAGTTGTTCATCAGAGTTAGGAGTTCTCTGGTGAAAGTTTTGGGTCACTTAAGTATACTATCATATCATCTGCAAATAGTGATATTTTGACTTCTTCCTTTCCTATTTCCCTTTGACTTCTTTTTGTTGTCTAATTGCTCTTGCTAGGCCTTCTGGTACTATATTAAATAGGTAGGGAGAGAGTGGGCAGCCTTGTCTCGTCCCTGATTTTAGTGGGATGGCTTCAAGTATCTCTTCATTTAGTTTGATGTTGACTACTGGTTTGCTGTATATTGCTTTTACTATGTTTAGTTATGGGCCTTGAATTCTTGATCTTTCCAAAACTTTTACCATGAAGGGATGTTGAATTTTGTCAAATGCTTTCTCAGCATCTAGTTAGATGATCATGTGTTTTTTTTCTTTGAGTTTGTTTATATAGTGGATTACATTGATGGAATTTCGTATCTTGAACCATCTCTACATTCCTGGAATAAAGCCTACTTGATTGTGATGGATGATTGTTTTGATGTGTCCTTGGATTCGGTTTCTGAGAATTTTATGGAGTATTTTTGCATCGATATTCATAAGGGAGATTGGTCTGAAGTTCTCTTTCTTTGTTGGGTCTTTGTGAGTTTTAGGTATGAGTGTGATTGATGCTTCATAGATCAAATTGGGTAGTGTTCCTTCTGTTTTTTATTTTGTGGAATAGTTTGAAGAGAATTGTTCTTAGGTCTTCCTTGATGGTCTGATAGAGTTCTGCACTAAAACTATCTGGTCCTGGGCTTTTTTTTTTTTTTTTTTTTTTTTTTTTTGGTAGGGAGACTTTTAGTGACTGCTTCTATTTCTTTAGGTATTATGAGACAGTTTAGATGATTTATCTGCTCCTGATTTAACTTTGGTACCTGGTATTTGTCTAGAAAATTGTCCGTTATCATCCAGATTTTCCTGTTTTTTTTGAGTATAGGCCTTTGTAGTAGGATCAGATGATTTTTTAAATTTCTTCAGTTTCTGTTGTTATATCTCCCTTTTCAGTTCTAATTTTATTAATTTGGATACTGTCTCTGTGCCCTCTGGTTAATCTGGCTAAGGGTTTATCTATCTTACTGATTTTCTCAAAGAACCACCTCCTGGTTTTGTTGATAATTTTTATAGATCTTTTTGTTTCTACTTGGTTGATTTCAGCCCTGAGTTTGATTATTTCCTGCAGTCTACTCCTCTTTGCTGTATTTGCTTCTTTTTGTTCTAGATCTTTCAGGTGTGCTGTCAAGTTATTAATGTATGCTCTCTCCAGTTTCTTTTTATACATACTTAGAGCCATGAGTTTTCCCCTTAGCAATGCTGTCATTGTGTCTCATAAGTTTTGGTATGATGAGCCTTCATTTTCATTAAATTCTAAAATGTCTTTAATTTCTTTTTTTTTTTTTCTTCCTTGACCAAGTCATCATTGAGTAGAGTGTTGTTCAGTTTCCACGTGTATGTGGGCTTTCCATTGTTTTTGTTAATATTGAAGACCAGCCTTAGTCCATGGTGATCTGATAGGATGCAAGGGATTATTTCTATATTTTTCTATCTGTTAAGGAGTGCTTTGTGACCAATTATATGATCTATTTTGGAGAAGGTACCATGAGGTGCTGAGAAAAAGGTATATTCTTTTGTTTTAGGATGAAATGTTCTATAGATATCCATTAAATCCATTTGGTTCATAACTTCTGTTAATTCCACTGTGTCTCTGTTTAGTTTCTGTTTCCATGACCTGTCCATTGGTGAGAGTGGGATGTTGAAGTTCCAACTATTACTGTGTGAGGTGCAATGTGTGCTTTGAGTTTTAGTAAAGTTTCTTTTATGAGTATGGGTGCCCTTGCACTTGGCGCATAGATGTTCAGAATTGAGAATTCATCTTGGTAGATTTTTCCTTTGATGAATATGAAGTGTCCTTCCTTATCTTTTTTGATAACTTTTGATTGAAAGTCGAATTTATTCAAAATTAGAATGGCTACTCCAGCTTGTTTCTTGGGACCATATGCTTGGAAAATTGTTTTCCAGCCCTTTACTCTGAGGTACTCTCTGTCTTTGCCACTAAGGTGCATTTCCTGTATGCAGCAAAATTCTGTATCCTGTTTACATATCCAGTCTGTTAGTCTATTTTTTTTATTGGGGAATTTAGTCCATTGATCTTAAGAGATATTAAGGAAAAGTGATTGTTTCTTCCTGTTATTTTAGTTATTAGAGGTGGAATTATCTTCTTTTGGTTTTCTTGGAAGATTACTTTCTTGCTTTTTCTAGGTTGTGGTTTCCTTCCTTTTGTTTGGAGTTTTCCATCTATTCTCCTTTGTAGGGCTGGGTTTGTGGGAAGATATTGTGTACATTTGGTTTTCTCATGGAATATCTTGGTTTCTCCATCTATAGTGATTGAGAATTTTGCTGGGTATAGTAGCCTGGGCTGGCATTTGTGTTCTCTTGGGTCTGTATGATATCACGCCAGGATTTTCTGGCTTTTATAGTCTCTGGTGAGAAATCTGATGTAAATCTTATCTGTCTGCCTTTATATGTTACTTGACCTTTTGCCCTTACTGCTTTTAGTATTTTTCTTTTTTTTTTTTTTTTTTCTGCATTTGATGTTTGGATTATTATGTGACAGTAGGAATTTCTTTTCTGGTCTAGTCTATTTGGAGTTCTGTAGGCTTCTTGTATGTTCATGGGCATCTCTTTCTTTAGGTTAGGAAAGTTTTCCTCTATACTTTTGTTGAAGATATTTACTGTCCCTTTAAGTTGGGAATCTTCTCTCTCATCTATACCTGTTATCCTTAGGTCTGGTCTTCTCATTTTGTCCTGGATTTCCTGGATGTTTTTGGGTTAGGGGCTTTTTGCATTTTGCATTTTCTTTGACAGTTGTGTCAATGTTTTCCATGGTATCTTCTGCACCTAAGATTCTCTCTTCTATCTCTTGTATTCTGTTTCAGATGCTTGAATCTATGACTCCTGATTTCTTTCCTAGGTTTTCTATCTCCAGGGTGGTCTCCCTTTGTGATTTCTTTATTGTTTCTACTTCCATTTTTATATCCTGGATGCTTTTGTTTAATTCCTTCACCTGTTTGGTTGTTTTCTTTAAATTCTTCAACGGATTTTTGTGTTTCCTCTTTAACAGCTTCTACCTATTTCCTGTGTTCTCCTGTATTTCTTTAAGGGAGTTGTTGATGTCCTTAAAGTCCTCTTTCATCCTCATGGGATGTGATTTTAAATCTGAATCCTGCTTTTCCAGTGTGATGGGGTGTCCAGGACTTGCTATGTTAGGAGAACTAGATTCTGATGATGCCAGATAACTTTGGTTTCTGTTGCTTATATTCTTGTGCTTGCCTTTCTCCATCTGGTTAACTCTAGTGCTACCTGCACTCACTATCTCTGCCTGGAAACTGTCTTTCCAGTTATCTTGCTTGTGTCAGAACTCCTCAGAGTCCAGATGTCTCTGTGATTCTGTGATCCTGAGAAGAGCTCCTGGGACTCAGGCTTCCTCGGGGATCCTGAAATCCTGCTGCTCTGAGTGCAGTGGTTCCACCACTGCTCTGCTGCTCTAGGAAGGTTCAGGATATGATGTCTTCATTGGAGCAGACCTACCAGGTGTACAATATTGTATTTTAGCAATACCATCTACTTTGTCTTCCATTATGCCTCATTGCTTTTTCCTTTTGGTGGAATACCACTTATCTAGCATGTACAAGGTTCTGAGTTCTCCCACGAACATCACAAAGCAAAAACAACATGTTAGAAATATTCTTTCCTAGGAATATCCAACAGATCTTTCCTAAGAAGATATTTATACCATGCACTCTGGTAGAAGTTACAATATATTAATCAGAACATAGATATTCTTTTCTTATTGTTGTTGGTTTGTTTTTGTTTTTCAAGACAGGGTTTCTCTGTGGGCCCTAACTGCCCCAGATCTCATTCTGTAGACCAGGTTGTCCTCAAACTCAGAAATCCCCCTGGCTCTGCCTCCTGAGTGCTGGTGCTAAAGGCATGCACCATCATCACCCAGTTTATGCTCCCTTTTTAGTAAATGAAATCAATTAAAAAGGCAGATCATTTCAATGTTTGTCTGTTCTTCCATCCTCAGACAGAAATGCCTATTACGTAACTCTATAACTTGTAGAACTTCTATGGCATTATTTTCCATAAAGTCTTCTCTGGTAGATATAACTGTAGGCAGCTGTGTTTAAGATAGCACCTGGGACAGTTGCAAAGTCTTATGACTAGCACCTGACAATGTAAGCAGCTGACTTCCAGCATGGCCAGCTCAGCTAAACTGGTAAACAAGTCCTTTGTGCATGGTCGGCCTCGTGCCCCTCCCAAGCGGCTTATGCTAATGAGGTATTGGCAGCTTAACCTATCCTGAGAGAACACATCACCCAGCCCACCTTGGGAAGATATATAAGCAGCACATTTCTGCTGCTGGGGGTCCCCGGCCATACGTCATCCTAATCCAGGTCCCCTTCCCGGTCTCCTTCCTGGTCCCCATCCCTAGGTCCCGGTCCCCGCCATCATCCCCGTCCAGATCCCCGTCCCCGTCCTGGTCCCTGTCCCCATCCATAAGTCAAGAGTCATTCCTGCAATAAAGCTGACTGAGAAGGATCCGACCGTGTCGTGTCTTAATTGCTGGTCAAGGCGGACGCGACATATAACCTCTCATAATTCATCAGAATAACTCAGAAATTGATAGTATTTGAAATTTTTGTGAAAACTCTATGTCACATCTCATCTGCCTGCTGTTCAATTTGCCATGTCAAAGCTGCATATACTACTCTGCACATATTTTATGAGTCTGTGGTTCAAACACCTCCATAAGGCACCTCTCCCTCTATGATGTTCTTACAGGCTTACCCACATATTTTACATAGTGATAATTCAGTGATGATCAGGATACCATCATTCATTCATGATGTCCAAATCCTTTCTAGGACTATTTACCTACACTGTAACCCAGGCTAAAACATGTATTCCTCACTGTATCTTATATACAAATCTTTAAATTACAGTATTTACCTTTTACTCTTCATCAAACATTTCTCATTCTGATTTTTATCTGGTTATGTCTTTGATTCATATCAGACATTTTAACCATTTAAAACAGAATCTCCTGCCTCCTTTTAAGAACACTAATTTTGGGCCGGGCGGTGGTGGCGCACGCCTTTAATCCCAGCACTTGGGAGGCAGAGGCAGGCGGATTTCTGAGTTCGAGGCCAGCCTGGTATACAGAGTGAGTTCCAGGACAGCCAGGGCTGTACAGAGAAACCCTGTCTCGAAAAACCAAAAAAAAAGAATACTAATTTTGTAACTTTTTGTTGATTCTTTGTGAGTTTTATATCGTGCACCCCATCTCCCCATCCCTATGTATCTGCCTGCCCTCTGCCCTGGCAACCTTCCCTCAAAAGAAAACAAAAATAATATTTACAAAAATTAAGAATAAAAGAATAAAAAAAAAAAACCCTTGCTGTGAAGATGTATGTCACAGAGTGTCCCACAGTATATGCTTTTGTTCACACATCTTTGCTTCCAAATGTTCATTGCAATGAGTCGTTGGTCCAGTTTGAGGCCTCTGGCTTCTGCTATAGCATCCATACTGAATCCTTACCAGGACTCATCTTGGATATCTTGTTATTGCCCTGTGTCATGGAGACTCTGCAATTTTCATGTACTTCAATGGTCCATAGATGAGGTGAATGTTAGTTCTGAATCTGGGCCTGGGTGGCAACTGAATTGGTCAGCTCACCCGGTCTTCTGTACCTACACCTCCTGAGTAAGCTCTCCAACAGGGCTGTGGTTAGCTGAATTAATGCCTAATCCGGAAAGGGGCAGGGTCAGCTCTTCAGCTCTCATGCCCTCAAAGCCAGCTCACTTGCTCCCATGCGACCAGGGCCAGCTCTACTGTGCTGGCCAATTGAGATGCAGGGCCCACTTTCGTGAGTGCTACAGCCAAGAAGGGGTTGGACCAACACGCCTGATCTCAGACACTCAGAGCTGACTCACCTCTGCCCTCATCTCCAGGGTCAGCTCTGCTTTGTTTGTAGGTGAGGTGCAGGGCCCCCGATCCGAGTGCACCCAGTGAGGAACAGGGCCGGTCTTCTGTTCCCATTACCCTAGGGCCAGCTCTTCCAAATGCTTCAGGTGGCAAGGGGGAAAGTGGAGGGGGAGGGTATCTCCTCCTTGCCCATGTCACTTCACAGCAGATTAGTGGCAGGGCTAGCTCTCCACAGAATATTAACTTACTATGGAAAGGAAACATTATTATTCATCTTGATGCAGTCTTTTATCCAAATTTAACTTTGACACAAGAACTAGATAAAACTCTCAAGTGTCATACAACCTCCAGCTGAAATGACTGAAAAGAGAACTGATAGTTCAGGTAATTTTTCATGTCCTCTACCAGGAAAATAAGCATCTTACAGGGTCAGGGCTCAAGATGCCCTCACATACACCTTGTAGATTGTTATTGGAAAGACAAATCTTTGTATTTTCCCTCAGAAACTACTACTAAAGCCCCTGTAAGTCATTTCATAGAAAATACATGAATCCTATCTGGAAGTAAGCCAATCACATGGGTCTTGCCGATTTCTACACTTCTGTTTGGTGTTCAGGGCTTGACTCCTAAGACACTCTACTAATCTTCAGCAATACAGAAAGGGAAAATCTGCTAAAATACTCCCAAAAAGCATCTTCTGCTATTTCTCTGTTTGCTCTAAACTGATCAGAGTAGATGGAAAGAATGGATTTCCATAGCTTTAAACCATTTTTCAATATTTTTTTTTATTTTGAGATTATAATAACATCATTTTCCCTTCCCTTTTGTCAATTCAGATTCTCTTATATACCCATCCTTGCCTTGCTGTCCTTCAAATTTATAGCTCCCTTTTCAATAATTGTTCATATATATGCCACTATGGGTGCTGTGCCACTGTTGTAGCTATAAGACTATTGAGCTGAGAGTCATTGTTGTAGTTCATAGGTGTCAGAGCAGAGTAGGACTCGTGCTTGCTTCTCTCCTTTAGAAGTTTCTCATACATGAAAGCTAGTCCTCTGAGAGAAGGATTTCATATCAGTTATAGCTCAGAGGACTACATGGTACCTTCAGCAATGGGGACATAACTTTCCACATATGAGTATTACCAAAGGCAATAGCAATAACCTATAGTATTTTGGAAGTCTCTTGAACAAACTTAACCAACAACTAAAAAAAAAGGTTTCTCATAACTGGTGTTTGGTGTTATTGGATGATCGACGGCTCTTGGAGAGAGCATTGTCAATCTCGATAAGAAAATTTTTATTTAAATTATATATGTATACTTATATTCTACCTGACATATACTCCAGATATTTTTATGGATATTTTCTTTATTTACATTTCAAATGTTATCCCCTTTCCTGGTTTCCCCTCTGGAAACCCCCTCCCTCTGCTTCTATGAGGGTGTTCCTGCACCCACCAGCCGACTCCCACCTCCCTACCCTGTCATTCCCCTACACTGGAGCATCGAGCCTTCACAGGACCAAGGGCCTCTCCTCCCATTGATGCTTGACAAGGCCATCCTTCACTACATAAGCGACTGGAGCCATGGTCCCTCCATGTGTACGCTTTGGTTGGTGGTTAAGTACCTGGGAGCTCTGGGGGATTGGTAGGGGGTGTGGTTGGTTGATATTGTTGTTCTTCCTATAGGGTTGCAAACCCCTTCAGCTCCTTCAGTCTTGTCTCTAACTCCTCCACTGGGGACTCTGTGCTCAGTCCAATGATTGGCTGTGAGAATCCGCCTCTGTATTTGTCAGGCTCTGGCAGAGCCTCTCAGAAAACAGCTATATCACACTCCTGTCAGCATGCACTTCTTGGCATCCACAATAATGTCTGGGTTTGGTGACTATACATGGGTGGAACCCCAGGTGGGACAGTCTCTAGATAGCCTTTCCTTCAGTCTCTGCTCCACACTTTCTCTCTGTATTTCCTCCCATGAGTATTTTGTTCCCTCTTCTAAAAGAGATTGAAGCATCCATACTTTGGTCTTCCTTCTTCTTGAGCTTCATGTGGTCTATGAATTACATCTTGGGTATTCCAAGCTTATGGGCTAATATCCACATATCAGTGAGTGCATACCACGTGTGTTCTTTTATGATTGGGTTACCTCACTCAGGATGATATTTTCTAGATCCATCCATTTGCCTAAGAATTTCATGAAATCATATTTTAATGGCTGATTAGTACTCCATTCTATAAATGCACCACATTTTCTGTATCCATTCCTTTGTTGAAGGACATCTGGGATCTTTCCAGCTTCTAGTTATTATAAATAAGGCTGCTATGAACATAGTGGAGCATGTGTTCATGTTATATGTTGGAGCATCTTCTGTGTATATGCCCAGGAGTGGTATAGCTGGGTCCTCAAGTAATACTATGTCCAATTTTCTGAGGAACTACCAGACTGATTTTCAGGTGACTATACTCCAGATATTTTAGAGGTATGGCTAAAAATATGATTCCTTATGACTTTTTCAGATACTATTATTGTTATTTTCCCTCCTTTTATATTAATATATCTCTCCCTTCCTAATTAGAGCCCCTTATTTTCCCCATTTCTCCCTTCAGATCGCTTGTACTTTGCTATTCCTCTATCTATTGGTCTTCTCCCAAATGATTCCTTTTTACTTTCCTACTTTCTCTAGTATCTGTACTTGTATCTGAGAATTTAAAGCTGAAAATCACAGATAAGAGAAAACACATGACATTTGTCTTTCTGGGTCTGGGTTACCTAACTCAATATGATCTTTTCTAGTTCTGTCCATTCAATGGAAAAGTTTATGATTTCATTTTTATTTACAGCTGAATAGTATCCTATAATATATATGTAATGTATTTTCATTATCTATTCATCAGTTAAACAATATTTAGGTTTTTTTTTTCAATTTCCTAGATATTGTAAATAAAGAAGCAATGAATTGCCTTATCTAGTAGTTGTGAGATAGATTGCCAAGTTCTTTGGGCATATTCCAAGGAATGGTATAGCTAGATTTATTGTTAGTTAACAAAACTGATTTCCAGACTAGATGGAACAGATTGCAATCCCACCAACAGTAAATGAGGTTTAATTTTGAACATCAGCTCCAACATTTATTGTTCGGTTGATCTTTACCATTTTGACTTGGGTAAGATGAAATCTTGAAGAATTTGTTTATTTGTTTGTTTTGCATTTCTCTAATTGCTAAGGACAAGAAACATTTTTTTTCTCTTTTTAGATTTTTCTTAGCCATTTCTTATCTTCTTCTGAAAGAAGATTCCTGGCATACTTTTTAAATGGGTCTTTTTTTTTTACTCTTTTGTTTTTTATATATTCTGGATATCAATCCTCTGTCAGAGGTAAAGTTTGCCAAGATTCTTTCCCATTATATGGGTTTTTCCTTCACCTGGTCACTTGTTTCTTTAAATGCACATGAGTCTTTGGTTCTATAAAGTTTCACTTCTCAATTGTTGGCCTTAATTCTTTGAGCAAATGGAATCCTATTCAGAAATCTGTTCCTATACCTATATCCCATAGGGTACTACTGCCTATGTTTTCTTCTAGCAGATTCTGATTTTGAGTTTTAGTCTTTGATTCACTTAGAGCTAGTTTTTTGTTTTGTTTTGTTCATTGTTTGGTTTTGTGCAAGGTGGTAGTTTCAGATCTAATTTCATTCCTCTGGAAATGGATATCCAGTTTTTTCAGCACCATTTGTTGATGATTATAAATGGAATTATAAAGTCTAGCTAGCCCATAGAAAAGACATATATTCCAAGTATTTTATTTCCAATCTGTAAGCCTAGATTTGGCAGATTTTGTAGTTATTCTAACTTACATCAAGCCATATGTCCCTTTTTTTTTTTTCTGTTTCTCCTGGGTACGTGCTCATGATTCATCTCCAATCAAGGCTGCTTCCACTTCTCTCAGTGTCCTTCTCTTTCCTCACTTCTCTACCTACAACTTCTAAACCAAGTAGACAAAAACTTGTTTACCTTTATCTAATGGCTAATCATAGGCCTTTTGTTGACAAATTAACTTACAAAGTAAGGTTTGCACAATGAAAGCTGGTGTATGTGAGAATTCATTCATCTTGGGGCAACCAGGTCTTAGGGTACTGAATTTAGCATTTAAATACATAACAACATTACATCAATCCTCAACATTTCCCCCATTTTAACTAAATAAAAAGGCCTTTTGTCTTTCAACATTGAACTACATAAGTAAAAACAATTACAAAACAATTATGAAATCTATGGCATAATATTTATATTCACACTGTCCAGTCCATTTGTATTCGGCAACTTAGGAGAAAGTATATTATTATCTATCTTATCTTTGTGAGTTCAGAGTTTCATATTTAAGTCATTTTTCATTACCATATTAAGCATTTATATCCTCTAACTTTCATAATGTTGCAATTACCAACAATTTACAATTTCCTCCAACATTTATAAAACACTTTCTAGGCCCTGTAACCTTTATTTACCAACCTTAAAATACCTTCTTACAACTTAAATGTTCATGTCCACCAACACTCACAGAGAGAGATGGAGATGGAGAGGGAGATGGGGAGGGGGAGGGCAAGGAAGGGGGAGGGGGAAGGGAGGGGAAGGGGGAAGGGAGGGGGAGGGAGGGGAGGGGGACGGGGAGGGAGAGAGAGAGAGAGAGAGAGAGAGAGAGAGAGAGAGAGAGAGAGAGTTTTATATTTTAATATGCTTTAAACAGCTCAATGACTGGGCAACTCCCAAACCTCCATGTGGCTAACACTTCCCCTCTGATATTCCTTAGTTATTACTTACAAATATCTATATTCCTCCATTGTTGCCTTAGATCCAGTCAGTGAACCCCCTCTGAGGCTTCTCTACCCTGGCTTTTGTAGTAGTAATTATTTAAACCAACAAATTTGTTGCTGTAAAATCTCCTACCTGAAGGAGACCAGTCAAAGGAAGACACAACTCAATAATTATGATACAAATTGCACACCTGGATTGGGCAGATTTACCACTACACTATTCTAATCCCCGGCTATGAGATCCCTTATAACTTACGGTTCATCCAGGCCGCATCCTTCACTCTCTCCTCCCCTAAGCCTTTTTCTCTGCCTCCCCTTCTACTGCCTAATTTCTGGCTCTAGCCTTTATTTTACAGGTTTTAATTGGACAGAAGGTTTACAAGACGTCACCTGTGTACAGATTCAATCATCCTCTGCAGCCCCTCCCAGGAAACTGAAACTAGGATCAAAATACAAGGCTGAGACTATCCACTGGGAACTAGGATCAAAATACAAGGCTGAGGCTATCCACAACATTGATTCAATCATCCTCTGCAGCCCCTCCCAGGAGGGTGGAACTAGGATTTAAATACAAGGCTGAGGCTATCCACAACAGCTTTTACATGTTGGTTGTCTTTCTGTCCTGCCTTCTCAGGTGTGGCAGCTAATTTTTTCTGAGCATGGTGGCTCTATCTTCCCCTCTCCCTCTCTGTCTCTCATCCCAGAATCCTAAAAGTCCCACCTCTGTCTCCCCACTCAGTCATTGACTGCTAACAATTTTATTTACCAATCAAAACCAAAACTGGTGCAGGGTTCCTAAGGGTCTTACATGCAGACATTTGGATTCCAGTGTAATTTCAAGGACCAAGTTAACATAAGTTAGCATTAGACTAAATCCACAACACCTACTGAGGCCAGACAAGGCAGCCCAGGTTGAAGAATGGGATCCATAGGTGGGCAACAGATTCAGGGACAACTTGTGCTCCAGTTGTTGGTGATTCAGTCTCAGGGAGTCCCCAGGGGTACAGCTTAGTTAACTCTGTTGGTCTTCTTGTGCAGTCCCTATCCTCTTTGGGTCCCTCAATCCTTCCCCCAACTCTTCCACGTGATTTTCCAAGCTTCATCTACTGTTTAGCTGTAGGTCTCTGCATCTCTTTCCATTTGCTGCCTGGTGGGGACTCTCAGAGAACAGTAATGCTAGGTTCCTGTAGCAAATATAACAGAATATTATAAAGATTATCAGGGATTGGTTCTTGCCATGCGATGGGTCTCAATTTGGCCCAGTCGTTGGTTGGCCTTTTTTCTTCTCTGTTCTTTGTCTCTGAACACCTTGTAAGCAGGACATATTTTGGGTCAAAAGTTTTGTGGGTAGTTTATTGTTCTTATCACTCTACTAAGAGTCCTACCTTGCTACAGGAAGCAGCCACTTCAGGATCCATATCACCCACTGCTATGAGTCTCAGATAGAGTTACCCCATAAACATTCTGGGTCCTGCCCCATCTACGATCCCTGGTGTGTCCTAAAGGTGTACCCCCTTTTTTATTTTAATTGTGTGAAATTATTTATTTCATATGTTTTCTTGAGTGTAGCTAGTCTCATTAAGTTGGAGTTTTCCTTCTAGTATCCTCTGTAGGGCTGAGTTTGGGAAAAATATTTTTTAAAGTTGGTTTGGTCATAGTATATCTTGTTTTTTCCATCTGTAGAAATTAAAAGTTTTGCTGGGTATAGTAGCTGATATCTGTGGTCTCCTAGGGTCTGGATGAAATCTGCCTAGGACCTTCAAGCTTTTAGCTTCTCTGAAGTGATGTCCAGTGTAATTCTGATATATTTGTCTTTAATGTTACTTGGTCTTTTTCCCTTGCAGCTTTTAACATTCTTTCTGTGTTGTATATATTTAATGTTTTGATTATTATGTGGTGGGAGAATTTTCATTTCTGCTGCAATCTATTCGGTGTTCTGTAAGCTCCTTGTATATTTGTAGACATCACTTTCTTTGGGTTAGGTCTTCTATGATTTTGTTGAAGATGTTTTCTGGGTTTTGAGCTGGGAATCTTTTCCTATTTCTATTATTATTATATTTGGTCTGTTCATATTGCCCCAAATTTCCTGGATGTTTTCTGTAGGTTTATATTTTTCAAAACCTACTTTAACAAGTATATTTAAATGCAATAACTTCCCCAGAGGTAGTAGAAAGGAAAGGTTAATAGGGCTAAAGAGGATGTGGACAATCTGTGTTGTTAGGATATCAGCAGTCCAGTTTACACAAGCAGCAATGGTAGCTCCATTCACTCACAAACACCAATCATGGATCAGCATTAGCTGTTTGATCCAGAAGAAACTATGAGGCTCTCCCAAATGACTCAAGTCCAGGGAAGCAGCAGGAAGCTGCCAGAACACCACCTGACATTCTCTTGTGCATTTCTCTCTACAATAATGACAAATGATGATCAGCAAAGAGTGGCAAGTTGAATCAATACAACACAAACTTGTCCACTGTGTGTTGGGTTATATGTATGTATACCCTTTCCAACTATCATGTGTTCTCTAAAGTGTCTGCCCTAGCAAAACATCACATGCCTTGTTTCCAGGCAGCTTCCAGAAAATTAACACGTGTCTTTTCTCAGCAAAACATCCTCCAACATACTGCTTCAGCAACAACACCCTCTCATAAGACAGTTTCCAGAAAAACATCACATTACAAAATTGAATCTCCATAAACACCAGAAATTACCACTTCATATCCCCTTTCTGTTTAAAAAGTTGTATTTTTCTCTAAGTTTATCAATCTATACATAATAAAAACAATTATAAGAACCACAAAACTCTATATCACACCTGAAACATACTGCTTATGTATGAGATAGTCAAATAATAGTCTAACAAAACAACCTTAAATTTCTATAAATATACAATGATTAAGCAAAACAACCTTAAATTTCTATCAATATAGAATAATTAAAACAACCTACCACCCTAGATGATATCAACTATCCATGTAGATACATAAACATAACCACATCCCTACCTTAAAACTATTTCAAGTTTCTATTCTAATGTCAATGCATCCTTATAGTGTATTGGTTGACTTAGCTCCTCAGGGTTTTTTTGAAACTCAGTATCTCTAACCTACTACAGTTACTTACCTGCTCTTAAATCTATTATCATCCTCCATTTTCCTGATTTCAGTTTTACAATAAACACAGGGGAATGCCATGGGCTCTTCTATATGTTGAGCTTCCAGCTGCTCTTGTACCAGTTGTTCAAGTGCCTGAATTTTTTCTTTTGTTGTGGGCCACTGTTCTTGCCATGTGTGTCTGTTTGATAACCATTTAGGGGCATGGCTATTGGTGTGTCAGCAGTGGCCCCTTTTATAAATTTGGAAACTCAATCCCATCAGTCCTATGTTTGAATAACTAGCACAACTTGTGTTGTTCTCAATCACCTGTATTGATACATTCCCCAAAAGAAATCTATAATATTAGCCCTAATTTCCTCACTTTCTGTCCCTGGAATTATAGGAATATTAATTTTTGTACCCCATTGTTGTAAAAGATCCCCTCCCCAGAGGTTTATGGGTATGTGAGTCACATAAGGTCTCAACTTCCCTGTTTGTCCTTCTGGTCCCACATAGGTAATCCATCAGACACTTTGTTTTATTCATGAGAATTTACCAATTCCAATAAATCGTGCATAAACCTTCTGAAGTAGCTAATCTGGATTCCAAGACTTTTAGAAAAATATACTAACATAAGCTCCTGTATCTACCAAAACGTCTGTGTCATCGCCTGTCATTTGTACCATTAATTTGGGTCTCTGATAATAAACTACTGTTTGCCAGAACATACAATTTCCAGTACTCCCAAAAGCCCCATCCTTTCTCCTGGAGCAGCTTTGACCTTGATATAAGGAAAGAACAACTGTTGAGAAAGTCTATCCTCTATCAATTTGCATCTCCTTTTTCACATATACCGTAATTTTTATTTCTCCCTAGCTATCCACATATACAATAAATGGATGCACAAAAAAAATTCTTAAGTTAATCCACTTCTTAGCAAGATTATACCCACTGTTCCTGAGGGTATAGGACCATAAAGACCAGTGCTTAACTTGTAACATTCAACTATTGAGGATAATGTAAGAGGAGTATTTGTAGCCAGCTCCAAAGCTGCACTTTCTTCGGTGGCATGTATAAAATCATAAATACTCAGTTTTATTTTCTTGCCTGCTTGGTACCACCAGGATGACCAAAGGTAGATGGTTCCTATTGCTTGCTGTGGGGCCTTAAGCTGAAAGACTCTTTGGTCCATTTCCCAATGGCAAGAGGTTAATTCATATGTTTCTCTTAGACTGGCAATCTTTAGACCAATATTTACTGTTTCGACAGCAGCTACAATACCTTGCAAACCTATGTGGACCAAAGCAACCAGAACCTGCTTGTTCTCTTCTATGAATACCATATTCTCTAGAGTCAATATACCTCATATTTTCTTCTAGTCTTACAATTTCTTTGAAAATAACCAAATTCACCACAATTAAAGTACTGAGCATTTTGATTGCTGAAATATGTAGCTATGATTTGTCCTGTAGTGTTGGCACTATGCTCCTGAGAATGAATACCAGTTGTCTCCCTTATCCATTCATCTATAGGAACTCTGCGTGCTTTCAATGATCTGATTGCTCTCTTACTTTTGGTACTTGGATTTTCAAATGCCAGTATCTCTATCAATGACTGGTTTCAGGGTCTGATATGGATCTATTTATAGCTCAACCCAACCTCTGAAAGAATTCTGTAAAGATTTCTGCAGAACCCTGTATTATCTTAGTAAATGAGGTGAATATTTTCCCCATGCTCTTAAAGCTGCAATATGACATTGTTCAATCACATCATCATAAGACTGAATTTATTCTGATAAGTCAAAATAATGCCCTTCACCAAGCACCTGGTCATTAGTAACATTTATCCCCCTTGCTAAATTATGTCATTCTATTTTTGTGGCTTTGTGCCTCCACCATGGCAACCATTGTAATTGCTGTCTAGATGCTAGTACAGCTGACACTAATCCCTTCCAGTGTTGGAGGATAACCCTATGCTGCATAGCCCAGTTGTTTAGCATTTCTTTAACACCTGGATAATGCAAGTCTTACAGTATGTTAGCCCTTTAAAATGCTTTAGATCTAGCATTTCTATTGGATACCAGGTCATTAAAAACATAGCCACCATCATTAGTAGGGATATGCTGCACAAAGCCTAGGAAAGCTAAAGGTGCCTGTGTAGCCCCAAGCAAATCCTCTGGTAGTGCACTTGTAGAACCCATTGTAAGCTTCCTGCTCTTCCCAGCCTCTTGTCTTTCTGTGGTGTTCTGAGTGCCTACCAGTGAAGGTATATAGAACAGGCAAGGGGAGCATTTTACCTCCCAGCCTAGTTTCCTTCCCACTTTCATTTCACAGTAAATTCCCAGTATCAGACATCAAGCCTGAACCCTGCTGTTCTCCTCCTACTGGCCCTTTTTGTTTTCCAAACATTTCTACCCCATATGCTCTAAGTGCATAACGAATTCTACAATCTTTTCTAGCAAGAGAATTATCAGCTTCCCCCTCAACTTTTTCTTTTTTTTTTTTCTTGTTTACATTTTTTATTTTTTAATTAATTTATTTATTTAAGTCACATCATAATTTACTTATTTAAACAGGGGTTATAAACACAAAAAGGCAGGATGTGGGGAAGGGAATGACACCGGAGCATAGGTGTTCAGGGGGAGTACAGATACCTTTCAGAACAGGGTATCAGCTGGGTGTAGGTTCAGGGGACAGGTCACTATGACTCTGCCTATGATTCACTTGTCCTTATCTAAGTTGGTACTGTCCACCGAGGCTGCCTATTTATAAGACCTATGACTACTTGGGCTGGTAAATTTCCACAGAAGCCGCCTGTTTACAATAGCTTATAGCCTGGTGTTTCAGTGTTTTTCAACAGAGACCCAAGACTTGGTGTTAGCATGCATGTATGTCAGGACTATTGATGACTTTAGGCCTATGGCTGATTTTAGGCCTTTAGTGTATATGTAGGGCTGCCCCTGACATTCCTCCCTTCTCTAAGTATAGAAGGGCCTTGGCAATTCTAATCTTGCAAAGGCAAGGAGAGAGGCCTGACCTCCAATAATTGAAGGGGACCTTGTAATGGCTCCAGTCCTCCTGTCATTGTCCAGTGAGGCATGAGGGCCATACCCATCCCAATGTCTTTTTCCTGGAGAGGGGATACTTTTGACATCAACCCCTATGCAGTCAAGCTTGTCCCTCAGGGAACCCAGATAGATATTTTAAACTTTTATTTATATTCCCTTGCAGTGCTTAGCCTTGCAGCCTAAGCAAGAATTCAGATCGCCAGACAGAGAGGGTTCTGGGTAGCCCCTCTCTGCTTGGTCTAGGGGTGGAAGTCTCTTCTTTTAGATTGGGTGGAAATGGGTTTGAGGAACATCCTGTATAAAGTAACAACCTCATCTTGAGTCTCGTGGTCCTCCATAGCTAACTTATGATAATGTATCTGAATAGGTTTTGCTAGCAAATTATCTATCTGTTGTATCACAAAGTTAGTCAGCCTATTTAAGGCCCAGGACTAAAAGAAATCAGCAGAAATAACCCAGTTAATGGTCCCAAGATGGGAGGAAGTGGGGTTGACAACCATGGAGAGGTTGAAAACCAGTCCTTGTACCAGCTCTCATCTTTCTCTTTCTCTTTCTGTCATTCTCTGGGCCTTCTCTGACCCTTTTCATGTTCTCTTTAACCATCCCTGTCTTGTCTATGGAAAGGCAACATTCTTCTTTAAGGGCTGTACACAGTCAAGAGCTGTACACCCCCTCAACTTTTTCAAAATAATATACATGAAAATTATGAAGCAAAACTAAAAATTCCCTCTGGGAGCAAGGCAGTAGATCATCCATAGGCAACAACTGCTATTAGGCCAACCTCTTTAAACATGATTGCTAGTCTACCAAAACCTGATTTTTCCTCTAATACATTAGGATCATCTTATGTTTCAGTTTTCTTAAGATACCAGAGTTTGCTGTAACAGGATAGTGGTGCCTTATTGCCCTGGATCTTGTTGATTGTGTTTTTACACTGTTCTTTAGGTATCTGTTTTTCCCTGGTGTTGGTTGGATGATCCTGATACCAGTAGCTCTCCATAGGAATTCAGGGAAAGCCCTGTACCAAATAATTTAGATCTGATTCTGCTGGGAGAGCTGTGGGCCAGACAATGGAGGTCACAGTATCTCACTCTGCTGGTTGTACCTCAGGCAGACCTGACTGGCAAGGGATTGTGTTGGAATACCAGGGTCAGTGATCCAAGCTGCTTTTTCTTGCTCCACTCATTGCAGGCCTCCACAGGGAAGCAGGATGTTCTTGGAGTCTCCCAAACACTGGTAAGAAGGGAGCGGCCAAGGCCCCACAAAGCTTGGAACTCACATCTGCTGGCCATGCCCCAGGCTCATAATTCAGTCTTATTCAGACTTTCCAGTTTTACCCAGAGCCATGCTTCCAACTGCAGAGCAGCACTTGAGAAGAGCCCAGGATGGCATTCTAGGTCCACCATGTAAGGTTGCCCACTACCCAATTCTGGTTGTCATAATGGGTATCTATAAGCTGGCATCCCCACAAACCTCACCTCTGATGCCTCAGTGAGGGCCTGAGAGCAGCAGCTCTGGAGAAGAGTGTCCTAGCTCTGGGTGGAGACACAGCATGGACTGTTGAGGAAGGCTTGAGAATGCAGATATACCTTAGCTCTCATTCTGACCTCTTGGGATCATGCATGCCAAAGTAGCAAGCATTCTGACTCTTATTTGAAACTGTTCAAGGCTTGGGAAAAAATGACTTTGATAAGGAAATACTTCTCCTCACCTTCCCAACCATCATTAAAGATTTCATTTTAAAGGAACAGTGCATCTTTTATCTAGGATACTTAAAATCTGAACTTGGATTATAAGTAAGTTCTTGCCCCATGTTGGTACACCAAAATTTTGTGGTAATCATTGTTCTGTGAGTTTGCTAAACCCCCTTGTTTCCTTTAAATGTCATTTAGGGGTTTCTACTCCACTTCAAATCATTTAGTTCCCAAGTAAAAGACACTGAGACTTTTAGATCTATAATAAGCTTTAGAGCACTAGAGCTAGGCAGATATCAACCCTCTATGCTATCTCCCTGTTTCCCTGTCAAATTTCTGAGATACTACTTGTTGTGTTTCATCTGGTCTGCACCTGCTCCATTAGACCAGCCCTCATGACCATGTGCTTAAAATCCACACTACCTCATAGTGACTTCTTCCTTCTTCTCTCTCACTCTCCTCATGGTCCCTGCCTGAGACCTCCAAGCCCCAGGAACCTTTGTTTCCCGCCTTTCTTCTGCCAAGCCCAGGCTATAAACATCTTTATTCACTAATCAAGAATAACTTGAGGGCAATGTTAACATACCATCATTTGGTGTGTGTGAGGATATCTCTTCATGGGAGCAACCAGATCTCTTGGGCCAGTTTTAACATTCGACTAACCAGACTAACCCCATAGAGAAGTTGAAGTCTATTTCTCAGTGTATATTTTTTATCTTTGTGTAGCATTTACATGTGTATTTAAATTAAATGGTTGAAGTTATAGGCACTTCAATGTTGTTCCATTTGATCTCCATGTTTGTTTTCATGCCAGTACCATTTTGTTTGAGTTACTATGGCTCTGTAATATATTTTGAGATCTGAGATGAAATTCCTCCAGTGTTGTGGCTTTTGCTCAGGATTGTTTTGGTTATCTTGGGTGTTTTGTACTTCCATATAAATTTTAGGATAGTGTGGTTTTTTTCTTTTTTTTCTTTTTCTTTTAATAAAATGGAGATTTTGTTTGGAACTGCATTGAATCTGAAAGTGGCTTTTGATAAAATGGCCATTTTACAGTGTCAATTTTATAAATCATAAGAAAGAGATGTCTTTCCATTTTTTTACTGGGTTTTTTTCCATTTCTTTCTTTAGAAGTCTCAAACAATCTTAAAACACATTCCAGTTCATATCATTCTTTAAAAATAAAATTAAAAGTAAGGTGCTACATTACTTAGCTTTTCTCACCGCTGTGACAAAAACCCCTGCAAAAGCAATTTGGAAGAAAAGGTTGAATTTTCTCTTGATAATGACAGCATGAGGCAGGAATGTGATACAGCTGGTCACACTCTGGAACCACTGAGAGGTAAGTTCTGTACCCTGGACAGCTGGTCATACTCAAGAACCACTGAGAGGTGAGTGATGTTCCCTGGTCACATTCCCCTTTTCCCCTTTTTGATTCAATCAGAGATCTCAGTCTCTGTAGGATTGTTCAGCCCACATTCATGAGTCTTCCCTCCTCAATTAACCTCTATGGAATTTTCTCATAGACATTCCCAGTGTTGTATTCCTAAACTCTTCTAAACCCAGGCATGCTGACAAGGAAGACTAAGCATCGTACATGGGTAGCTGTCTTATTTATCAATAGTTGTGCGGTGAGCTCCAAAATTCTTTGACTTGATTGTGCCTCATCTGCTTCCAGAAGCAAGGGAACTAACCAAAAAACAAAATTAAAAAAATTTTAAAAATATATTACCTGCTATAGTTCCATTTCAAAGCCACTTCAGAAATTAACGTGCCATCTCAAACATTCATCTCTAAGAATGCTTTCAATAGGCTCAGACTCTGTGTTATTAGCAAGTAGGAAAAGAGTAGGATAAAATTAAATGTTCTCAGTTGCCTATGCCCTTTGACATAAAAGTAGAGTGGCTCCTCTTCTCTACATTTGGGGTATAGTCATACACATATTCCAAACTAAAGCATTCAGTGAGATAGTTGAAAATACTACAAATTCACCCCAGAGAAACACAGCATTTAAGACAATAATGAAATCTTTATTTGCCAATAGAGAAGTCATGTAGGATCTACTGTGACTACTAGAGAGGTTGTGATTTACAAAGCTTTCCAACAGGCAGAAAGAGAGAACTGGAAAGTAATTAAATTAAATTGTTGATGATTCACTTTAGTAATCATGCAACAAATGAATACATTATTAAATTCAGATAGATACTAGTATTCTTTTCTCTCATTTTTAAACATAGTCCCAAAATGTCATTAGGGTAACTGATGGTATTCATTACAATGAATCCTTGCCAGAATTCCTCTAGATGAGTGTAAATTGTATGATTCAAGCAGATGATAGATTTTTTTTTTTAATTTCTGTAAAGTAAAGTGGTAAGGGGCTTCAGGTCTCAAGGAATATTTCAGAAGACATAGAAAAACATAAAGTTTCACTTCTTGTGTGTCTCATGTATAAACAGATACAAAGGCTCCACCATCCTGCTTTCTGTCTGAAAGTTTCTTCACTTTCAAAAATTAAAGGCTCATACTGGTTAACTTTAACATCAGACATTTATTTGTTCAAAATTCTAAAAGGGAGAAGTCCAACATAAAAGCTGGCCTTATTTACAAGCCACAGCTCCCTGATTTATAAGTGTCTGTCTTCCCATTTTGTCCTCACAGGCTCTTCATTCAGCATGATCACATTTGGCTTCTTTTCATAATTCCCATTATATACTGGAACAAGCCATTCTAATTACATAGTTTGTATGTGTGTGTGAGTGCCTGTGTGTCTGTGCACCTTAGTGTGATGTGTGTGCATGCCTTTCTGTGTGTGCATGTATGTGTATGGGTACCTGTGTGTGAAAATGCAAGTACTTGTATATATACATTCATATGTGTGTGTGTGTGTGTAAATGTGTGTGTATGTACACCTGTTACTGCTAAAAATTGGATTCACACATGATAAACAAATATTTCACCACTGAGTTGCAACACCAACACTTGATCTTATTTTAAATTCACACACACACACAGAGAGGGAAGAGAGAGAGAGAGAGAGACATAGAGACAGAGAGAGAGAGTCTTTTTCTGGAATACTAAAGACAAAACTCCAAGAGATGAATTTATGGAAAGTCCAGTATGACAACCAGATGATAATTTAAACAAAAAAAAAAAAAAGCCTTGTATAATACTCAGTTATTTACTGTGGCCTATGACAGAAGGTCTGGTTTTAGTTTGACTTACCAGAACTAGAGATTTTACCAACATCAAGATTTAGTGGTAATTTCAAGGATACAAATAATCAAACAGCAATAAATATAAAGTACCAGGGTCCTGAGATACTCCATAGGGTTCCCTGGATCCTTCTAATAGCAGGCATGTGTCATCCAGCCCAGAGTAGCTGTGAAGCATCTACTGAGGTCAATGGGAGCTTCCCCATAAAGTAGAAAATATTAAAGATAAAAAACCTCTCTATTTCATGACCTATTGAATACATTACCCCAGAAACTATGCCACATAAATCCATATATGTTAAATTTAGTTACTATGATAGACAATCATGGTTGTCAACTTGACACGCCTAAGAAGGGGAAACCACAATGGAGAAATTGCCTTCATCAGACTGGCCTTTGTTTTATTTACTATTAGATTGCTATGATAAAACACCATGACTAAGAGAACTTATAAAGGAAAGCATTTCACTGGGGGCTGGCTTTGTTTCATGAGTGGTTGTCACAAGTATCAAGCTGGGAGAATGGCATCAGGAGCAGATATTGTACTTGATTCTGGAGCTGAGAATGATATCTGATCTACAAATGTTACAGGAAGAGCATGAACTGGGCTGGATTGAGCTTTTGAAGTTCAAAGTCCCATACAATGTCACATTTTCTGACAAGCATACCTATGCAAGCAAGGATTACCTTGTTCTTAGCCAGAGATTGCTGTATGACTTGTAGCCATGACATTGGCACTCTCAAAAAGAAGAAAGCATAATGGGCTGGATTTCCTTTCAGAGTTTAACTCCCTTAACCAAGTGGAAGCAAGGCAACATGCAAGCAGACAGGCTAGATGAGAGCTACATCATCTGCAGGCAGAAAAAGAAAGAGGAACTGGGCCTGTGAACCTGAACCTCAAGCTGCACCAATAAACCTCCTCCAACAAGGCAACTACCAACAATCCATACTCCTATGCTATTCAGTATTCATATACATAAGCCTATGGTAGCCATTCTAATTTAAACCACCACAACCTCTTAATCCTTCTTAACAACCCACCAATTAGGAAACAAATATTCAAATCTATGAAACTATGGGGCAATTCTCACTCAAACCATCAATCTGAGAGTACAGCCCACTGTGTATGATGCTGTCCTTGGGGAAGTGGTTGCATTAGAAGTGTAGCTTAGGGGAAAAGGGGATGACATCTGGAATGCAAATAAATAAAATATCCAATAAAATAAAGAAAGAAAAAGAAAAAGAATGTATCTTAACTTGACCCTGGAACAAGCAAGACATATTCCCCTGTGCTATCTGATTTAGTTTCTTCCTTTAGGTTCTTGCCTTGAGTTAGGAGCATGGCTTCCCTCATTGATGGACTCTTAATATCTAAACCAAATTAGTTCTTCCTTTTTCAAATAAGTTGCATTCAGTGTTTTAGTAAGAGCAGCATAGACACAAACTAGGATGGTTAACATATGCAGTCTTAAACCAGGAATACAAATATCCCCATCAAACATCATTCAGCCCTCAGCATGCTTACAAGATTAAGTCAGGTCACCTGTCTTGCTTCTTTCCCTAGGAGAATACCCTACTCATAGGAGACAAATTAGTCTGGCCACATGCTTTAACTTAGGTCTCTAGGGACAACATGCAATGTAAGCTCACTCTTCCATATTCCTACACTGTCTTTGTTATATTTCCCAAGACTCACACATGCCAAGGTAGTAAATTGGATGGACTACTTGTATTAGGACATCTCACTGTAAAGCAGCATGATGGTATGCTAGGTGTATTTTCACAAAAGATGTCCCACTACTCACTTGTCTTCACTGAACAGTTTTCAGGTGACTCCTAAGTGCTAAGCACTGTTAAAGTCTCTGGAAAAGAGCAATGAATAAACTAGACATAGAAACTGTGGGGTTCTCAGCTAGCAGGGAAGGCAGATGTTGAACTTTGATGAACTATAACAAATTATGAAAGAGAATACTAGACACTGACCCAAAGGAAAGGTGGTAGGTGGGGAGCTGGAGACCCAAAAAATAGCAATCAGGAAGACAATGATGTTTTTCTATGTGTAAAGATCTTCACTTTTCACTTCCTGTGTCTTTCAGTGGTTCACAACCTTGCTAATGCTACAACCCTTTAATAAAGTTTCTCATATTGTGGTCACCCCCCCAACCATAGAATATTTTCATTGCTACTACATAACGTAATTTTGCTACTATTAGTAATCATAATGTAAATGTGTTGAAAATGCAGAAGTCATTCCGAACAAAGTCATGACCCATAAGTTTAGAACCACTTATCTATCTACTAGTTCTTTAAGTGATGGTATACTGAAACTACCAAACTGGACACTCTGTGGGTAGAAAGAAAAGTTCACTTGAGGAATCAAACTGCCAGGTGCCCTCCAAGAATAAAGGACATTAATTTGGGGGAAAGGAAGTGGATTGTTACATGAAAGTCAGCAGCATGGAGATCTTTAAACTGATACAAGCTGTAAGGATTAATCAGGACCTAAGTGCCTTTCCCACAGGGCAAGTAGTATTTTCCTGGTAAATAGAATCCCACCTTATGAGGTCCCTTATGAATGCTGAGCTTAGCTTTCTGTTTACCCAATAGCAATTCCTTCCATGGACCCAGTCATAATCCTACCTGCATCAGGCACAGGCCCTCATCTTAGGACTTTGTCATCAGCATTGGCATTTTGAAACACTTTGAATCTAACAGGTCCATAAAGCTTTTAATTTATGATGCATTTACTTTCAAGCCTCTTTTTACCATATAATTGTATAGATAGAGAGGGGAAAGGGAAGAAAATGTGGTGGGAAATATTCCTTTCAAAAAAAATCTAAAGTAGTCTGGAAATATAGAGGACTAATTTTTAGCATTTTGAATTTTTTCTTTAATTTAAGGAGTCTATTATTAATGAGAAAAACTGCATTTTTTAAATTTATAGGCAACCTTAAATTTATAAACATTCAGACTCAGGTTGAAGTGCCTGGATGGGTTTTCCCTAAACTATTTCCCTAACAAGACTATTTTCTGTGGCACAAATGAAACCACATTCGGACATATTTTGTCAGAAGATCCAAATCAATTAGCCACAATGCCAGAGATTGAAAAGGTAGTATGCTCAAGATAGCTGACTTTATACATACATACATACATACATACATACATAATGACAAAATTTATATTTTTCAATATATATATATGTACTGTGAAAAAAATTTAGGGGTTTTGATGGCTCTTCAAAGACTATTTGAGATGAAAAATCTGTGAGGAAGAAGTGGAAAGAGAATCACATCAGAGATTTGTCACTCAGCTGAAAGACAGCTCTTCACCCAAGTGTTATTCTCTTCTCAGCAGGTTTGTTAGCAACATGCTTCTTGGGTTAAGTTCAAAGAGTCCTATGATGAGTCTGTGAGGTAGACACTTCTAAGGATGTGGTGCAGGCTGCCAAAGAAAATAGGAAATAACAACACATATAAGTAGTGTTTCTCTAGTTCAAATGTTATGAATGGTGCTTAGTAGTGAACTAAGAAGCCAACCGCAATTTCTGAATCATGGTATACACTGAAATGAAATGAGGTTGAAACAGATAGATATTGTCCCTGCACTTACTAGGCTTATAGTCTGATGAGGACTATACAGTTCTGCTTGGTGTGAAAAGAAAGGTGACAAGGCTCCGAGTAGTGGTGCATGCCCTCAATCCTAGCATTCTAGAAACAGAGGCTAGCAGATTTGAATAAATTTGAGGTGAGCTTAATCTATATGGTGAGTTCTAGGAAAGTCAAGGATACACAGTGAGACCCTGTCACCAAAAACAAAAAAAAAAAAGAAAGAAAGAAGAGAGAGGGGGAAAGGAGGGAGGGAGGAAAGGAGGGAGGGAATTCTCCATAGTCACTCATGGTTTTCACTGAAGTGTCAAAATCAATAGACAAATATCCTGTGTTCTCTTCTTCTGTAACTGTTATGTGAGCCGAGGGAAAGAAATGAAAAGGAGTTTGAATAAAATCAAGAGAAGGAAAGTTAAATATCTTCATCCTCTAGGGTAGAAAATGTTATAAAAACAAGTCAAATCCAATATTTGAATACTTTAATGGCATCGAAAAATTCTCAACTGGAAAATAATGAAGACTTTAAAAAGCAGGATTTTGAAACAAGCTCTTATAAAATTTAAAATAAACTAAGTGAAATATATACAGACAGATTGATAGATAAATAATAGATAGATACATAGATAGATAAATAGATGATAGAGAGATAGATAATAGATAGATGATTGATAGATAGATAGATAGATAGATAGATAGATAGATAGATAGATAAATGATAGACAGACCCCAATATGTTCAAAAAGTTTTGTGTCTTCAGTAAACTGTTCACAGTGGTTTTTTAATTAAATTTACTTATTTATTCATTCATTCAGGTATGTGTGTGTGTAAGAAAGAGAGAGAGACAGAGTAACCTGGCAGGGTACCTGTGGAGGCCAGAGGACAGTTTGCAGGACTGAGTTCTCTCCGTCCACCATGTGGTTCTAGAGATTGCACACAGATCCTCATCCTTGGAGCACTTTACCTGCTGAGCCACCTTGCTGGCCTGCAGCCTGTCCTGAGGGATGAAAAGCCATACTGGAGAGGGAAACTGGAAGACCCTAGGTCACAGTATGTGGCCAGGTGGGAGCCAGGCTGCTAGACCCGGTGTCTTCCTACAGTCAGCCAGTCTTACTCATGTGCTCCAAGTCCCACATTTAGATTGCCCACCCTTGACAATTCCCACACTGTGGCAAATAAGTCTCATCTTTTCCTTTTTAAACTGCAGGGAGCTTCTGAGCAACGCCTAGAGAAAATTCCAGAACCCATCAACGAAGCTACAGCTCTATTCTATGGTGAGAAAAGACTGACCAAACACTCACCCAAGGAGTTAGGGGCCAAGGAGCTTGCTAAGAACTCAGATGCCCAAGGTTTATGTTCTCCCTCCAAGAAAGAAGGGGCCTGTCCATCCTAGCAATGTAACCACGGTCCCCATGGCTCACCAGTGACCTCAGGAAAGAGATACAGCAGGATGCTCCCATCAGCAGGAGAGCCACCTTCGGCAGTCCTGGTCATCTAGGGTGACATGGGCTGCTTGTGGCTCCCCAGAGCCCTCAGCGTGTCTATGTTTCTCTGGCTTTCCACCTCCAACACTGTTGCCATCTCCACTGCTACCTTTGGAGCCATTGTAGGACATCACAGATCTTAGATGGGGCACCCTCATCGCAGCTCACCCGACAAATCCAAAGCTCCACCCAGCTCGAGTCATGGGAAAAGAATGTTGAGACCTGGCTCTCTATCAGAACAGATGGAGAGCAGGGCACTATCCTGACACCCTAAGCTGTTTTCTGCTCTCTTAGGATACTTAATGTCATCCAGTGGGACCCTTCCAGAATGTTAGGTGGACTTCCTACTTTCCATCATCTGCAGTCAATGGGAACATTTCCACACCCAGAACCAAGAGCTGGGGCCCTGAGTACCACCCTACTTCCTGTCCCCCATAGGCTTCAAATCAGAAGGCACAAATGTAGAAAGACAAAGGCTTGGGGAAAACAACAGATACCAAGACAGCTTTAGGGTTAGATGTATTCTATGACATTGAGACTTCCTGGAGGAGGCTGTGGCGCTTTGAGCTTTACAAAGTATTCAAGAGCTCAAAGTAAAGAATATTAGGGATTTTTTTTTCAGTGTTGGAAGAAGGAGACAGAAGACACAAGACACAAGGGTGGGCAACAGACTGCCTGGCTGGAATACCCACAGGTGCTTTTAGCAGGAATGAGTCCACAAGGGTAGAGTGTACATGGACCAGTCAGGCAGAAAGCTTCTAGGTTCAACCAACCACAGAGGAATATCTGAAATGCATTGGAAAATGGGAAAACAGAATAGATGGGAAAAAGTAGGGCTGACTCCAATAAGAATGGACTTTATGCCAGGACTAGTGCACAGAGCTAAAATTCCATTTTATGAAGAGGCTGAAACTGTAGGACTTTCCGGTCTCGGTTTGAACTTAAATTTAAAAGAACCCCACTGTCCCAGGACAAATCCCAGGAGGGGCACATTCCTTAGTCAGAGGACACTTTCTAGATTAACATTCAAAGGAAGAAGGGAGAGGCTGATTAACACTCCTCAGACCACAGGGGAGGGAAACTACCTGCTAGTGAAGGAGCCCTAGAGCCTCAAGTCTAAGTGGATAAAGGACATCCACATAAAACCAGATACACTGAAAATAATAGAAGAGAAGGTGGGCAAGAACCTCAAATACTTGGGCACAGGGGGGAAGTTTCTGAACAGAACACTAATGGCTTATGCTCTAAGATCAAGAACTGACAAATGAGACTTCATAAAATTGCAATGTTTCTGTAAGGCAAAGGACACTGTCAATAGGACAAAATGGCAATCAACAGATTTGGAAAAGATCTTTACCAATCCCACATGTGATAAAGAGCTAATATCCAATATATACAAAGAACTCAAGAAATTAGACTCCAGACAACCAAATAACTTTATTAAAAAATGGGGTATAAAGCTTAACAAAGAATTCTCAACTGAGGAAACTCAAATGGCCAAGAAGCACCTAAAGACATGTTCAGCATCCTTAGTCCTCATAGAAATGCAAATCAAAACAACCCTGAGATTCCACTCACACCAGTCAGAATGGCTAAGATCAAAAACTCAGGTAATAGTAGATGCTGCTGAGGATGTGGAGAAAAAGGAACACTCCTCCATTGTTGGTGGAATTGCAAGATGGTGCAACCACTCTGGAAATCAGTCTGGCGGTTCCTCAAAAAATTGGACATATCATTACCTGAGGACCCAGCTATGCTACTCCTGGGCATATACCTAGAAGATGCTCTAATATATAGCAAGGACATATGCTCCACTATGTTCATAGCAGCTTTATTTATAATAGCCAGAAGCTAGAAAGAACCCAGATGTCCTTCAACAGAGGAATGGATACAAAAAAATGTGGTACATTTACACAATGGAGTATTACTCAGCTATTAAAAACAATGAATTTGAGAAATTCTTAGGTAAATGGATGGAACTAGAAAATATCATCCTGAGTGAGGTAACCCAATCACAAAAGAACACACATGGTATTCACTCACTGATTATTGGCTATTAGCCCAGAAGCTTGAAATACCCGTGATTCAACTCACAGACCACACGAAGCTCATGAAGAAGGAAGACCAAGTCGGGGCACTTCAGTCCTTCTTAGAAGGAGTAACAAAATACTCAAGGGAGCAAATATAGAGACAAAGTGCAAGACAGAAGCTGAAGGAGGGGCCATCTGGAGACCATTCCACCTGGGTATCCATCCCATGTGCAGTCACCAAAAGTAGACACTGATGTGGATGTCAGGAAGTACATGCTGACAGAAGCCTGATACAGCTGTGTCCTTAAAAGTCTGCCACAATTTGACATATCCAGAAGCAGATGCTCACAGCTAACCATTGAACTGATCAAGGGGTTCCCAATGGAGGATTTAGAGTGAAGACTGAAGGAGCTGAAAGGGTTTGCAGCCCCATGAGGAGAGCAACAATACCAACCAACCAGAGCTCCCAGGGTCTAAATCACCAGCCTGCGAGCACTTAGGGAGGGATCCATGGCTCCAGCTGTATATGTAAGGAGGATGGCCTTGTCAGGCATAAGTGGGAGAGGAGACCCTTGGTCCCATGAAGGTTGAATGCTGTATGTGAGGGAATTCGAGGGTGGGGAGGTGGGAGGGGGGTAGGTAGGGGCACATCCACAGAGAAGCAGGAGGAGGGGGGATGGGATGGGGGTTCCTGGGTTGGGGGGAATGGGGTAAGGGGATAACATCTGAAATGTAAATAAAATGTCCAATAAAAAAATAGAAGAAAAAGAAGAAGAAGAAGAAGAAGAAGAAGAAGAAGAAGAAGAAGAAGAAGAAGAAGAAGAAGAAGGCGGCCCAGAGCCCAGAGCACACAGACACATTCCAAGACACTCCTTGTCATAATCTGAGTCACCTAGAGACTGGACCTGGAAAGGTCAGACTTTGTGGTTTGCCCTTGTGAACTCTGTATAAGAACTGCTCCCAGCTTTTGTTTGGGGGGCTCCCTTGCCTGCATGTGAGAGAGTCTTAGTGCACTAGTATCATTAAACCTCGTGTTATTGCAGTGAATCCCTTCTGTGTTTTTCTGTGGGAGCACATCCCCTGGTTTTTTATCTTAGAGTCAAACAAAACAGGAAAATATCTTAAATTCAGAGCCAGTTTGGGCAATTTAGAAAGACCTGTTTCAAGAAAAGAAAGGGCTGAAGATGTAAGTCAGTGGTAGAGCTAGGCCGTCCACAATGTTCTTAAAATACTGAGAACTAGAAAAAGATCACCAAGTCTTTGAAAAACCCAAGTTGTTTTCTATAAGCCACAGCACTTTTTTAGTGTATTCTCCTTTTTATCACTAAATCTACTGGGATAAAATGGGAGGAATTACAGAAGCATCTGGACTCTAATGGTATTGTGAATATCACACCCCAGCCTGTTGTAAAGGGAAAACATCATATTAGACAAACTTCAGGGCACAGATCTTAAGGAGGCAGAATTAACTAATGGAGCACAGCAAGTGTGAGCATGTGTGAGCATGTGTGAGCAGATGTGAGCAGGTGTGAGCAGGTGTGAGCAGGTGTGAGCATCTTAAGCCTGTAGATTCACAGTAAAAGAATGAAAAATAATTGTCAAAAAGTCCTGCCTTACTCTTTGATTTAATGGGCTTTTTTCTAGAAACACCAGTGAAAAACAGTTCAAATATTTGCAAAAGCAAATTATTCTTTATCACAGTTTGTCCATTTTCCCTTTTCCACAAGGAATGCAGCAACCTAGCAGCACTTAATTAAGTTCAGGTTTTATAGGACAAACCATAGTCATTGCCTTAAGAGAGCAACCCTATGAAATTTAAAAGAGGAGGGTGAAGGCTGGGTCACAGAAGGCAGTCCAGGAGATGGTAGCCCAGAATGGCTAGGAATGCTTAATCAGATGGCCAAGGCAGCAGGCAATGCTTTTTATGCAGGTTACAAAAAGGACATATATAAGTGGAGATAACTTATAACCAGGTTGAGAAAGGACCTGTGTCTTCTGGCAGTTCTTTTTTTAATTTTATTATCAGGGTGTTGTGTGTGTGTGTGTGTGTGTGTGTGTGTGTGTGTGTGTGTGTGTGTGTCTGTTTGTTTGTGTAAGAGACATTTAAGCATGCTTGCCTCAGCACACATGTGGAGGTCAAAGGATAACTTTTTGTAGTTGTGTCTCTCTGTCTACAAGGGCTCCAGAGATGAAACAGGACCTTGCTATCTCAGTGGCCCCAGGGAGGTCCCTTTCTACCCCAAAAGCCCCTCATTTGTCATAGAGGTCTAGAGTTTCTTTCTTTCTCCTTTTCTTAGCTTGGTGGAAAGAGTGTCTGGTGGATTATCCCTCTCACTTTGAATGTATTGAAGTCTTTATGGCCCACAGAACTCCCTTCAAATAAGAGAGCACCTCCATTAAAAAAACAGTACATTCAATAAGAGGAATTTCTTTCCCCCCAAGCCTTGGGGATCAGGTTGACTGTAATAACAGGCTCACAAATGCTTTTTAAAAGCATCTGTTTCTCCACAGACAGATCCCCTGTCAGAACTAAGTGAAACATAAAATGTGTAAAGGAGGATCTATGTCAGGTAGCTAACCCAAATGAAATAAGAGCAGAGGGCATTGGTGGGACTGGTTCAAGAAAGCAAGAAATAGAAGCACCGATGTCTCTGTTAGGACACAGTCAACTGTGTGTTGAATAAAGGAAAAGGAAAGCTGATTAAGCAAACAAGAAACTAACACCACTCTCACGTAAAAGAGGTCCTCATGGGAGACAGCCAGGCCTGCTGCTGAGGCTTCCCAGTCAAGTCAGAGATGCAGGCCAGTCTCTCTGCTCAACAATGTCAGTCAAAGCTTCAAGTTTACAGTAATCGTGAACTATGTAGTCCAAGGCCCAGCAATTCAAACAGATTCTACATCATAGGAAAAGAAATAAGAGAAGGGGTGAAAACCCCTTTTCACAGTGACATCGGGCTCCTTTCAGCATCTCTCCTGAGGATTCCTTAAATATTCCTTTTGGCCAATTAACAGAGAAGGGGAAATGATGATATAGGTAATTGCTAGGAACTTAAGCACATGGCAATACTTAAATGCAGAAAAAGGCTTGGGGAAGTCATTTAGAGATTTTATGGCCCTTTCAAGTATAAGCCAGGATTCACAAAAAGAAAGGGAGGGGGTAGTGTCTTTGTCCATTTGGGCTGCCAGACTAGCTGGATTTAAGCAAACATTATTTTTAACACTCTGAAGGACAAAAAAAAAAAAAAATGGAAGAGTGGGTCTGGAGAGGGCTAGCTTCCTGAGCCATAGTCAGTGTACTTACAGTTGGTAAGGGGAGGTGTCTCTCTAAACTTATCCCTACCCATGAGATCAAGTGCTCATCACATGACTGCCTCACAAATGTCCACCCCTAAATACTTCCACCTTAGGAGTTAGTTTTAATATACAAATTCTGATGGGATGTGTATGGTCTCTACAGAAATATGAATAAAAGTATAACTCTGTTGATGGTGAACATATAGATTGACAACTAGTTGTCTCTAAGTCTGAATTACTATGTGACCCTAGAGTGACAGAAAATAGATTGACAGTTGACTAGAAGTGTAGTCTCAGAAAGAAAGGTGTCAATGGGTCCTCAGGAACAATGGTTACATCCATATCTTGAGCATGTAATGGTTTCACAGTTGTACATGTGTGTCAAACTGTGTGCTATATGTCCACCAAACTCATTAAAGCTGTTAAAAATATAAAGGGAGAATATAAAATAGAAACAATGGAGAGTGTTTTGCAGTTTCAGAAAACAGTCCTGTTTCTCAAAAGAAAAAGAAAAAGTATGTCTGTCCCTCTTACTACCCAGAACTACTTCTTAAAACATCTCTCAACACATAAAGAGACTTTTTAAGTAAAACAAGTGAACAGAAAAGAAAAAATTGGAGATGATCTCCAAAAAACTGATTCCTTAGAAGGTTGCCAAGGGTGTACAAACAACAGTCAAATGAAGATCCTTTTTATTTGCAAATGTTTAAATAGCCAATTTCTTAAACAGGACCTTTGGCATACTCCTATAATCCCAGGAGGAGATGAGGCAGGATTATCAGTTTAAGACCATTCTTGGTACATGGCAGTTGCAGCCAACCTGTTTGAAATTCTGTCTCAAACAATCAAACAAACGCTAACAAGTGAAACTCCTTAGTTCAAATAGGAACTTGTTAAATATAGTGTCTTAAATGCTACATTTTGATATCTGAGAGGGCTAGGAAAAGAAAAACTATAAGCAAGTAGCACTGAGAAGACAAAAGTTCAAGAATTCCTGTCTTTCCCATGGAGGGTGTGGTGATTTGAATATGCTTGGCCTATGGGAAGTGGCACAGTTAGAAGGTTTGCTGTTATTGGAGGAAGTGTGGCATTGTCAGAAGGAAATGTATTGCCGTGGAATTGAGCTGTGGGCCTCCTAGGTTCAATCTCTGCCCAATGTGGAAGTAAGCCTCCTTCTGGCTGCCTGAAGAAGCCAGTCTCCTCCTGGTTGCCTTTGGATCAAGATGTAGAACTCTCAACTCCTTCTCTAACACCATGTCTGTCTGCAGGTTGTCATTCTTCTTGCCATGATGATAATGGACTGAACCTTTGAAACTTTAAGCTATCCCCAATTAAATTTATTTTTTTAATAAGAGTTGCCTTGGTCATGGTGCCTCTTCACAACAAACAATAAAACCCTAACTAAATCAGAGGCTATAGGCAAATGCATTCCTGTGTTCACCCAACCTCCCAACCCACTCTACTCTGCTTGACCATGAGGCTGGATCACTGCAAGCACTGATTCCAGATTCTGTTGAATTCTGCACAAATAGAACACTAGAAATATGGTCTGGGAAGAAGGGTTTCTGAGCTTCGTACAAATGAGTTCCTTTACCAAAGTGGACAACTACCAGCTCCTTCCAGGACTCAGCACTGGTCATTGTTTAAACTACATTCCTAAATAATCCTTGTTCCTTCTGGGTCAGGTTCTTCTTTAGCATTTAAATAGGACTAGGGAATCACTGTGGAGATCTGAGCACCAGCTACACTTCATACCATTCTCAAGTACCAGAGAGACCTGGGAAACACAAATGTGCTCTCCCTGCTGTGCTCCAGTTCTAATGACAGTACTAGGTCTTCTGAGCTCCCATCTCAGGGACAATAACCTCCTCTAAAGTAGATACAATATATTTTGTTTCATGAAATCAATGCTTTTGTGGCCTTTGTGGCCACTCCTACATTTAATCCCCCCCCCCCCCCCCCCCCCCCCCCGGTGATTCAGTTCTGTTTTACTTTGATGGTTGATTGGTTAGTTGGTTTTTTGGAGGTTTGTTTGTTTGTTTTGTTTGTTTGTTTGTTTGTTTTGAGACAAAGTCCTGCTATATAGTCTTGGCTAACAAGAAACTCAACATGAAGACAAGGTTGGTCCCAAACTAATCCACTCCTCCTGCTTCTGCCTCGGCCTAGGCCTCCGCCTCTGCCTCTGCCCTCTCACTCTCACTCTCTGACTCTCACTCTCACTCTCTGACTCTCAATCTCACTCTCTGACTCTGACTCTCACTCTCAGTCTCTGACTCTCACTCTCACTCTGCCTCTGACTCTCACTCTCACTCTCACTCTGCCTCTGACTCTCATTCTCTAACTCTCACTCTCACTCTGCCAAAAGCTGTGATTACCAGCTTGCAGCACCTCACCTGCACATGAAACGTATGCATTGTTTAAAAAAATGAAACTTAAGAAGCCATAATCCTATTTGAAATAGACAACTAGAAAAAAATTCTCTGAAGTGAAGGGACAGGCAGGTTTGTGAGTGAGAGATAGTTTTTTTCAGAGGTGTTGTCAGATTGGGCTTTGCAAAGGAAAAGCATTTGCAAGGCAGATAATGAAGAAGGCTTGTCCCTGGCAGACAATTGTATGAGTAGTGAGAGCTCACAGTGTGTTAGAACAGTCTCCTGTACCAGCTTGCAATCCCACCAACAATGGAGGAGTGTTCCTCTTTCTCCACATCCTCGCCAACATCTGCTGTCACCTGTGTTTTGGATCTTAGCCAATCTAACTGGTGTGAGGTGGAATCTCAGTGTTGTTTTCATTTGCATTTCCCTGATGACTAGGGATGCTGAGCACTTCTTTAGATGTTTCTCAATCATTCGAGTTTCCTCAGTTGAGAGTTCTTTGTTCAACTCTCTACCCCATTTTTTAATAGGGTTATTTGATGGTCTGGAATCTAGTTTCTTCAGTTCTTTGTATACCTTGGATATTAGCCCTCTATCAGATGTAAGGTTGGTGAAAATCTTTTCCCAGTCTGTTGGTTCCCGCTTTGTCCTGTTGACCGTATCCTTTGCTTTACAGAAGCTTTGCAGTTTTATGAGATCCCATTTGTCAATTCTTGATCTTAGAGCATACGCCATTGGTGTTCTGTTCAGGAACTTTTCCCCTGTGCCCATATGATCAAGGCTTTTCCCTATTTTCTCTTCTATTAGTTTCAGTGTAGCTGGTTTTATGTGGAGGTCCTTGATCCACTTGGAATTGAGCTTTGTACAAGGAGATAAGTATGGATCAATTTGCATTCTTCTACAAGTTGACCTCCAGTTGGACCAGCACCATTTGTTGAAATGGAAAGCAGTCTGGCGATACCTCAGAAAATTGAACATGGTGTTACCTGAGGACCCAGCTATACCCCTCCTGGGTATATACCCAGAAGATATTTCAACATGCAACAGGGCCACATGCTCCACTATGTTTATAGCGGCCTTATTCATAATAGCCAGAAGCTGGAAAGAACCCAGATGTCCTTCAACAGAAGAATGGATACAGAAAATGTGGTACATTTACACAATGGAGTACTACTCAGCCATTAAAAAATAATGAGCTCATGAAATTCTTAGACAAATGGATGGAGCTAGAAAATATCATCCTGAGTGAGATGACCCAATCACAAAAGAACACACATGGTATGCACTCACTGATAAGCGGATATTAGCCCCAAAACACACAATACCTAAGATGCAACGCATAAACCTCATGAAACTCAAGAAGAAGGAGGAAGACCAAAGTGAGGGTGTTTTTGTCCTTTTTAGAACGAGTATCAAAAGATTCAACCAGAGCTCCCAGGAGCTAAACCTCCAGCCTGAGAACAGACCATCAAGCTGTCCTCTGAGAGGCTCTAACCAGCAGCTGACTCAGACAGATACAGACATCCAGAGCCAAACAGTGGATGGAGCTTGAGGACTCTTAAAGAAGAATAGGTGGAAGGATTGAGGGCCCTAAGGAGATAGGAACTGCACAGGAAGATCAACAGAGTAAATGAACCTGAACCCTTGGAGCTCTCAGAGACTGAATCACCAACCGTGGAGCATACCTAGTTACACAGATCTACCTCCATGGGCTGAACCTAAGCCTCCCTGCACATATGTTGTAAATGTGCAGCTTGGTTTTCATGTAGGTCTCAAACATCTGGAGTGGGGGCTATCCCAAAACATGCAGCCTGTATATGGAGTATGGTCTTCTAAAAAAAAAAAAAAAAAAAACAGTTGTTCAGTTATTCATGGAATATTATTTTTTTTATATCCCTTGTATTCAGTTTGCAACTACTTCAATGAGAATTTTTGTATGTATATTCATGAGGATATTGGACTATAATTTATATATTTTTGTTGGGTCTACACTTGATTTCACTATTTCAATATTATTTGCTTTGTGAAGGAGCTTATTGTGGTTCTGAATTTTTTTAAACATAACTCAAAAAGTGTTGCTTGTTTGAAGGCCCTATAGAATTCTTGTATAAGTATATCTGACCCTTGGTATTTTGCTTGTTTGTTTATTTTCATTTTATTCTGTTTGAATGCTTTTTAAATTTTTTTTTGATTTGCTGAAAATAAAAATTAAAAAAAAAAAAAAAAAAAAAAAAAAAAAAAAAAAAAAAAAGAACAGTCTCCTGGGCAGCCTGAATATCAGGGCAACATGACTAGATAAGGGTGAGATGCCATGGAAGACTAGATTTTACCTGAACATCAGGGAAGGACAAGTGGAACCAATGTAAGGACAGATATGATCCAGGAAGCCAGTTTTGAGAAGCTGGCTTTGGGATGGTTGTGGGACAAAATGCAGGCGGGGTCCCGGTGGCCCTAAGCCTCCGGCTTGGTGGTGGAGGAGGCCTGCGACTGCGACGGGATCTCACACGAGGGATTCGGGCCCCAGATGCGGCATCCTGGAGTCGGGCCTGAAGTGGAGGCCTGGGTTTGGAGCACTTCCCGCCCCGGGGCGCTGTAGTTCCCACATGGTTGAGGTGGTCGCAGAGTCATAGAAGTAGGCCAAGAAGACACAGGGACTAGGCTTCCATGAAGTAGTTTTATTGACGAGAATGGTGAATCTGGTGCACCCCCCCCAAAAGCCAGGAGGAGTTCCCTTATATAGGAAAGGGGCTGGACTAGGGAGGAGACTTAATTACCTATGTCCCCTGGCCTCATTAATATGCATATCTCAAGGCAGAGGGCTCTTAGGCACGCCCCTTACCTGTGTCTTACATGACTTATGTTTTAGGTTGAATGGAGACTGCGGGTCAAGGGCCTGGGTTTTGGAGGCGTGGCCAAATACCCGCAATCTCAGGGTTCCAGGCCAATGGCAACCCTTCCATGGCCCAACAGATGGTGATGACTTTTCACAGCAACATATAACATCAAGCAGAGGCTGGCAACACAACTAAAAGGTCATGGCAGAAATGATGATGGCAAGAGACACATTTTAGAAGATCTTTATTATTTGACCCAGTGAACATCGTTAGTCTTTGACATACATGCCCTCACCACAGCATCTAATACTATTACTACTGAGCATACCCATCATTCCTGATACTCCTTTTTCGATATCACTAACACCATATATTCTTGGACACACATTCTCATTCTCTCTCTCTCTCTCTCTCTCTCTCTCTCTCTCTCTCTCTCTCTCTCTCCTTTCCCTGGCTGGTGAAAGTTTCTGCCCTATTCACTCTTCTGCCTAGCCATTAAGTGATCAGCATTTATTGACAAGGCAGAAAATAAATGGTAAGAATTGTTTACACAAACTTGAAACAGGATATTCTAGACATAAGCATTACAATGCCATGTCCAAATTGAAACAAGATATGAGGACAAAAAAATCAGCATTTGAATAACACAGGATAAGCTTTACAAAGTACACAAAAACATTATTCGTACAACTGTGAAGTTCATAGACAGGTAATTCAACCTCAGCTTCTACTTGTCTCTCCAACCCCCAGCACATCACCTGCTTTGTAGTAGATGTCCAGAAATCACTTAGTAAGGTGCATATAATGTCCTGTGGATATGTGTTGTAAATTTTTGCATTTCCCTTACCTCTACTTTCTATTTCCAGATATCTACTCTACCAACTACACTGCCATAACTGACAACAATTTTCCTCTAGGTTCTGTGAAAGGAAGCATTCTCTAACCTCACTGACATCCTTGATGAAACTTTTGTAGAGGAGTCAGTTTTATGGCCTGAAACTTTCTCAGTAAATAAGCTTCAGTTTCTGGATAAGAAAAAGACAGAGACAAAGAGGTAAATAGGAAGCAACATTCAAGATCTACATGGTCCTGAGAATTAAGTAGGACAGGGTAGGTATATAAACTTCAGTCCCCACAGAACCTCAACAATTCTCTTGTTCTACTTCATTCTTCACAGTATATTCTTTTAAATAGCAATCCTAGAGCCCCAGTGTAGTAGTTTGAAGGAGAAATGCCTCCAATGGACTCACATCCTTGAACATTTGGTCCCCAGCTGGTGATGCTATGTGAGACTGCGTAAGGGTATCCTGGTTCTTGCCTGGGCATGGGCCTAGAACCCCGAGACTCTTAGAGAGAAATGGCAGGAGTTCAGTCACATCCCCAGAACCCAGGGTCCTAACAAGCAATCTAATCTCCATAGACCTACATTGTTCAGTCATGTAGGCCATTACAGCCCCTCCCAAAGTGCACAGGTAGAGGGTGTGACTGCAGGCCTCAGGCCCTAGAGATTTACTTCAGAGGGCAGAGCCAATTAAGCATTCTTCCCAGACCCTTCCAACATCTCCTTCCCTATTTAACTCAGGTCTGCCCTGAGTTTGGGGGGGAGGGGTACATCCAAATCCATCCACCACCCACCATGAAAATAAACCCTTTTGGAACCAAGGACTTCCTTGTATCATTGGGGCCTGCCATAGCCAAAGCTTCCAGCCTCTGGAACTTCAGACTTTCTCCGCTGCTGCTTGACCCCTTGGGCAGCCTCTACGGTGCCAGTCCCAGGCTGCTGCCACATGGGCCCCAGGGCCTTTCACTGCGGCCCCTATTTCCCACAATGCCATTTGGGGAGGTTATGGAACCTTTGGGAGGTAAAGCCAGGCTGCAGTAAGTATATTCATCTAGCAGGGTTTGAGGTTTTGAACCACTTTATGATTCTCTCTTTCTGTGTGTGTCTCTCTCTCTGTATCTGTCTGTGTTCTTCTATCTCTATCTCCCTCTCTGTCTCTATTTCTCTGTATCTTTCTGTCTCTCCCTTCCTTCCTCCCTCCTGTATTTTCTGTATGAATATCATGCCTCCCTCACCATGATGGCCTATATTCCCTCAGGAAATAGAAGTCCTTTCTTCCCATCAGGGTAAATGATACCCCCAGAAACATTAATATTTCTCAAATACTATTTGTGAAGGCAATCATAGAGTGAAAAGGGGCAAAAGTTTCATACTAAGTATTTACTCTGAGCCCTTCATGGCCCTCATAGCCAGCTCCTACTGCATCTCCTGAGATAGCCACTCTCTACTGACCAGATGTCAGTAGATGTGTTGGTGTGTTTCAGATATAATTGCTCTCCTTCTCCTATAATGTCCTTTTCACATACCATTCCTGTCTAGCTAAATCTCATTCACTTTCTGTGGTGAGAGGCAGGAACCATCTTTTCTAGAAACCTTGCAATGATGCATTGGAGAGAAATAGGACCACTTCTGTTGGGAGCTGACTTCTAGCAGAAAGTGGCTATCATCTTTGCAGCCATCTCGAGCCATATACCCTGACAAGAGACTTGTTTTCAACAGCCCACAATAGCTGAGCACACTCTGATAAACATCTTGTTTTTCTCACATCTCTTGTTTTGCTGCTTAGTGCCCCCAGCTGCTAGGGGGAAGTGGTCTCCACACTGCTAGCTAGGCACACGTGGTCTCCACGCTGCAAGGCACATGACGTAGTGCCTTCAGCTGTGCTTGTCCACGAGGAAAAGGCACGTGATAAAGGGTATAAATATCCAAGATTTCCTTTCAATAAACGAGACTTGATCAGACTCTGTTTTGTCTCCATTCTTCAGTCTCTTGCCCCTCCCCACTCTCTCTCTTGCTAGACCCTGACCAGCGGACCAGAGCAGCAGCTCGGGGCGGGAACAAAGTGGCCCCCGAACGTGGGGCAAAACAGGCTGATACAACTTCTATGGAGTTTCCATGTCTTCTATTCCATGTCCTCATCTTCTCTCTCCTTCATCCTCTATTGCTCCAAGTTCCTGATTCAAGTCTATATAAAACTATACAAAAGGCAAGAGCTCCCTTTCTTCAGCAGAAGATCTCCATTTCCCATGACACTCAGAGATTATGATCAGAAGACAGCCCCACACTCAAATCCAGAATCAGAAAGTAAGAATAAATTAGTTTAATCAACACAGAAGTCTGGAAGTCCTAAGTTGAGCCTGAACAGCAAAGATTTTCTTAAATTCTTTCTAGGCACTGTATTGCCAAAATTCTGTTATCATTGGATAATATGACCCTTCTCTCTATATTCGATTTTAATTCTCTCTTAAATAAATCTCACTCTCAATGGGGGTTTTGAAAGTACAGGGGTCATTAATGAGAAAGCAAACCCTGGAAACCTAATTATCAGCTCAGAAGACATTCAGAGACAACCATTTGAGGGTAAAGTGTGAAATCTGACCAGTAGATTTTTTTAAGGCTTGCTGTGTCTTGATGTTTTTAACTAATGTAATTATTTTTCTCTAGGAGGCATTTCAAAGAACAGCATTTAAAGTGACCAAAGAGAGAATAGATCAAAGGAAACAAAAATAACAAAGTTTATGCAGGCCTCATCAAAAAGAGAGTAGAGTGTGCTAACCTTAGAGATCACTAGTTCCCACCAAATTGATGCCCATTTTCCAACACACACCAAACCTGAGAATGCAGAGGACCTCTCTACGTCTTTTCAGAGGAAACAGTGAAAAGTGCAATAAAAATGTGTCTCAGGTTCAGCTCTGGGTTTTTTGTGTTTGCTTGTTTGTTTGTTTGTTTGTCATTCAAAATGCTTTAGCTGGCAAAGCTGTACCTTTTTTAAAGATTTACTTGCTTTTTAATGTCTCTGTGTATGTATGTGGTAGTGAGAACAGAGAGAGAGAGAGAGAGAGAGAGAGAGAGAGAGAGAGAGAGAGAGAGAGACTCACTCAATCTAGGTGCTGGGAACTGAACTTAGATCCTCTGCAAGAGCAGTACACATTCTTAATTCCTGAGTCTTAGCAGTTAACTCTCCTGCCTTAGCAGCACATAATTTTTAACACACTCACACTAATAACAAATTGAACCTGGATTAGGATCTTTTCCCAGGAAACTCATTGATAATAATGTATCTATTAAGACTAATTATTTCTAGCACCCTTCTTTTTCCAAGATGAAGAAACATTTTCTTTGTGATTTTCCAGAAGACCTATAGATGTCAGAGACAGTTCTGCATGCAATAGATACTTAGGACTCAATGTGGGAAGGATGGGATCTGACTATCCTTTCAATGGTCATCCAGGAATGAGCACATGGGCCCTAGAGTTCCCATTGCCTGGATAGAGCACAGAGGTTTCATAAGATTGGGAAAATGGCATAGTAAGTTTAAGAGTATATTATACAAACATGAAGACCTGAATCCAGATTTCCAGGTCCCATGTAAAAACCCAGACACAGCCAGGAATCCTAAAGCTCCACCCTAGGGGGCTACTGCTGCTGTTACTGGCCAATCAACCTAACCAAAAATGGCAAGCTCTATGTTCACTAAGAAAGCCTGCCTCAGCATAATAAGGCAGATAACAAATAACATTCAACATCCTCCTCTGGCTTTTGCAAGTTTATCCACAGGAACATGCATTCATACACACACAGGTGTACACAAATGCAGGCCCATACACAAAAGAACTAAGATAATTAATTAATCATAAATTTGAAAAAATAGTTCCAAAGGCATATATTCTACTGCTGTTCAAGCACAGACCCAATGCTGTAAAGGATAGATTGCACTGTGCCACTGAGAAGATGGCTTTTACTCAGGTTCTTGCAACAAGGAGAGCATCCATTAACGAGAATTTCTCAAAGATAATGGAAAGGACAACTGGGATGTTGGAGGCCAACAAACAAGAACATCATCTCCTTATAGATGGCACCAGGATAGGTGGAATGGGTTTCCTCTCATAGACAGAGATACCCTCCCTGACCAATCAGTCAGGTTCCTCTGAGCTCCATTATCTACTAGGATTCCTGATTACCTGATTTTGCTCAGTTCAACAAGGATTCCACCTCCCTTGATATCAATGGATAAAAGTTTTCGGTAAGTACCTCCAGAACAAGGAATTTGGAAGAGACATGTGGACAGGAACAGAAGCAGACATGATTTGATAAATGATAGAATACTGGAGGTGGGAAACAAGAAAGAAGTAGAGGAGGAAATAAACTCAATGACCACATTGCAAAGAATGGATCATATATGCCAGGTAGTGTAGGACCTAAGAGTCACTTCCATAGTAAAGTTTTCTCCATTCTCTTGTTATATCTATTTCAAACAACATCTATTTAATATACATCCATTTAATGTGTATGCATCACATTAGCATCTTATATCTCCACCCAGGGGTATGAATTTTGTAACTGCAATGAGCCATAGGGCATTTGAACTCACCTCTACTGGTGATTCAAGTGAATTCTCATAGGCCTGGGGGATGGAGAATAGGTTTCTCTTTAGCAACAGGTTTGTTGCCCTACACTAGTCTTGCAGGTTTTGTGTAAGGCATTGTAAGTTTCACTCTCCATCTAATCCCCTGTGTTATCCTAAAACCAAACAAGCTCTCTTGGAAGTTTACATTTGTTAGGTCATGGCTTGCCCCTTTAAGATGCTTGTCTTTCTTTTTTATTAGATATTTTATTTATTTACATTTCAAATGTTATCCCCTTTCCTGGTTTCTCCTCTACATACCCCCTATCCTATCCCCCCCCACTGCTTCTATGAGGGTGCTCCCCCACCCATTTGTTCCCACTCCTACCTCACCACCTTGCCATTCTCCTACAATGGGACATGGAGCCTTCACAGGACCAATGACATCTTCTCCCATTGATGCCAGATAATGCCGTCCTCTTCTACATATGCCACTGGAGCCATGGGTCCCTCCATGTGTACTCTTTGGTTGGTGGTTTAGTCTCTGGGAGCTCTGGGGATTTCTGGTTGGTTAATATTGTTATTCTTCCTATGAGATTGAAAACCCCTTCAGCTCCTTCAGTCCTTTCCCTAACTCCTCTATTAGGGGTCCTCTTGCTCAGTCCAATGGTTGACTGCAAGTATCTGCATCTGTGTTTGTCAGGCTCTGGCAGAGCCTCTCAGGAGACAGCTATATCAGGCTCCTGTCAGCAAGTACTTCTTGGCATCCACAATAGTGTCTGGGTATGGTGACTGTATATGGGACGGAGTCCCAGGTGGGACAGTCTCTAGATGGCCTTTCCTTCAGTCTCTGCTCCACACTTTGTCCCCATATTTCCTCCTGTGAGTATTTTGTCCCCACTTCTAAGAAGAACTGAAACTTCTTCACTTTGGTCTTCTTTCTTCCTGAGCTTCATGTGGTCTGTGTATTGCATTGTGGGTATTCCGAGTTTTGGGAATGCTTGTTTTTCTAACCAGCCAAATTGTACAACCTAGGATATCAGGTAGCACCTATGGCTAGCTCTCCTCTTCCCCACCTCCCTCCCTCTCTCTTTCTCTCCTCAGACAGTAGGACAGACAGCCCTTTTGTGCAGGGCCTTCATACACCCTACCTTATGGTCTTGCTCAATACTTTGCTCCTCCATGTTCTTTGTCGCATAGACTATCCCAGTCTAAACTACACAGCATAGCACTTCCCCTTCCACTCCACTGAAAGAGTGTAAGAATGAGGTATCTTTCAATGCCACTGTTTTCAACTCCCTTGTAGATTTTCCCCTTGCCTGTGAGCTGTGTGTCCCCAGATGTTCCTCTTATATTCAAGGTTGACTTCATTCTGTCTCCCCTATTGCAACAGTCTTGACTCCTGTTTTGTGAATAAAGACTTCCTTGCATGTTAATTCTGTCTGATATAGTTCTTCACCAACGGTTAGCCATTTCTAGGACATCAATATGGGACAGGATTATTCAACTGTCAGTGGCTCCTATAAACAAAGCTTCAGTAAAGTCCAATACTGTCAGAGCACACAACAACAACAACAAAAATGGTTTCCCACAGTGTGCAGCATCAAGTAATTTACTGCCTTTAAATCAAATTTCTTTCTGACAAATGTTATTCATATGTTCTGCAAGTAGCTACTCTGGATGAGTCTTCACGGAGGGAACTACAGGCTATTAACATAGGGCAAGAGAGACTACATAATACTACATGAAGGGGACACCAGGCTGATTAAGATAGGACAAGAGAGAGTTTGCCCCATTCAGCTAGAAGAACTTCCCTTATCAGAAAAGAATTAACTAATAAAAGCTATCTTTAAATTTTACTTCCTTGGAAAATTATGACTTCTTCATAGAATTTCAATTCCTTCAGTTCTTTAGAACAAACACCTTTTGTTCTTTTGTCCTTTTGTTTTCAAATATATATTTCATAACCCTTCAAACATATATTATCCTTTCCACTTTTAAATGTAAATCACTTTCAGATAGTTTTGTCCAAGGCTGGCAAGTCATTATAAACTCACTTTCCCTTCCACACTGGGTGTTCCATATCTTCTCTCCTTACCTGAATGTGGAGAGTCCCTTGACCCCATCTGACCACAGGGAAAGCTTGAAAAGACTGAGTCTAAGAAAAAGCCTGGGGTGAGGCAATTCCCAACCTCTGGCAGGAGCAATACCTTCCTTTCTGTGAGGTTTCTCTGCAGCTCTCTTCCCTCAAAAAAGAAAATAAGACCATATCAAAAAGTACAACCAATCAAAATATAAAGAAGTTATTGTACAATGCCCATAGCAACTGATCCATCTATAACACAGCTCCTGCACCTAAGGCTCAGGGAACACCATGAAATAGGGGATGAAAAAGCATCAAGAGCCAGAGAGACAGGAAGTTTACTGTAAGATTGAATTTCCTAGAAATGATAGAGAGAGAAGTCACATCCATGAAGTCCCAACAACATGACTACCTAACAAGATGTAAAGAATGACACCAATAAGTATAAGGGCACAGAGGGATAATTTCACAGGGTTCCAAACTAAGACAAATAAAAACAGGTTGAGAGCACAAAATAATCTTCCCAGGGAAGGGATATCCATTTGTTTGTTCTTATAACCTGTGTGTGTGTATGTGTGTTTGTGTGTGTGTGTGTGTGTCTGTGTGTGTGTGTGTGAACAATTAAAAGTTAGCCAGACATCTGAGGTCATGAATCTGAAAAAGCAAGGATAAAACTTTATGGGAAAGGTTGGAGGGAGGAAAGAGAAAGAAGACAGTTATGTAATTGTATTTTAAATTCAAAAACTTAAAAATTTAGAAAAGTATAATTAAATAAAGTTCTGAATCTGAGGACTTTATTGCCAGGCCTTCACTCAACTGGCGCCTGCATTGGAAATATTACTAAGGTAAATTTTCTAGAATCTGGTAACACCAGAGTTGAAGGTGATGATTAGACTCTAATGAAAGAACAGTTATGGTAATGTAAATGTTAAATTTGTTCAAAGAATTCACCATCTCAGGAGCAGGGCTGTAGCTCATTAGTAGAGTGCTAGCCCAGAACTCATGAAGCCCTGATATTAATTCTATCACTACAGATACTGCATGTGGAGGCACATACATATATATAATCCTAGCACTCAGGCAGGAGAATCAGGAGTTCAAGGAGACTTTCCTACATATTGAATTGAAGGCTGGGTTAAACTACATGTTACCGTGCCTCAAAAAAAAAAAAAAAAAAAAAGCCAGGCATGGGGTCACAAGCCTTTAATCCCAGCATTTAGGAGACAACAGCAAAAGGATCTCTGTTAGCTAAAAGTCATCCTGCTCTACCTAGTGAATCTCATGGCAGCCCGAGCTATATAGTGAGACTCTATCTCAAAAGCAAGAGACAGACAGACAGACGGATGAACGGGAGGGAGGGAGAGAGGGGAGGAGGAAAGAAGAGAGAGAGAGAGAGAGAGAGAGAGAGAGAGAGAGAGAGAGAGAGAGAGAGAAAGGGCAAGGAAGGGAAGGGAGAGGAAAGGAAGGAAGGAAAAGAGAAAGGGAAAGAAAAGGAAACAGAAAGGAAGGAAAGAAACAAGCATCTAATACCACTGGCAATGTGATGTGAGAAAGTCACTACATACTGCTATCAAAATATAAGAACTAGTTGCACACAGCCCCAACTGATTGTCCCCACCCACCTCCTTTTCTTTCTCTTTCTCTTTTCTTCTCTTCCACTCTGCTTTTTCCAGTATCCTAAATTTGTCAGTCCAGTGCATATCAGACTAGCTCTCCTGACTGATGAGCAAGCTGTCTTTACCCACAAAATTGTGGATATCTTCCTTCAGGAGAAAACTTAAACAGCAAGGAGAAGCTTGGATAGTTGGTTGCAAAAGAAAATTTCTATTTTCCCACTTGTACATTTTTACACATCATCCTTGAACTCACTCTCAAGATTCCCAGTAAACAGCAAGCCAGCATTTCCCCCTTGTTGTAAATTAGGAGCTCCACCAACCTGCCATTCAGCAACAAAGCAGCAGCAGCAGACTTCATCACTTCATCAACAGCTTCAGCCAGGTGTGGCGTATTTCCACTGTCACTACCAGTTTGCATATTTCCACTATGTGACACATTATCCTTAAAAACATCCTGGCCACCCCAGATATCTCTATCTCTGTCCCTCCCTCCCTCCCTCCCTTCTTCCTCCCTCTCTCCCTCTCTCCCTCTCTCCTCTCTCCCTCTCTCCCTCTCTCCCTCTCTCCCTCCCTCACTCCCTTCCTCCCTTCCTCCTCACTCCTCCCTCTCTCTCTCCCTCTCTCTTCTTCCCCATTCCCAGAGGCCTTTCACTCTCCCCCTCCCCCAATGAACCTCTTGCATGATGTTATCTCTTAGTGGTACACCTTGTTCCCAACCTGCCAGGGTACCCTTTGCCACTTCTTCCTAATATTCCTCGGCAGATCTGTTCAAACAGCAGGGTCTATGGGTAGTGATGAAACCCATCCTTGAGAAAACTTTCTTTTATGGTCACCAGATAATAACTCTGCTTATTAAAGGACACTCCCTCTCTGAAAGTTTTATTCTGCCTATAGATCACATTTTTAGATGAAAGTTTGGCTATTGAAAGTAACTGCCAGAATATTATGGTCCAGAGTGATAGCAATTTACAGTATTTCATAAATCATGACAAGATTGAAAATGCTTGTGACAGATAGGGTTTTAAATTGACATCTTGTCTCTTTATGGCCTTACAAAGGATGTTCTCGTGGTGTGTATACTCTACTCTACAGATGCATCTTCTTTGCCAGTCAAAAAGTTCCCACTTTGCACAATAAGGGAGAGAGACAGAGACAGAGGAGTTAATGAATATCAGCAATAACTATCCTCTTCTTTGTAAGAGTGAAAAATTCAAACAGCAAGAATGTAGATTCCTTGGAATCTATCAATAGTTTAAAGACTAGCTATTAATAGACACTATTCATCACTGGTTGACAGCACAGCCTGTAAATCTCCTAAGCCCCAAACACCAGGGTTTAAAAGATAAGCAAAATACAAACTAACCTATTTGTTGGTTTGGTTTGGTTTGGTTTGGTTTGGTTTGGTTTGGTTTGGTTTGGTTTGGTTTGGTTTGGTTTGGTTGGTTTTTGACACGGTCTCATTGTGGAGTTTTGGTTGGCCTGGAACTCACTATGTAGACCAGGCTGGGAAAAGGCAAAGAACCTACAATTCCCTTGGCAGAGATCATAAGGAGAAGAACAATGACTCATGTGGAAATGATGTAAGAAATTGACCAGTCACCTCTGAACCAAAAAAAGAACCAGAATGACACAAAAAACTTGAGGTTTCAGTAGTGGCACCAATACAGTGAGTGTCAGTAACCAATAGCACTCTAAGTGGACTTAAGACAACTCAACAAGAGGGCAATTATGTCTCATATTAGAAACATGGATAACTATCCAGGGCTAGTAAGGTTATGGATCTTGGAGGAGAACTTACTACTACCACTTTACTAACCCAGCATAATCCCTGCCTATGTCCTTATACTTACAGATAAGTATAGTCTTCACCCCTATCATGGAAACTTCTCTTTGCAACAGATGGAGACCACTACAGAAAACCAGAACCAATAAAAATGCAGAGTTGTAGAGACCAGTCCCAGCTCCTATATCTACAACTTCTATACCAAAGGATCACTGCAGAAATCGGGAAGGCAGAATGATTGTAAGAGCCAGGAGAATGGGACATTACAATGAGATTGTGTCTCCTAGAAATGTCAGAAGCTATGCCAACAAAGTCTTACCTAAATGGCTGTCTAAAGATGATCTGAATAAGGACAACAGTAGACACACTACTGTGAAAGGGAAGCTCAGGAGACTTCACTCCTATACAAAGAATACAAACAACTAAGGAATGCTGAGGATAGGAAATAGTCTTCCCCAGGGAAGGTCACACTAATTGTTTGGTATTGGTTATCCAATACAAAATAGTCAGCCTTGAAAACACACATACAGTAACATTGTACAGACTAAGTTGTTTGTACTTACATTTTTTAAGAATATGAGTGTACATGTCTACCTAATATACATACATGTGTATGTTTATATGTTATACACATACATATATATCTGTGTGTAATAACAATTAATGGAAAAAGGGTTATGAATTTGAAAGAGGAAAATAATAGTTGTATGAGAGGGTTTGGAGGGAGAAAGAGAAAGGAGAAAATGATGTAATCACAATCTCAAAAAACAATAATTAGAAAGAAAGAAAGTAATCAATTCTGCCATCTAGTCGCTCTGAACAAGAATTGCTCAGTTTTGGTCCCATGTTAAAAAAAAAAAAAAAACTCATCAGAAATTCTTGTAATACTCCCAAGTCCAAAAGCTAGACAAGGTGGTGAACTTTTTAAGGCTATCACTGGGGAAGTGGAAACAGATACTTGCCTGGGGCTCGCTGATTAGCCAGTCTAGCTTACTCAGTGACTTCCAGTGAGATAGCTTCTCTCTAAAACAAGAAAGAAGGTGGCACCTGAGGTTGTCTTATGGCCTATATAACACACACATACACACAACACACACACACACACACACACACACACACACTACTCCACTCTAGACAAATGAATGCAGTTGGTTGAAGTTGAGATGTACTCTCTAGTGTTCCAGTGTTCCAATACCTTCCAACTTTGCAACTCATTGATCCAAAAGAATGAAGGTACATTATTGGGTTAAATGGGGGGTCCTGTGTCTGCCCCGCATGGGGCTATGGCTGCTTGGGAGGCAGAGGCTCAGTTAGTTTGACTGAACTCTCCCATGCTGGTCTGGGGCAGATGTCCAACTATGGGAAACTGCCACAGGGACACCGGTCCGGGGTGGGGGAGCACAGTCTGAGGTCCCGGGAAAGCTGGAGCTATCTGGGTGGGAGGGGTCACCGAGTCTGCAGGGCAGCTGGGGACTATCTGGTTCTCAGGCTCTTAGGCACCCAGGTGCCATTGGAAGCTTCCAAAAACTGAGAATGGAGTGTAAGATAAGAAACTGTACTCCAGTTTCTAAGGGTGAGCCTGAGGTTAAATACCTTTTGCTGGGAGGAGTGTCTGGGAAGGAAAGCATAATTGGCTAAGCCCTTCTGGCCTTTAGGTACCTCATTAATAGGGAGATCTGTCTTGAGACTCCACGACCTATAGTCATGCCCTCTACCTCTGGAGGGACTAGCAGCATTGCCCTACATGACTTAAGGACACAAATCTATGGAAGGCTGCAGCCTTATGTCAGGAGCCTAGTGTCTAGGGGCATGGAGAAACGCCTGCCCTCTCTTAGAGTCACTTGGGTCCCACCTGGGGTCCCTCAGGATCACTTGGAGTCTCCAGGGTTTCTAGACTGTGCTCGACCAGAAACCAGGCTACCTTTCAAGGTCCTACGGTATGTGACAGAAATGAAGGCAGTAGAAGGATGTCAGCACGAGGTGCTCTGAGGATTCCTGGGATGGCTTTGGTAAGGAGTTTTGCTGCAGGATGTTGGGAGAACTGAGTAGCCTCAGGTGACAGACTCAAAAACTATGGCTGCTCAGCTCCAGCCAATTGTCAGAAAGATATCAGCTTAAAGATAGATACCTCATTCTTAGAAAACCCCAGAAACGAAACAATCTCAATTTGAAATTTCTGATTTTTTTTAGAATACAGCAACAATCATTCATAAAATATGAAAAAACAACACAAAATACAGGATAACTTTCGAATTCTATAACAATCAACAAAGTTTGAAATTTTACTCGCAAATATATAAATTACGTGTTCCAGTATCTCATGAATGAATGTTCAACTAAAACATTTATCATGAATAATGACGTTTTTTTTAGAAAGCAATCAATACGTGCTAACTCCGATTTTATTATAAAAGATATTTCACATATGCAGGGATGGCAACCCTGTCTGTGTAGCTAGGTATGCTCACACCTTTCGGTCCTGTACTGATAGTAATAGACATTTAATAATAATATCAAATTCTAACAGTCTAGACTTTCATTTTTTTTACTGACACACAAGATCAGATAGAAGAAAATACTTTCCCATATCTATCATGAACCCTTAGGAGCATGTGTTCAGGCAAGGAAGCTTCTAGTCCTAATGCAACTCCCAGGACCAGTTGTTCTGAGACATTCAAATTTCAGCCACAAGCAAGGAGTAGCAGAGTCAAGCTGCACCTCCTGATTTTATTTTTAAGAGATTTTCCCCAGTGAAGAAGGAGGGGGCAAACCTCCTCTCTGGTGGTGACTAGGGTACATGCCACACTTTTGCTGGCCTGTCACTGTGAGAGGATGCAGACACTTAGCTAATAACCTCAGACCATCACTCAACGTGCATCATCTCAGAACTCCTCAAGTACCTCTTTCATTTGTTTTTCTAGCATTCACTGACACAGAGTCCAGCAGCCAGGAAGACAGCCATCAGTCACCACTCCTTCCACAGGAAAGAAATGACAAGTACTAATTGCACCTCTCAGACCTATGCTGGAGCAGACTATTTTCTCTATGAATTAATGCCAAATGACCTAGTTTCTATAGGTTACTTATTATTCTACATCTGTTTACCAATTTTGAGTGTTTTGTTACGTAAGATGGATATTTTATTCAATAAAACTCCTTCATGGAGACAATATAGCCACATCACAAAATATAAAGCTACTCTTCTGTCTATGAGAAGACAGCATCAGTGGGCATTTGGGTTGCAGTAATTAGCTGAAGATGCTCCAGGAATTAATAAAAAGAAAAGGAATATAATAATAATGCTTGGACATAAGCTAAATAATATGATAGACCATTTTAAATTAAACTGCATGCTTATAATAGCCTAAATATGTCCATATAGAAGTACAATCTTTCAGGCAGTGGTGGCACACACCTTTAATCCCAGCACTTGGGAGGCAGAGGCAGCGGATTTCTGATTTGAGGCCAGCCTGGTCTACAGAGTGAGTTCCAGGACAGCCAGGTCTATACACAGAAACCCTGTCTTGAAAAAAAACAAAAACAACAAAAAAAAAAGGAAGTACAATCTTTGCTTCACAAGATTACATATATTTTCTATTTAAATTCCTCTCACCCTACTTTTCATGTGAATTATATCATCTGACTTTACCATATTTTATTTGTTCCTTTAAGGGGCTGTGAGATTTTAATTTTTGAAATTTGTTAGTGAAATGTTTACTTAAAAATAAATAATTAAAAATAAAATCACACAACTTACATATATTTCAATTATAAATATATTTTCAAGACAATTCACTCTGTAGACCAGGCTGGCCTCGAACTCAGAAATCTACCTGCCTCTGCCTCCCTCAAGACAATTCTAAATGCCCAATTTATTATGCACAGCATCCTACTCTCTTGTGTACTACATACAAATTCTATGAAAATTTTTAAAGAGGTTCTCTGTACAACTCTGTCTTCTGTAGCCTGAATATCTACCCACTCAGGGACCAAAAGAGTGACTTATATTCTGATAGACTAGAAGTCATTTTATTCAGGGTACAAAGAATTTCCCAAAGAAAATATAATTGTCAAGGGATGTTGGGAGAGAGTAGGTTTGGAGGAGACAACAAGGACCAAGAGTCAGGGATTATGGTTTGGAAGTTTCAGCTCTCATGATTATAGTCTTTCAGGATTTTAGTTATAGGACATTGACTCTAGATTTCAGAGTTCAGGGTCATGGCATATGGAATAGAATCTTTCAAAATAATGTCTGGCAATGACTGGTATTGGGAAATCCAAGAGCACTGAAGACATTGAACCAAGAGGAAAGGGGATGGGGAGTGAAAAGAACTCTTTTTTTTTTTAAGGTTTATTTATTTAATATATGAGTGCTCGATCTGTAGGTACATCTGCGTGCTAGAAGAGGGCATCAGATCCTATTATAGATGGTTGTGAGCCACCATGTGGTTGCTGAGAATTGAACTCTAGATGTCTGGAAGAGCAGCCAGTGCTCTTAACCTCTGAGCCATCTCTACAAGTCAACAAGAACTCTTGAGACAAAGTCTCACATAGTCCAAGCTGGCCTCAAACTTGCTGCAATGATAAAAATGTCCTGTTTCCACCCCCTCAGTGGTGAAATGATATGTACACATCTCAGGCCTGATCGATATGATGTTGAGGATCAAGCCCAGGGTTTTATTCATGCTAGGCAAACAGTCTATCAAGCAGTTCTTCTTGAACCTAGGCTCTAACAAGAACTCTTTGTTTTAAAGGAGCTAGGTGGCATAGCACATGCCTGTAATCCCTACACTTAGACAGAGACAGAAGGGTCAGGAATTTCAAGGCCAACAAGTCATCTCCAGGACTGGGATAAAGAGCCAGGGAGATGACTCCTGAGAGCATCACCTGTGACTCATCTTCACCAATTCCCTGAGAAACTAGAGAATCCAATCACAAATGTCATCCCCTATTGTTAGTAACACATGTATTCAATCTCAAACATCTTTACGTGGCTGATAGATTGCAAAGGAGAAGTTATAGAGAATGAGAGACAAAATGCTTTTTCTCTTTTATTTCAAATATAACCATCAGATGAAGAACAGGCTGATGTAACAATTTCCATAATAAATGTGCTTGACAAGAAATAGCATAACAGGTACACACTGCTCTATACTAGGGATATTTTGAGTCATTAACTAGAGTGTAGAATGTAAATAGGAGGGGGCAAACAAATACTTCTGCCAAGTTTATCTGTGAATGGAAGGCTTAGAGTTTGCAATTGTGTTTTCTCAATACTTGTATTGACTTTAAATAGTAAATATATATATATTCCAGACAATACCTTCGCCCAACGTTTTAAAATAAATTGATAGGTAGCAGAACGTATTTAAGCAGGCTAGTTAGAATTCTGGTCCTTATGGTGAAGGGCTTTGTGTGGGATATTCTGCTCTAATGCAATACATTTTATCCCTGATACAAGATCTTTGGGATCATGTGTTCTTGCAAATTACTGGAAATACCACAGTCCCGTGAGACAATGTGACAAGCTATGAAGTTAAGAATCATAATCCACAAATTCCAAGAGCACACTTGTAGTAAATCTATCTACTCCTCCTTATCAAATGGATACATCTTGTCTTTACGGTAACTTAAGGCTCTCCTGTAAGACAGTACTGTCCCAATAACCAAAGAGGAGTAGCCGGGTACAGGAAATGTTGATATGACATTTAATAGCAAGCTATGGGTTTTACTAACAACTTAGGACCAAGAACAATTCTGTAAGAAAAATCAATTGAATGTATGTGATGGTTCATCATCATTATTAACTTGACTGTACTTGGAATGATGTAGGAGACACACATCTGGGGGTGTCCATGGAGACATTTTCACAGATGTTTAACTGAGGAGAGAAGACTGACCTTGAATGTATTGGCACCATTTCCTGGATTTAATAAAAAAGAGAAAGTAAATGGAACTCCTGCACTCACAATTCTCTGCTTCCAAACCACATGTGCAATGTGACCATCTACTTCATGCTCCTGCCACATCTCCTCGATGAGATGAACTTTATCTTCCAATTGTAAGCCAAAGAAACCTTTTCTTCCCTGAGTTGCTTCTGGAAGTGTTTTGTTGTATGTATGTATACGTGGGAGGAAAGGGCTGTTGGGGAAGGGGGTTGGGGTAGGATGTGTATGTGTCTGTGTATGTGTCTCTGTGACTATGTCTCTGTGTGTGTGGCTGTTCTCTATGTCTGTGTCTCTCTCTGTTTGGGGGATATCACTGTGTCTATGTGTCTGTGTGTCTGTGTGTGTGTGTGTGTGTGTGTGTGTGTGTGTGTGTGTGTGTGTGTGTTTGATTGTATGTTCACATGGGTGTGCATGTGCATGGGAAAGCCAGAGCAGGCATCAGGTTATTCTTAACATTACTGTCTCCCAACAGGATCTCTAGTTGAACTAGAAACTTGGAAAGTCAGCTTAGCTCCCTGCTACTTATCTTTCAGTATCCTCCTGCCTCCACTCCTAATGCTGTTGTTATAAACACACAGCCCTATCTGGCTTTTTATGCGCATGGTAGTGTTTCAAAATTCAGGTCTTTCAGTCAGCAAGTGCCCTTACTAACTGAGCAGTCTCTGCAACTCTGAATTCATTTCTCTAGTAAACAGAACCTTTCAGTTATTTTGTTGTTGTTATTAATCTGTGGGTTTGATTTTGACCACTTTCTCCAACAAACAAATGAAAGTTTTCTAAATATCTCTATCTAGGCCAATATGAATATTCAATATTGTTGTTTTTTCATGTATCACTGAATGCTTGGAGGTTCTTCTCAGATGTGTTATGTAACTGAGATTTGAGGCCCAGGTTTAATCTTCTCCAACTCTTAGACTTCTGCTTTGTCCTCAGGACCCTTTTCACTGCTTGATACATCTGTAATCTGGGCAGTAGCTGGACTGCTGCTTCTGCGTAGATATGCTGTGGAGTGTGGGGCTTCACTCCCATCCAGGCAAACTCATTTATCTTTCCTGGCTCAGCTAAACTTCCCCTTACATTCCACAGCCTGCAAAGGTGACACATCAGTCTACCCAAGGTACCTGACTGCAGAGACTTCAGATTATTTTAGAGAAGAAGTGCAATTTGGCATGTGCTTAAAATTAAAACCTGAAACTCTAATTGCACCAGATATCAAATACCAAAGAGTCGGAGGCTGATGCATATTATGGGGAATGTCAGTCACTGCTGGATCATATACTTGAAATAACCCAAATGGAAGGGGACTAGAGAGATGGCTCAGCAATTACTAATGCATACTGCTTTCAGAAGATCAGAGTTTCATGACAAGCACCCACACCAGGCTGCTTAAAACTATGTTTAGTTCCAAAGGATGTAGGTACCCTCTTCTGCCCTACTCAAATACCTACATTTCAATGCATATACTCCCATACAGATACACACACACACACACACACAACCATGTACAATCAAATAAATCTTTAAGAGAAAGAGATTTGTTTTGGCTCCTGGTTTCAAATGTTTTGTGCTAGGCTGTTTGGCCTGGTTGTTTGAAGCCAGTGATGGATGGGACAGGAACATGTGGCAGAGGAAGATGACTCACCTCAGAGCAGCTAGAAAGCAGAGAGAAAGGAAGAGTCAGAGACCTGACCTCTATTGAGGGCACAGCCTTGATGACCTAATTTTTTGCACTCCATTTCTTTCCTGCCTTTTAAAGGCTCCACCACCTGACAGTAGTATAGCTATGTGGAGACAAACTCTGCAACAAATGAACACTCCAAAATCCTACAGGTTCCCTGCAGGACTCTCAGATGAGCCTAGCCCAGGCCACCAGCCCGTTCCACAGTTGAATCCACCAGTCCTACTGTTCGTATGCTTCCCTTTCCCTGTGGTGTTACCTCTAGGAAGGGGCTGGAGCTCTGGTGAAAGGTCATTAGCAGAAAGGCTAGAAGGAAGAGTCCACTACAGGAGACAGGGGCCTCTACATCTAAAAGAATGGTAGATCACTAAGACAATGCTTTACAATTAAAGATACCATAAGTGTATGTCAATTTGGGCTACTATTGCTGTGATAAAACACCATGATCAAAGAAACCCTGTGAGGAAAGGGTTTAGTTGGCTTACACTTCCACATCCCTAACCATCACTGAAGTAAGTCAAAATAAGAACTCAAGTAGGTCAGGGCCTGGAGACAGGAGCTAATGCAGAAGAGGAGTGATGCATACTTAACTCTTCAACCTGTTTTGTTATAGAATCCCAGACCACCAGCCCAGGGATGCACCACCCACTACGGTCTGATGGACCATTCTGCATCAATCACTAATTTTAAAAATACCTTACAGGCTTGCCTACAGCCCAATTTTATGGAGGAAGCATTTTAAGGTTCCCTCTTCTCAAATGAGCTTAGTTTGTATCAAGTTAACATAAAACTATCCTGCATCACACAGAAAGCTTGTAGAATGGCTTTCAATACCTTTATGCCTATTCTTTGAAATCTCAAAGCTTCAGAAACAGGTCGTTTGAATGGAAAACATCCCCCATACTCTCATGTAATTAACTATTTGGTCCCCAGTTGGTGGTCCCACTTAAGGAGGTGCAGCCTTGCTAGAGGAAGTATATCAATGGGAGACAGGGTTTGAGGGTTTGAACTTCACCCCATTTCCTATTTTCTGTTTGCTGTGTGCAGATTACAGTGTGACCAACCCTCTCCTGCACCTGCTACCATGTCATGCTGCTCCCACCATGATGCAGTCTATGCCTATGGAACTGTAAGCCAACATAAACATTTCTTCCTTGAGTTGCTGTTAAGTTATGGTATTTTGCCAAAGAAAAAGAACTAGTGCATAGCATCTCAGCTTAGCTAGATAAGAGGCACAGCAAACATGCTGAGTCTTATGACAGTTGGACAAAACACACATGCCCAGCAACTAAACCACATTCTCACACAAAAGATATATATATATAAAACTGTTTTCTATGATGTTAAAATTTTAAGCTACTCAACTCTCCCACATTCATAAAACAGAATTCTTTTTTTCTTTTTGGAGGAGTGGACAATGTTCTCACAAAGACCTTTCTTTTAAATTTTTGTGTATATGCAGGTACATGATGTACATGTATGTGGAGTACAAGAACCTATGTGTGCAACTGTGCAGGTTAAAGGTCAACATTAGGTGTCTTCTTCCATTGATTTCCATAGCTTTTTTGGTTTTGGTTTTTGGTGTTTGTTTGTTTGTTTGTTTGTTTGTTTGTGGAGCTGGAGAGGGGTGGTTTGTTTTGTTGTACTGTGGTTTGGTTTGGTTTGGTTTGGTTTGGTTTGGTTTGGTTTGGTTTGGTTTGGTTGGTTTTTGTTTCTTTAGACAGGATATCTAAAGACCTGGAGTTCATTAATTGTCTAGACTGGCTGACCCTTGGGTCCTCTGCCTCCATGTGCTAAGATCATGGGTACATACCACACTCTTGTTTTTATCTGAGTGCCAAGAATCTGAACTTGGGTCCCCGCTTACAGGCAAGCACTTCATCCACTGCACTGTCTCCTCTGCTGTTTGGAATTTTAACCCTTTCTTGTAAACCTGACATTCTGTCACCTTCCCTTATGTTAACTACTTGAACATAAATGTGATTCTTGAGTAGAATCTGTTTGATTGAGAACTTCTCCACCACCCAACATAACTCTGTTTACTACATTACAGATCAGTCAGGCTGTAAGTGAAGGGTAGGTCAAGGCAAGATGGTGCAGGAAGAAACACCTCAATGATGATGTTTGTTTTGAAATTATCTCATAGGGAGTGGAGAGTTGGCTTTCCTTGTTTGATATGCTTTCTGTATTCAGGAAACTGAAGCAACAATGATATCCATGTGTCTCAGTCTCTGATCTTTATGCATTGTCATCCAGTGTGCACCTATGTGTATATCTGCCCCTTCTCTAGACCACTCACTGTTGCTCCCTCCAGAGGTCTCTGAAGCAGGAGGTTTATAACAGCACCTGCCTGGGACCAAACAACAGGCATCAAAAGTGACATTTCAAATATCACTGTTTCTGTGCCAACTCAAAAGTATTATGACAAGAATAAAATACAAACCTTCACTCATTCCAGAGCAAACACTGTACAACTAAATTATTTCCATTATGACAGCAAAGGTGAAAAACACATGCTTCATGACCTTTTCTCCAACTCTACTCTAACTTCTGGAATTTTACTACAGAACTCCTAGGTCTACCATATCCTATGTGAGGGCACAAAAAGTAGTGTTTTCAAAATAACTTTTCAGATCATAAGGCTGGGTTTCTGTGTATGAAAAAATTACCTCAAAAACTAGATCGATAGATGATAGATTGATAGATAGATAGATAGTAGATAGATATAGGTAGATAGATAGATATTAAGATAAATATATATAAGTAATTTTATATATAAGATATCTACACAATTATACATATTATGAGGACTTTAACTGTGTAAATTTATAAAACTGATTTTACAAATTTTACAGTGTGATTCAAGACACAAATAATGTCTTCAATGTTCTTCAACATAGTTACTAAATGCCAGATACTGCAAAGATATTTTCACTGTCAACAAAATGCCCTGCATTTAAAAGTTAGAATATGCCATATTGATTAATTGGGGTGGGAAAGAACAAGAGGAAAAGGAAGGAACAGGGGAAGTATCCAGAGGGAGGAAAAATGCCCAGCTTCATACTCAAGCACTAGAAAGTCAAGGACAGCTAACTCAAACAACATGCTGGGGTGTGATAATGGAATCGTGAAAAGGAAAGCATATATTTGTTTTGTTTTGTTTGATTTTATTTTTCCAGACAGGGTTTCTCTGTGATTAGCCCTGGCTGCCCTAGAACTTGCTTTGTAGACAGGCTGACCTTGACCTCATAGAGATCTGCTCTGCCTCTGCCTCTGCCTCTGCTCTGCCTCTGCCTCTGCCTCTGCTCTGCCTCTGCCTCTGCTCTGCCTGCTCGCTCTGCCTCTGCCTCTGCCCTGCCTCTCTGCTTCTGCCTCTGCCTCTGCCTCTGCTCTGCCCTGCCTCTGCCTCTGCCTCTGCCTCTGCCTCTGCTCTGCCTCTGCCTCTCTGCCTCTGCCTCTGCTCTGCTCTGCCTCCTGCCTCTGCCTCGTGTCCTGAGTTGAGATTAAAGTCATGCACTGCACCAACTATCCAGGTATAAAAGCATACTTAAGGAAACTTCAAAATGGCTTTTGGGTTGAATTTAAGAAATAAAATGGCTAGTTTAGTTTGTTTTGTTTGATAAATTAAAATATTTACAATTGTTGAGGAAAACTGTTGAGTTCAAGGCACAATTCTATTGCACATGTGAGAAAGGTATCCCTGTTGATTCACAAGGCTGGACACCAGTACTACAGTGTGCCAACTCAAGCAACAGATGTCCACTTTTGAAGAGAAGGACATGTATTTGATGTCTGCTAATTGACCAAGAAATAGGATTTACAGTTTACTTTTAAACATGATCTTTCTGGACCATGCTCTTTGGTGAGAGCCACTGTCCCAAATGAGGAATTCTTCAACAACTATTTCTAAAGCAAACAGTAATGAAGAACAGCTGATTCCGCTGGTTTATGGTGCCATAAACTCCCTGTCAGCTTCTACAGACTGTTCCAGAGCTTCCAGAGCTTCCAGAGCTTCCAGAGCTTCCAGAGCTTCCAGAGCTTCCAGAGCTCCCAGAGCTTCCAGAGCTTCCAGAACAAAATTTTTATCAAACACAAGCCTAAGTAATTTAAGAAGACTATAATTATTTATCCCCTACTTTTTTCTTCATATTAATAAAAAGCTTCAACAAGAAAGTCCCTACCCCATGGTGCTTCAGTTGGAATACATTTACAAAATTAACTTGAAAAAAATTGGAGTTGATTAGTTCCATTAGCTATTCTGTCAACAAATGCAACTCATCTAATCAGTCATAATTAACACTGATGCTTGATGAGAGGTTCACACAAGGGAAGCTGGTCAGCACGCTGAACTGGCCCTCCAGGGATCTGGCTGAGACTGTTCTTTAGCATCAAGTTGGAAAAGGAGAGTGTGTGTTTGCTTTGGCCAAGTTGGCAAAAGAAATGTATGCCCAGTCACTCATGGGCGCAGGACTGTTTTGTGCATATTTAGCAAACTTGGCAGCCAGACTTTCGTTTTCTCCAGGAATATGTTCTGAATTCTAGAATCTTGGCACTTCAGCAAAGTCAAACGCCAACCTAACCTGTGCTTCTCATTTGGCCTCTTCAGTCCAAGAAGATTAGAGAGCATAGCTCATCCAGGGCAGCAATAATTAAATTAGTGTGCTTATGTGGCTTAATACAATCCACTAGATGATAGAAGAAGGGCCGAGCTAGTCATTGGGTCATGCCAGACATCACCCAGACTAACGAGGAGGAAGCTTCTGGAACAGTTTGCTGCTTATAGGCATGTATCATCAGCACTGAAGCAGCCTGGGCTCCTCATTACTCATTTTCCACCAAGAACAATTGCCACCTTTTACTTTCCTTGGATCTGTTATTTTAAAAAATAAAAATAAAAAATAAAAAGATAAAAAGAGGGTATTGGGATTTTTGTGTCATTTGTATGGTTTGTATTTTTGTTTGTTGGGTTGGTTTGTTGGTTTTTGCACGTGTATTGGTGCATAGGTGTGGCTATTTCCTGGGTGTGGGCACTCATGCATGTACAGATGCTAATGTCCCTGCATGCATCAGGCATATGGAATCCAGAGGTTGACATCATGTCATCCTTTGCCTTATATGTTGATTCAGAACCTCTCACTTGATCTCAAAACTCACCAGTTCAACCAAATAGAGACAGCCACCCCAATCTGGGGGTTCCCTGCCTTTACCTCCTTTGTGATGAGATTACAAGCAGCCCACCAGCCTAGCCAGCTTTCTTATGGGAACTGGGGAAGAAAACTCTGATTCTTATGCTTTCACGACAAGCTCCTTTATCCACTGAGCCATCCACCCCACCCACAGCCCTTGTTCACTTTTAACCACTGAGGTTGTCTTTAGTTCTCCTAGAAATAACGAAGGAAACAAGAGCTGATATTATAATTAGCACCAAAGATCCCCAGATGGAGTTTCCCTCTTATGCTTTGATTTTTTCCATATTCCTTTTCAGCTACATAGTTCACAACAGCCTACCAAAAAAATGTAGCTCTTCATTCAAAATCTTTTTCCTCTATTTCCTTCCTTCATTTCCTCCCTTTCTTTCCTTTAAGGAAAGCTTCTTATCCCCATGCTGTTTCTTTCTTATTTGTAAAATCAGGCTACGCTGCTCAGGCTGATCTTGAATTCCTGGGCAAATTCATCCTCCCACTTTACCCTGCTGAGCAGCGGAGTCTCCAAGAGGATACCATCATACCTAGCTTTCAGTGATTTTTCTTTTTAATCAGCAATGATTTGATATACTGCTTCTTAAAGTCACAATGCCCCTACACAATCACTTGTGTGGAGACTTTGGCCTGTCTGGCCTGCTTCTCTTCTCTGGTTTCTTTTAAACAAAACTGCATTTCATCTAGTCCTTGTATCTGTCTGAATTAAAGAGAAGTTTATCTGGGCACCTGCCTCAACTTCCCATGCAGCATGCCTACAGGTTTAAAGTGTCTGGCTATTAACATATTTCTTAATCCTTAGGCTTTTATTTTTACCCCCTTTTATCAACTGAATTTATCTTCCCACAGCCTGTCCTCCCTAAACTAAACACTCTTCATTCAACATCTTCTAGAACATTTGACTAGATAGACAACCCACAATTCATCCTCCTCCTCCTCCTCCCCTGAGAACTTATAATATGCCATTTCTTTGGACGCTCTCAGCAGCCTCTTGGGTTTCCTCTCCTCTGCCTCCTAAATTTCAATCTGCCCCTCACCTATCCCTTTGACCTTCAACCCCATTAAACCACACAAATACACACATCAAATCATATGCTTAAGATTTTTTTTCATTAACTAAATGTCAAGTTTAGCTGTAAAACAAGAAACAAACTTGTGTGTATAGAAGAATAAATTGCTAAACTAAAATGAGTGTTTACAAGAAGCCTAAATTTTCCAAGGAAAATGGTCCTATCTGCTCCAACACACCCCTCTCCAAACAACAGCTTCATATTTTTGTAATTTCATGGACAGTTCAATATGGTTTTCCACAGGATTCTGAGAATCTATGTTGAAACTGGGTTCAAATCCCTCCCAAACCTATTTCATAGTGCTCTGTGACTAGTTCCATGCATATAATAATGATTCCCTCTTAAAACCCTATACCACTGGATTCCTCTCTCCTTTGATTGATGTGCTCAAGAGGTTGCTGGGCAACTGCATGTTTACTCTTTCATACTTATCCCTGTGTCCTTCCATCTTGATTAACCGTCCATCTAGTTCCTACCCATTATTTTTAAATTTTTTTTATTGCATGTATTTGCTTCAGAGGAGGTTCAGACATCATGGCATCAGTTCTCTTCTACGGTGTGGTTCCCAGGTGCTAAATGAAGGTCAGAAAGTTTGGCAGCAAGTGCCTTTACTCTGCAAGACATTTCCCAGGCTCAAGATTTGCTTACTGTTGCTTAAAGTATTCTAATTGTATCTGAAAATGTTACTCTTCTCAACTTGGTTGAATTCAGAATCACCTAGGAGCTTAGTGAACCACCTGAAAGATGGAGGAGAACTCTCCTGACATGATTATATGAGGGCTCTGATATAATCAACCCATGATATGATTACATTATCAAGAAATAGTAAAAGGTTAGAAGTGTGCTTCTAATTAGAGGAAGTGGGTCATTGGGGTTATTTCCTTCTTGTTCTATGTTGCCTTGGACTATTAGCCTTTTCTCTGCTCCCATGACTCCACCATGAGGTTCTTCATTACCACAGACCCAGAAGAAGCACAGAGCCAAGTGGCCATGGACTGAGCTCTCTGTAATGGTGAGCCAAAGGAAATAACATCCCTTTAAGTGGGTTCTATCATGCATTTGGTCATGGCAACAAAAGATGAACTCAAACAATCATATTAGTTCCTGCCATGACAAAAGACCTGACAGAGGCAAGGTAAGGAAGGAAGGATGTGTTTGCCTCACAGACCGAGCATTCAACCATCATGTGGAAAAGGCCTGCCAGCAGTATCATGAAGAAACTGGTCACATTGTATCTGCAATCAAAAAGCAGAGAAAGACCAGTACTCGTTCTAGTCCACTTGATATCGTTGTGATCGAATGTACTAACCAAAAGCATCTTTGGGAGGAAGGGGTTTGTTTGGCTCACATATTTCAACCACAGTCCACCACTGAGTGAAGCCAAGGCAGGAAATGGAGAAGACGATGTAAATGAATGTTTCTTATGGGCTTGCTTTCTTATATAACCCAGAACCACTTGCTCAGTGCTGACACTGTCTATAGTGGACTCAGCGTTCCTGTATCAGTCACCCATTAAATGCCCCATAGACATGCCAACAAGACAATCTGATGGAGGCATTTTCCCAGTTGAGGGTTACTCTTTCCAGATGACCTGAGCTTGTATTGAGTGGACAAAAGCTAACCAGCACAGAGATGGTTTCTGGGGGTGGGGGGAGAGTTTCCTCCTTTCCCCCTTCTTCATTCAGTCTCAGACTTTAGTCCATGATCAAGATGCCCTGTCAAACCTCAGGAACATTCTCCAGACATATCTAGATATGTGTCTCCTAGTTAAAATCAAATCCATCCAGGTCGACAATCACATATATCCCACCCTTTTGCATACACATAAATTATACATAATCTGTCATCTTTATCATTTCATAAGCTTTCTCTGGCTCCCAACATCTGTTACAATCTTCAGCCTGGCAAACATAATCTTACTGTTCTCTGACTCTAACCTACAAAGTTCTTTAGGTGTTCACAAAAAAAAAAAAAAAAAAAAAAAAACCTCAATGGAGTCTTGTGTCAATGTTAAAACTTTCCTATGTATAAGGGAGGAAGTGAAGATCCAGGAAGATCCAGGCCATTAACCACATGAACCCTCAATAGGTGAAGTTTGCTTCTGAAGTCTGTTCTGGCTCTTTTCTCTGAGAGAAGATCCTGTCTCCCAGAGCTGACATGTGCTAAGTGACATTCATCATCTGCTGCAGAAGCACAAAGACTGAGCTTCGCACAGTGCCCTCTCCCCATGTACTGCACTGCTGCAAGCTCCCCTGGGTCCCATGCATTTCCATGTATGTGCATGTTTTCACCTCTGTGTGATCTCATTGGGAACCAATGAACCTAAGATACTAAAATGTAATCTGCTCAGAACTTTGCCTTCAGGATGAGGCCAAAGATGCTGCCATCAGCTAGAAAATCTATAATCTAATTTAGAAGCAGTGGGCCATGCTGTCTTTTCTCAAATGCTCTACTGGGCCCTCCATTCTTCTCGGACTTCTTTCTACCTCTAAACAGTGGGGGAGGGTTGTGGTTTTGTTTTGTTTTATTTTTCTTCCACTTTACCATTGAAGAAAGACTCACTTAGCAAAGGCAGGGAATATGAACTCTCCTCTTCAGCTGTCACTCTGTTGAAATGCCACAGTGCAGAGTGACTTAGCTTTAATCTCTGCAATTCTACTCTAGCAAAACCTTTGTGCCCTCTCTAGCTTTTTGTCTAGACTTTGGTAGGGCTCTTTGTTCCTGACCCTTTGCAGACAAGTGTCATGTGCTGCACGAATTGGCTTAAATTAAAAAACCCTAAATTGACAGTCTTCATGTTCTGAAAGATTTCTTACCCCACTATCCTTACATTAAAATCCTCAGTGCTACTATTACAGCAAAACCAAAATCAATTTTTCATTTTTCTACAGAAAATTTTATCCATTTTTGTCCATCTCATGTCAAGTGCAGTTAGTTGCTATTGCTAGCTCATTGGGGTTGTTTTGGTTTTGTTTTTTAATTTTTGTTGTTGTTTTTTGTTTAGTTTTGCCCCCCCCTTTTTTTTTTTTTTCATTTTCTCCTTCAGCCTCACAGAAAAAGAAAAACAAGCTCTTGGCTATAAATGGCATAGCAGGTAAAATTTTTGGTCTTCTGTGTGAACTTGAAGCATAGTTACATTAGATGTGATGGCCTATTCGACATAATTCTAACAAGCAATTGGATTAGATCAAACTGAAGACAGAACCAGGAGCTGCAGACATTCTAGTTAGGATCTGAGAGAATCCGAATACCATGGGAGTTTGAGATTTTCCTAATACTAGAAAAGAGTAAAAGGTTTCAATTTCACAAATGAAATTTCATTTAATACAATGGCCATTTTATTCCTAGGCTAACATACGAGACAGCAGTCACAGAGAGAACAATGTGATGAAGAAATGTAACCAACAAGTGATGCAGAAGTGTAATAGAACAATGCTGGGCTGGCAGATGAAAGCCAGAAGACTTATCTCTTTCTTAACTTCTGTTGTGGTTTGAATAGACAATGACCCCCATAGGTTCATGAATTTGAACACCCAGCCCCCTCAGCAGTCATGTTGTTTGAAAGGCTGTGGAACCTTTAGGAGGTGGAGCTTTGTTGGAGGGAGGATGTTCAGGTATGGGTGCTTCGAGATGACCTCACTTCCTATTCTCTGTTTCCTGACTGCTGGTGCTATGTAGCCTTACAGTCCTCCTGCCCCACTTTGCCCACCATGATGGTAATGAAGGAACTGTATCTTCTTTGGAACTGTGAACAAAAAATAAACCTGTTTTTCCTAAGTTGCCTTTGTCAATGTTTGATTATAGCAGCAAAAAAGAAACTAATGCAACTCCTTTCCAGCAACTTTCTTGATGTAAGAACTTCCAAATTTGATATAGGAAAGAAAAAGCACATAATACTCAAGACTGTGACTTACAAGCCACCAAGTCAAATCTTTAGTGGTTCTTGCAAATCCCAGCAGATATCTTCTGATTACTATTTGGAAGAATGTCAACAATGCAATCAAAATGACTTAAGGTTTTTTTTTTTTTTTTTTTTTTTTTTTTGGATATTTTATTTATTACATTTCAGATGTCATCCCCTTTTACCCACCCCCCCCAGAAACTCCCTTTCCCATCCCCCATTCTCCTTTTTAGCTTTTATACCATTTTAATTACATGCAAGTATTAAGGTCAGTTCTTGGTTGAGGAACTAGCAGTACAGTAGGTGCAAATAGTCAAGGACAAGCAAGACAATAAACAAAATAGTCAAAGAACAAGCAAGCCAATAAACAACATTCCATGAACACTGCCATGATCATTGTTTCTAAGGGCTTATCAGGATGACCAAACATATCTGAGCCTACTTCCCTGTCTAGCCCAAAGTCATTTTCATGCCTGAAACCTACTTCTTTGTTCTAGCCTAATATTTAGATTTGTGCCTGAAATTACTTCTTTGTTCTAGCCTAATGTCAGATTCCTGCCTGAAGCTCATTTCCTTGTCCTTGGCCAATGTCAGATTCCAGCCAAGCATCCCATTTCCTTGTCCTTAGACAATGTCAGATTCCTGCCAAGCAGCCCCAAAAGCTCTCCACAGTTTCCCCTTTTTTCATTTTATATACAAGACTGAGCCTATCTTAGGTCATTCTTGTCAGAATGACTTTCTTACCTGTCATGGAATACGCATTATCAAAAGCAATGCACTTATGTCTTAGGTTGGTAAGCCTCTGTACAGAATCTTACCCATTCTTGACTTAAGGTTCTTAAAATAAGATGGTTGTTGCTGTGGAATTCAGGAAATATCCCAGGAAGAAAGCAAGTAACAGACTCAGCCAACAGAGCAAGGCAAAGGACTAGCAGACCAGGAGTGTTGGAGGTCTAGTGGCCTCCAACAACTCAGTCAAACGAGCAGAAAATAAATGAAACCCCCAAATTCTGTTCACACCCAGCTTTCATTTAATCATGACCTCAATTGCTTGCTTGCATAGCCAATGCAGGAGTCTGAGAGAATAGATCATCAGTCAAGTATGTGCCTGGCAATTATAGACCTGAATTCAATCCCCAGAACACAGGAGAGTTCGTCAGGATTATCTAGCAGAACAGAACTAAGCCCAGGAGTGGGGGGGAGATTCTTAAAAGGAGATTATGTGTGTGACTTACAGGCTATGGTCTGTAGTCCAGCAATGGCTGTTCACCACAAGAAAGGCCAAAAACCCATTAGTTGTTCAGTCCACAAGGCTGGACTACTTAGCTGGTTTTCAGGCTATATTAGAGTTCTGGAGATGTAGATTCTAATTCCAGAGAAGGCATGCCTCCAGCAGCAGAATAGATGAGCTTGCCAAAAAGAGTGAAGGCAAGCAGGCAAAAAAAGATTCCAAAAGCTTCCTTCTTCCATGATTTGACCAAAAGATTTATCATGGCCATACCCAGCTGCCTGGATTCTAAATGTGGTCAAGTTGACAACCAAGAGTGACCTTCACAGCAGGTTAAAGAAACAAACAAACAAAAGGAAAATAGTGAAGCCAAGAGGTTGTCTCCGGAGTCCATGTTAGGAAGTTCCCTGGTCATGTGGTCCAGCACCTAGTCTACTTGGCAAGTACTAGGCCAGTAAAAGACACCAAAAAAGGTAAGTTGCTCCTTAGGAAAGACACCTGAGGTATCTCCTGGTTTTCACATGTATGCATCTGCACACACAGAGACACAGTTATATGTGTTAAAAATAGTAGTATGGAACTGGACATGATGTCACCCACACCTATAACCCGCCATGTATGAGGTTGAAGGAGGAAGATCATAACTTGAAGGCTAGCCTGTGCTACAGAAGGCTAGCCTATGCTTCACAGTGAGACCCTGCAAAAAAATAATCAAAGTGCTTGAAGGGCCTGGAAATGCATGCTATAAGCCCTTGCCATGTGGACTGGAAAAACCAATGAGGAGTCTAGTGCTAGGAGTGTTACAAAAAGTCTTTAATCAGAACTCAGATACATGACCCTTTTTCTAAGCCTGGAACAGCATTCTCATCCCTCTAAAACAGAAAAGATTCCCTGCAGATCATCAAAATAACTCTCAAGCCTGATTAAAAGTCATATCGGTTTCCAGGAATGGGGTTTATTTTCAATCTCATTTTCCTCTGTGAAAACCTTTATTAGAATCTCAATTCTGTGTCTGACCATATAATTTAACAGAATGCAATACTTCCATAAGACTATTTCCATCACAGAGTAGATTGTTCATCATGAATATAAATATAATACATAGGCTTCAACAAGATTTGGTACACTTTGGGGACTATCATAAAATAAAGTATATAAATTGTCACTGAAAATTACACTACCACATTACCTGTATTTCGGATTGTACAAAGTCTTTCATGTACTCAACCCATTCAACAGAGATAATTAGATAGCACAGGAAACGCTAGCATTATAAAATCAAAGAATTTAGGTCTCATTGTGAGTTCTAACTGCCAATCAGGTTCAGGTAACTGTGGTGCATACTGCCACCTACTGACAAGGATTGAAATTGCATGCCTCATCAACTTAATCCTTGCCAGTGACCAATTTGTCACTGGGCAGCTTGTGAATATTTTGTAAGAAAACCACGCAAAAATTTTTTAGATAATGGTCGTTATGCCACCGAGGAATCTTAATAAAGACATTAAGAGAGTTAATTGTGCATGCCAAGTGTTCTTTGTTTTTTATGTTCCATGTTCTCAATTCCCAAGCTACATCTTAGTACAAAATTCTTACTTAATCTTGATGTTTTACCTTCTATATGCATTGAATACTAGGGTATTTTGTAAGTTTGTGAGCAGAAACTTCCTTTTATTCTCTAATGTATTCCCTTGAACAAAACTTGAATATTCTGTTAAATAAAGAAATTCACGAAGTGATAGCACATGTTTAAGATAGTGTACCGTGTTGGGTGATGACCTATGTTATAAGCATGAAGAGAGATGAGCTAAAACTGATTCTTTTTTTTATACTCTGGTGGGCCTTTCCCATGCTTTATTTTTTTTCTTTTTGAGACAGGATATTGTGTATCCCAGGCTAGCCTTAAATTCAATGTATAGCCAAGGATGAGTTTGAACACTTGATCTTCCTGTCTCCAACTCTGGGTGCTGGGATTGCTACACCTAGCTTTGTTTGTTAAGTTTTTTAGCCCTGGCTTGTTTGTGTGAAAACTGGGATAGCCCCAATGTAGTTAGAAAATTAAGTGGAAAAAATGTTTATAAGGTACTTGGCACAGAAAAAATATGTGGCAACAATGCCAGGGTCTTTATGCCACTAAGTAATCTATTGGGAACTTAATAAAGACACTAGGAGTGTTAAATGTGCATGCCAAGTGTTCTCCATTCTCTGTTTTCCATGGTCTCAATTCCCAGTCTACATCTTACTACAAAGTCCTACAACTCCGCTGAATATGGAGTTCATGAAGATATTCATGGAGCATCAGAGTTCACACAGTTCCTTGGGGTTGTCAGTAGCTAGGCTGTAATATCCAAATCACTGTTTTAAAAATCTCTAACAGTACTTGGAATTGCTTGACTAGTTCCAAGCTCTCCCTGGAGGGACCTGCAGAAGTATTAATTTATATTGCAGCAGATATTACATTTTGTTGCCTGTCAAGGACCCATCTTGTATGTTCGGGGAATTGTCTCGCCCATGATGTGCTTCCACTAGGATGTCAGACAGCAAGCCTCCAGTCAGCATGAGCTCTGCCTGCTTCTGGAACACAAGTGCAGAGGAAGAATTGGTATTGATCCAGCAGTGAAGTAACGCACTTCAGAACCCACATTCCCTCTTCCAATGGCTCTGCTGTGGCCATCTTCTATTCTGAGCTGCTGCCTCTGGTCTTAAGACATTTCTAATATAACATAATTGGGTCCCCAAAGTGTTCTCATTTACATTGTTTGGGAGAGAGAGAATAGTTTCCAAGGACTGTAGGAGGCACTATGGAAGGAGCATGAGCAATGTGTGTGTGTGTGTGATGTGTGTGTGTGTGTGTGTTGTGAAGACCAGAGGAGAACTCTACCTTAGCTCCTGTGTTTTGAGATGGGGTTTCTCATTGCCCTATAACTTGTCAAGTAGGCTAGTTTGGCTGGGCTTGAGTTGTCAGCAATCCTGTCTCTGCTGCCCCGGCACTGAAATTACAAGCCTGCCACCACACACCACTTTATATATGGGTTCTGGGATCAAATACAGGGTCCTCCTGCATACCTGGTAATCACTTGATTAAAACTGCCTCCTCCTCCAGGACTTTAGAAGAGGGAGGTGGATCCTTCCAGGGGAGGAGCCTTCCCATAAAGCTCTGACAAGCATTTCTCTTGACTCTTTGATTTAAATGCAAAACATACATTATCAATCAACTGGCAGGCTCCTAAGATTAATCTCTTTCCTTAGAGCCTATAACCAATCCCTAGGGAAAGATAGAATCGCCTTTATTTGAGTGCCATGGATTGCATGAAGGGGAAGGGATTGCTTCTGCTCTGAACGTGGACACTGTCTCCTACCCAAAAATTCACATGGGAAAGGCTTTATAGTTGGTAGTGGGAGGTGCTGTGGACCTTAAGGATTGGAGCTGGAGGAGTCTAGTAGGAAGTCCCTGGGTCACTGGGGACAAACCCTCCAAAAGAATTGAGAATTTTATCTTCTTAGGTTTCTAGCTGAAGATGTGATTATTCACCCTGATACCCTCTCCACCATGAAGTACTTCCATTACCAAAAGCCTGGGCCAAGTTGTCTCAAAATTGAACCGTCATAATCTTAAGCCAAAGTCAACCTGGCTTTAAATTAACTTGTGTGTGTATGCCCCCTGATGATAGAAAGCTAACAAAGGAACACAATCCAGCTCACTTAAAAGGACAAGACACTGGAAGCCATGAAAGCAGCTAAAATTCACCAAACCCAGCACACACACTTTACCTCCAGTTTTGGAAAAACAATGTCACATGTTGAATTGTTTGCAATTCTTTAATGACTTTTTTTAAATTCTGAAAATTCAGAAATAGCAGCACATGTCAAGGCCAAGGATCCCGGGAGCCTAAGACCACTGTGACAACATGGAAAAACACTTTGTGGAAGAAAACAAACATCCTATTGTGTGTGTGTGTGTGTGTGTGTGTGTGGTGTTGTCTATGTGTCTGTGTGTGAGTGTGGTTGTGGGTGTGTGTATGTGTGGTATGTGTAAGTGTATGTGTGTATGTGAGAGTCTTGTGGATGGGTGTGTTGGGGTGTGTGTGTGTTGTGTGATGTTTAGGGGTGTGGTATGGGTTGGTGGGTTTGGTATGGGTGGGGGTGTGTATGTGTGTGGCGTGTGTGTGATGAGTAAATATAGTATGGTAGTATATGGGTGTGGGTATGGTATATGTATGTGTGGTGGGGGGGGAAGGATGTGGAGGAAGGGGGCATGGTGTGGGTGTATAATATGTGTGTGTGTGGGTGTGTGGTGTCTCAGAGGGTAGGAGTGGGTTTGTGGGTGGTGGGTGTGTTGGTGTGTGTGTGCTGTGGGTGTGGGTGGTGTGGAGGAATGGGGTGGGTTTGTGGGTGTGGTGGGCATTGGTGTGTGTATGTGGTATGTGGTGTCACTGTGTGCACGTGAAGTATGAGTGTGTGCAGTACTTTGTGGCATATGGAGGCCAGAGGTCAACCTTGGGTGTTTTTCTTAGGAGCTGTTGGGTTGTGAAAGGATAGCTTGATTCTTGGCTGGGTATGGGCCTTGAACCCCGACCCCAATGGGGAAACAGCAGGTGTTGGCCACACCCCCAGAACCCAGGCTCCTAGACATACAGTCTAGACTTCCATTTAACCTGAGCCTTGCAGTCTTGCATTTGGCTTGCGTTTGACTATACAGCCCCTCCCAAAGGGGTGTCACCTAACACATCGAGAGGGCGTGACTAAAGCTTCAGCTCAAGAGATTTCCATATTAATGAGTTACCTAAAGTCCAGAGGGCGTGGCTAACTAAGTGACCCTCCTCTCTTCCCCCTCCTATTTAAGCCAGGCTCACTCTGGCTTAAGTGGGGGGGGGGTGTGCACCCCGACCATCTACATTCATCATGAACAATAAAGCTTTAGAACCCGTGAACTTTCTTGTGTTATTGGGGGCCTTTGTCATGTTGCTGTCATGAAGGACCTCTCTGCATTCCAGCCATGGGACCACCTCTTCCACAAGCAGCCATTCCAAGTCAAGTGAGTTCTCCCCATGGGGCTCGGCACCAGAGCTCTCTCTGTCCCCCTCACCTCTCTCAGAACGCAACGCCTCCGTTCTGTGGCAGTTCCAGCAGCATCTTAGCCCCCAGGGATTGAGGTCAATCCATCCCTGGCTGCCTCCAGGTTCAGGGATCCCCCCATGAAAACTCTGCCCCGCCCCTTTGAAAACCAGGCTGAGTTCACTCCCTGCCCAGGTTCGAGCCCCTGAGCGTCCTTTTGGCGCGGTATGAGACATATGCAGCCAAGCTTTCTTTTTTTTTTTCTTGTACATTTTTTATTGGATATTTATTTACATTTCAAATGTCATCCCCTTTCCTCATCCCTCACCCAGAAATCCCTATCCTATCCTCTCTCCTCCTTCTTATTTTTTTTTTCTTTATTGGTACTTTAAGTTAACATACAAACTACGGGGTTTTATTACAGCATCCTCATACATGTGTCATTTGTTTCCCTCTGCCATTTCCCATTCTTCCTCCAGCTAGTTTCCTCATCTGATTTCCTGTCACATGTATCCCATCACCCTCCCTCCTCATCCTTTTTTTTTTTTAATGTTAATCAAAGGCTTTATAAGTTTGGTAATGCTCAATAACAAGATGCCCATACAATCAGAAGTGTAACCCAATACCCAACCTAGATATACCAACTACCTTTGACTGGCAGAGACACGCGAACATCCGCCTCCATGTTCCCCACCCCACCTCTCTCTCTCTCTCTCTCTCTCTCTCTCTCTCTCTCTCTCTCTCACTTACACACACACACACACACACATCTTCTAGCTCCTCCTCTCCTTACTCCTTCTCTTCCTCTCCTTACTCCTCCCACCTTAGCTCCTCCTACATATCACCCTTCCTGTTAAAATAAACTCTCACAAAATACAATTAGGGCAAAACTATACCACTCTGTATCAGTAAGGTACAAGATAGACCTAATATCCAGTCCAACATTTTGTTGACTAACCAGAACCTCTGTCATCTCTCCTAACTAAAAGACTTAGTTTTGAACCTGGCTTTTTTGTGACTTTAGAACGAATGTCAGCTGAAGACCATCCTCTCAAATCTTTTCTCTCAAAGTAAATAGCCAGGATTGGCTATGAGACTATAAGTCTTCAACCCCGTTAGAAATCCAAAATGACTGAATTAACCGAAATTATGGAAAGCAAAAAGCATAGCTTTTAAAACTCAACCAATTTATAGAGACCACTGAACACCTGAACAGTCCCTAGACTACAAAACGTTGGAGCATCCAATCTTTAGCCTTCTGGCCCAGGATCATCTGACAGACCTAGTGATGCAGAATTGTTAAGGGCTGATTACTCTGTCTTGGCAGATATAATCAGTGGACTATTCCATAAGTTTGTCCTTTTCTGGACAGTAATTTGTCTGTAGATGAAAAAAGGCAATTCTTGCCTAGTGGCTGTCTCACCATAACTGGAGTAACTCCAAAGATGCTCATTTTCTTTTAGAATCCAAGACAGGAAGCTGTCAGGAGCAGACAGGTCTCTAATCAAAATGAACATTAATATGAAAATGTTTGTAACATCAATTCTGTGGACTTATGACATTTGAAAACCAACTATCCATGTAAGGCAATCTGGACTGTTGTCCGTTACTCCTCTCAGCTGTTTCTAAATAAAATATAGAAACTACCCTAACAATAAACTCAGAGCCATGAATTTGCTATAGGCCCTTAACTCACAGGCTGACCATCTCAAATCAGTTAAAAGAGGTAAAGAAGGACTGGGTCTAAGCCTTGTATTCCTAAATGTGTTATATAGGCACAATGCCTATGAGAGTAACAATATTAATCTCACTTTTAATCAATAAGAAACTCGTACTAATGAAAACCTTAAATTTGAAATCAAAGTAAATTTTGTATCATTTAAGAAATTATAATTGGGCGGTGGTGACACATGCTTTTAATCCCAGCACATGGGAGGCAGAAGCAGGTGGATTTCTGAGTTCAAGGCCAGCCTGGTCTACAGAGTGAGTTCCAGGACAGCCAGGACTACACAGAAAAACCTTGTCTCTAAAAAACCAAAAAAAAAAAAAAAAAAAAAAAAGAAAGAAAGAAAGAAATTATAACTTCAGCTTAATAACAATTATACAGATTTCTACCAATAGGTTATGGCTATGCAATAAATCCTAGCTATTCCTCCCTGTCCCAACAAAACCACTACTTTTCCCTAGAAAGGCAGCCCAATATTGACCACCTCAGTCCTCAAGCCCAGGGAATAAGGGGCACCGACTCTTCATTAACTTCTTCAAGCTGATACAGGCGTTGAGATATTAGAAGAGGCGTGGGGGTAATTGATAAGCCTCTGATGTCTGTGTCTTCACTGCATCCAGCTGAAATTCCAGGACATCAGAGGTTCAAGTAGGTCTGCTCAGCTTGCTTGATGAGTAGTTACACCAAGCCTGTGTATTCTGCAATATACGAGTCTCAAAACAAATTTTACTATCAAGATAATTATTGTTTGAATTCTGGAATCTAGTCTTCTGGGGCCTGCCTCTGTCATGTCTAATTGATATAATTCTAGGAGTTTCTATGAGAGTGTGCTCCCACCATCCCCCGCTTCCCTGCTCTCGAATTCCCGAACACTAGGGAATCCAAACTTTCAGGCACCAAAGCCTTCCAAATCCACTAATGCCTGCCAAGGCCACCCTAAACTACCTGTACAAGTGGAGCCATGAGTTTCTCCCTTTGTGTTCTCAGGCTGGAGGTTTTAGAATGGCTACCCCAGCTTATTTCTTAGGACTATTTTCTTGAAAAATTGTTTTCCAGTCTTTTACTCTAAGATAGTGTATGTCTTTGTCACTGAGGTGGGTTTCCTGTATGCAGCAAAATGCTGGGTCCTGTTTACATATCCAGTCCATTAGCCTATGTCTTTTTATTGGGGAATTGAGTTCATTGATGTTAAAAGATATTAAGGAACAATGATTGTTGCTTCCTGTTATTTTTGTTATTAGAGGTGGAATTATCTTTGTGTGGCTATTTGTTTTGGATTTGTTGGAAGAGATTACTTTCTTGCTCTTTCTAGGGTATAATTTCCCTCCTTGTATTGGAGCTTTGCCACTATTATCCTTTGCAATGCTGGGTTTGTGGAAAGTATTGTGTAATTGAGGTCAATCCATCCCTGGCTGCCTCTAGGCTCAGGGATCCCCCCACAAAAGCTCTGCCCCGCCCCTCAAAAACCAGGCTGAGTTCGTTCCCCACCCAAGTGTGAGCCCCCGTGCATCCACTTGGCGTGGTGTGAGATATATGCAGCCAAGCTTTCTGTGCACACTTCTGCTCCTCTGAGGTGGACCACTACTTCCCTGAGGCATCCGCCCCAGGCAGAAGACACACAGACCAACAGCCCAACAGAGAACTCCACGCCCACGCATGCCTGAGAGGGCTATCATCATCTTTCCCTCAAGGAGCCTTTGTTTTCGAGATGAGGTCTCTTCCTGGGTCTGGAGCTCACCAAGTCAGGTAGGATGGCCAGTGAGCCCCAGGAATCTCTGTCCCTGCGTCCCCAATACAAGAATGTACCACCACACCTGGCGTTTTACTTGATTTCTTATGCTTATGCAGCAGTTTACTAGCTGACCCATATCCCTAGCCCCCTGAAACACATTCCGAAGAAAACTCTTTCTGACAGTCTGCATATGAAGAATCAATATGTCCTAATCAAAAATAACATGTTTAGATCTGTATCAACACATCTGTGAGTGTTCAATAAACACTATACAGCTCTAAAACAGGGATCAAACACAAGTTAAAACTATGACAGTGTGTCTGCTGTGCCTGGGTCTCGATTTCCTTTCTCTGTGTGTGAACTGTAAGACAACACAGAAAGCCACATGTCCTTTCATCAGGTTTACATTCTAGTCTGTGAATCCATAGCCTTCTATGTTATTTTAATAGTTGTAGGTTTTATTTTTTTTGTCTATTTGAATGTAAGCCAGAGTCATCTAGAAAAAGGAAGTTCAATTGAGAAAATGCCTGTATCAGATTGACCTGTAAGCAACTCTGTGAGGCATTTTCTTGATTAATGATTGATGTGGGGGGTGGGGGTACTAGAGGCAGTTATACATAGGTCTGGGCACATAGGAAAGCAGGTCTGGGCACATGAAAAGCAAGCCAGTAAGCTGTGTTCATCCATGGCCTCTGCTTCAGTTCCTGCCTTAGTTTCTGTCCTGAGTGCATGCTTTGACTTCCCTTCATGATAGTCTGTAATATGGAAGCATAACCCAAATAAACCTCCCCCCCCCCAGTTGTTTTTAGTCACAATGTTTATCACAGCAATAGAAAGCTAACTGAGACAGTCATGATAATACTGGCCTCCTTTGTTCTGAACTACTCTAACAACTGACAAAACACATTGAGTTGAGGCAGCTGCCTGACTTCCAGAGCTTTCACTGGGGAGACAAGACAGGGAAGAAAAAGTAAGAAAATAGGGCAGCACATGGTTGCTAAGCAACCATGGAATGGAATAAAGGAGGAGGCATCTGGGCAGTGGGAGTTGGTTGGTAAGGAGCAAGGTCAGCCTCAAACTATATGTAGAAGAACAGGTGGGGTTTAAAAGATAGATCAAAATGAGAAAGGTGATATTAGTTAAGTATTGTGGCTCAGCCTTGAATTTAATGTTTATAAGACTAAGCAAAGAAAAGGGATGTTGTTTAGTGGATGTTGAGAATAGCAGTTTTATGTTTGAGAAATTGTGAGAGGGCTAGCACACATGCACATGTGTACCAGAGGGCAAGCAGTGCTATTAGTTCTCAGCCTTTTTCTTTTTAGACAGAGTGTAGGATAAAAAAAGGCAGAGGAACAACACCCTCATACTGACTTGACCCTACAACAAGACCAAGACCAGGACCAGAAGCAGAAACCCACCGATCCTTGAGCTTGCCATAGAAAGCCACCAATCCTGAACAGACAAACTCACCAATCCCTGAGCTCACCCAAGCTCAGGAATTGAAATTTCACCAATTCATACCCTTAAAAGATTCTCTCCCACCCCAAGATACCCTGTATACACCCTTCTTTCTGTTCAGTTCTCACTGCTTCTCACACAAGCAGAGGCAGTCACCCTCCTGGATTTTCCCCTCTTGTGTGAGGTTTGTTGTGCTGTGTAATACTCCTTGACTTCCAGTTGACAGTATACCTCTGAGAGCAGAGCTGGAACACTTTTGCTGGGCAAACTATCTCCTGCCACAAAACTGTAAGCTTGCACTGGGGAAACTTACCCCTCCAGCAGCCAGAGCAGAGGTGTAAGGGAAGCTTTTTCCTTCAGAGCTGCCATACATACACAGAGACTCTGACACCTGTAACTAGGCTAGACCAGCTGGCCAGTGAGCCCCATGGATCTGCCTGTCTGTTTCTGCCCTAAATACTGGAATTATAAGGGTGTGCCACCAATCTGGTCTTTCCATCTGTGGGACAAGCACTTAACTCTCTGGTCCATCTCCCCAACCACAAAGGCCATGTTTGATTTGTGATGGCTGTAATTTCCTGTGTTCCATCCAAATCCAGCACTGTGTTTACAATATTTCATATCATCTTCATAATAATACTATCGGCAGTAGGCCACATTTTACCTCAACTTACTTTGCCCTAAGTGAAAAGGAAATGCTCACTCTGATTAGCCTACTCCTGCAGCTTCTTGTAGTAGTAAATATTAAAACGCCAAATTTGTAGTAGAAGAATTGTTTAAGCCCCAAATTTGTGCTGTAAGATCTCCTACCCGAGTGAGACCAGTAAAGGAAAACACAACTCAATAATTATTGGTATAAATAGCACTCCTAGATTGGGCAGATTTACCACTACACTACTCTAATCCCCAGCTATGAAATCCCTTATAACTTGCGTTATCCAGGCCTCGTGGTTGTCCTTCCACCTCAACTCTGGCTCCTCGGTCGTCGGCTTCCTTCCAACACGGCTTCCTTCTGCCTGCTTCTCCTGCTCCTATTCTTCCCTTCTTCTCCTCTGTCTCTGCTTTTTTCTCTCCTCTGTCTCTGCCTCCTTTTATATCGAACTTCCTCTCACTCTCTCCTCCCCTAAGCCTTTTTCTCTGCCTCCCCTTCTACTGCCCAATCTCTGGCTCTAGCCTTTATTTTACAGGTTTTAATTGGACAAGTTTACAAGATGCCATGTGTACAGATTCATCATCCTCTGCAGCCCCTCCCAGAAGGGTGGAACTAGATCAAAATAAAAGGCTGAAGCTATCCACTGGGAACTAAGATCAAAATACAAGGCTGAGGGTATCCACAACAGCTTCTGAGACTACAGCTCCTTTGTCACTACTCTCTGCTTCTTAGACAAGACATTCTTCTATATATCCCTCATGGACTTGAGAGCCTACTCATCCCCCAAAGACCAGTCTCAAAGAACAAAATTGTTTACAACAAACCTGCATATTTAATACAAATAGAAAGAGCTTTCTCCTTCCATCCACCAGGTCTTCCTTATGAGGGAATGATGTGTGGCTTTACAACTTTATAAACTATATAAGAAGATAGAATAAAATCATCACAGGAAAATGTTGATGTCTCTTGTCAGTCACTGAAGTTGAAAGGTGGACATGTTAGAGAAAGAATACAGAGGCGGCTTCACCTTCTGTCTTGAATTAGACTGAAAGACTCTGTTGGAAAGTGATGTAATCTCAGCCTTAGGTTACTTGCAATTCTGCATTAGATTTCACTGAAGAAAGAAGAGAGAAAGAGATGAGGGAGGAGGGTAGGGGGGTGAGAGGAAGGAAAGGAAAGAGGGAGAGAGACAGTTGGGAGATAGAGATGCTTGGCTGACCTCCCACCCTATCCTGATGTACATGTGGACCCCCATCACCTTCCTATGAGCCAGCATTTGCTGACAGCTGCTCTAACCTGCATCTATCTGGAGCTCTTCCAATATTTTCTGGGGTTCAGGCATGCACTCTTTAGTGTGATAGAACCATGAAGCACACAGACACAAATACTACCAAAGCTACTCAGAACCAAAATTGCTGTCACTCATCACTAATTGCGGAACACTCCCCAGGAAGCCACAGATCGGGACTGCTGAACTTCTTCACCAGCCACCAAGTCCTCCCCTACAATTGTAAAAAATGCCGTGTGATCCGTGACCTGCATTTAAAAACTGACATCTGGTAGCTAGTGTGGTAATTAGACATCATTTAAAAGTTATTTCTGCCTTGTTAACTGGGTTGCTCTGTGATCAAATTAAGCGATAATTTAGAGGAACTCAGGCATATTGATTGTATAATCCATAATGTATATAATTAATAACTACCCCTAAAAGCACAATGTGAGGAATGGTAAGGAGTCACATTAGACAAAAGTCAGGGCCTGAATGGTGCTTTTCCCCCAGTGCTTTTCATTCACAACACATACAAAGGAACGCTTTCAGATTCCCAGGCAAAACTTGGCAGTGCTGTTACATTACTTAAGACCAGAAAAGGACAGACAGGTGTCAAATGGTACTTTAGTTTCTTTTCTTGCAGCTGTGACAAAATTCTCAGACAAAAGCAATTTAAGGAAGCGTTGCTCACTTAGGCTCACTCTTTTTTCCATTTAATGGTCCAGAAATTCCTGCTCGAGGGGGTTGGCCTGCCAAATTAAGTAGGGTTTATCCAATCAGTGAAATCAAGAAAAATCTCACAGAGCCAGCGCCCAAACTCCCCAACATGTCCAGGAGCCCATCTCATGGTGATTTTGATCTATCGAATGCAACAATCTAAAAGTAGAATATCTTGCCGGGTCATGTGGTACATCTTCTAAGATGGACCTTCAAGAAGGGCTCTTAGTGCCCAACCCACCAATTTGAATTACAACGGGTTGTCCCACCCATAGGAACAAGTTGCTACTTTGCAGTGCAAACTTGTTACTGACCAATCATCAAAAGTAAAAAATTTTGGTTTGTGTAAAAGATGGCGGATCTACCCATGAATCTTATTCTGTGTAGTTTATAACGCAACCTTAGGTTCTCCCAAGATATTAGTGTAGTCCACAAATTACCAACATTGATATATTTATCAACTAGATATTACTGCCCTAAACTCCTTTCTGCTGTTCTACCCTGTCACTACAATAGACCTTCCTTGACATAAAACCACTTCTTTGGCTAGCATTTCAAGCAAATCCAAGGTTCTTACTTTGTGGTATCAGTCTGGCTAATCAGGACTTCAGAGAACCTGAAAGTACCAGATAGAAGGAACTGTAAGAAGCTAAGGAACCCAAGGTCATCAGACATCTGCACAGTCAAGCAAGTGTAGCCTGGCTAGGACTGGAACAGCTGCCTGAGCATCTATACTGTTTATTGTGCTTTCCTACCCACACTAGCCCACCACAGTAACATGACATCAACTCACACTTCATATTTGCTGAGCTCAGCCCTCTGCTGTGACCTTAGTTTGTTGTTTAAGGTTTGTTTGTGTTGTGCTGTGTGTCACCAGTATGAGTGTATGTGCATATGTATATGTGGATGTATGTGCTTGTGTGACTGTACGTGTGTATGTATATGCAGATATGTGTGCTTGTGTGAGTTTATATGCATATGTGTATATACATGTCTGTATGAGCATATGTTGACAAGCCAACTCAGTCAGTCAACAGGTTCTTCAGTGCAAGAGTGAGGATTAAAAAGAAAAAAGGCAATTAGACAACATTGTAGCATGACCCCAGCCAATTCTGAGGCTGAAGGCTCAGGTGGGTTTATTTTTTCCCAATTTGTTTTTAAACCATTTTAATTATAAGTATTTAAGTCAGATCTAGGTTGAGGAACTAGAAATACAATAAATGCAAATAGTCACAGAACAAGCAAGGCAATAAGCAAAGTCCCAGGATCACTGCTGTGATCACTGTTTCTAAGGGCTCATCAGGATGACAAAAATATCTGAGCCTACTTCCCTGTCCTAGCCCACAGTCATATTCATGCCTGAGGCCTACTTCTTTGTTCTAGCCTAAAACTTAGATTCCTGACTGAAATTACTTCTCTGTTTTAACCTAAAATTAGATTCCTACCTGAACTTACTTCCTTGCCATGGCCCAATGTCAGATTCCTGCCTAAATTCCATTTCCTTGTCCTTGGCCAATGTCAGATTCCTATCCAGCAGCCCCAAAAGCTCTCCACAATCTGTGCATATGTATATATGGATGTATGTGCCCTTGTGACTGTAAGTGCATATGTGAGCACTCACACAGATTAAAAGTGTGTGTTGGTAAGCTTCTCTATATTCTTGCCTATTCCTTTGAGACAACTCTCTCCCTGGACCTAGGACTGCTGTTTTCTTCCTATACTGAAACCAAAAAAGACCAGAGATCTTCCTGTCTCTCTCTCACTGAAGTAAGGTAACAGGCATGTGGGGACTTTGCATTGTAGCTGAGTGCAGGGATCTAATCCTTAGTCTGTTTGCTTGCACAGCTAATGTATTTAAATTTTTTTTATTTATTTTTTATTATTTATTTATTATATTTATTTTATTTTATTTATTTTAGACAGAGTGTCACTATTCAGCCATCCTGGACTGAAATCAACATGTTAACCAGGATATCCTCAAACTCAGAGGTCTCTCTGCCTCTACCTTCTGAATGCTAAGATTACAGTCATACAACACTTTGCCAGCTCAGCAAATGTTCTTTACTACTGGGTCATCTCTTAGTCCTTTAGTAAGTGTTCTTTTTTATATACTGGTTTTATATGTATAATTAAAAGAACTCTGTTAGCATACTGACTAAAAATCTCAATATATGAAAGGTAGAGGCAAGAGAGGTTCAAGTCTTTGTTGGTTACATAGGAAGTTTGAGGTAGCCTGGACTACTAGAGATTCTTCCTCAAATAAACCTATTTCAAAAGCCCTGTGGTGCTTTTGGTACCATTTTCAAGTGTAGATAAGAACCTAATCAGGCTCATCTAGGAAATGGAGGGATGAAATGCCTGTCAGGCCTGTATGACCCCAGTGTGTGGGCTCTGAGCTTCTGAAGCATCCACTTGCTGTGAATCATAAGAATCTCTTTTATTATTAACAAAATTTTGAAATAGAATGGGAGCATTAATGACAGCTAGTACTCAACGTTAACCTTGTTCCGAGGCAGTGTTCTATTTAATATAGCTTCCCATGTTAATCAGCTCAAGCTACCATAAAATCTACTACAGACTAGGCCACTAAATAATAGAAACTACTTTTCTCACAGATGTAGAAGCATCACTACAATATAAACAGATCAGCAAGTTGGTGTTTGGGGGGGGAGGTTCTCTCTTTGAGTATCAAATAGCCATCTTCTCTGTATAACCTCATGTGACCTTTTTCTATATATGTTTCTGAGTCCTGATCTCATTTTTCATACTTTTGCTGGATTTGGGTTCACTGCAATGATGTAACCTTACTTGTCTTTTTAATACGACTAAATATAGTTTCTAGAGGTAAGAATTCATCATTTGGATGGAGGTGGAAGGAAGATTCAGCTCAGCAGCTAGTACTTTCTCCACATACATATGTTTACTCTTTATGTCTAAACTGAGCAAAGTCTGTGAGGTACTATCTCGAGTAAGAGAATGGTGTTAGAGAATTAAGGACAAAGTTGCTTTCCACACAGGGGGTTAATGGAGAAGGTAGAAAGGATGAGGGCTGTGTGAGGATGGCCCAGTTGCTAACGTTCTTGATGCATAAGCATGGAGACCTGATTTCAGTCCCCAGATCCACATTAAAAAGCCATGTGTGCAGGCACCTGCTTGCAGTCCCAGCACTAGGGAAGTGGAGACAGATAAAAACCTGATGATCACTGGGCATTCTGGCCAAATTGGTCAGTTCCATATCTCAAAAAAACAAGCTAGAGAGAAACTAAGGAAGATCTCTGGCTTACATAGACATGTACACAAACATACATCCACACACATGAACATGTACACACACACATACATGCACACATATACAATGGACACACACTATGTAAAGTGCTTGTCATGACAGCATGAAGACCAGTTTGATCCCAAAAATTTAAAAAAATGAAAAAAAGGAGCCTGATGCAGTGGCAGACCCTTGAAATCCTAACACTAGGAGGACAGAGACATGAAGATCCCTGGGCTAACTGGCCAGCCAGCCTACCTAAATCAGAAAGTTTCAGGTCAACAGAAACCATTCCTCTAAAACAAGAAGATGTCACCTGAAGAACAGCACTTGGGTTGACCTCTGGCCTCTACATTCACACACACACACACACACACACACACACACACACACAGGGATGGAACTAGGAAGTGCCCCACAGAACATACAAATAAATAAATATAAAACAATAATAAAGTTAAAAGTATAAAGAGATATCTGAAATAGTCCCAGCCCAGTTCTAAAATTCCACTAGACCCACAGTAAAGGATAAATGTGATGAACATCAAGAGATAGAGACAAGGACACAGTTGACACCATCTGATGGGGACAGTGCTGCAAACTCCAGTGTATGGCTGAAGAGACCTCTTAGCTTGTGGAAAATCTCAGGCCCAATCCCTGTGCAACAGAACTTCAAATTGAAGATGCAGTAGTAGATCTCACAGTTCACAAGGATTTTTAATTTTTAAAAATAATCACGCCAGGCGTGGTGGCACATTCCTTTAATCCTAGCACTTGGGAGGCAGAGGCAGGTGAATTTCTGAGTTCGAGGCCAGCCTGGTCTACAGAGTGAGTTCCAGGACAGCCCGGGCTTCACAGAGAAACCCTGTCTCAAAAAAACAAAAACAAACAAACAAAAAAAATCACTGGGTCCTCCTAGCCTTTGAGGAGGCTAGTATGTTAGTTACATAATAAGTGGATCTTGTTCACAGTTAACCAAACTCTCCTATATCATTTGGAAAGGTCATTTCTTCCAAAAGTGCAAAGCGAGGTTTTCCTTTGGTTCTAGTGCTAGATGATTGGTAAGTCTAAGGAGCTGACAGGCCCATCCTGCCAGTTTGTGCCATATGGCAGCTGGTCAGCATATCTGGTCAGTGAAGTGTCTGCCCAGAATGTTTAATCAGATTAGGTAACCAAAAAAAGACATCAATAATTTGATTTAAAAATGTTGTGCTTGGTGTGTGTGTGTGTGTGTGTGTGTGTGTGTGTGTGCATGCATACGTTTTTTTATTTTTGTTTTTGTTTTTGAGACAGGGACTTCCTGTAGTTCAGGATAGGCTTGATATCTCTTGGTAACTAAAGGTGACCTTGAACTTCTGATCCTCTTACCTCCACATATTAAGTCATGTGCTACTAGGCCTTGTCCTGCAGTGAGGAAAAGAGGGTTTGTGCATGCTAGGCAAGCGCTCTACAGACAGAGCCCCCACACAATGTTTTGGCAATTGTTTCTCAGAATGACAGTAAGCAACGTAGATGCTCAACAGATGAAGTCTCTCATATCTTTGGAGTCCTATGGAGGAAACGAGCACAGAAATCCAGAAAGAAAGAGGAAAGCCTGAAAAGGAGAGGAAGTACAGGAAATGTATTGCAGTGTATTAAGGGGCAAGGACTGACGTTGCAATCTGCCATCCTCAAAGGGTGGACATCCAGCCCTGTAGATGCTGTTCATGGAGCACAGCTCCTAAAGAAGATGAAGCTGTGCAGTTAGCAGCGAGGAATCAAACACCAAGAACAACTGTGTGGTTCTCTGGATACCAAAGTCAACAGGAGTGATGCTCAGAGCTCAACGGCTTCCTTAACCAAGGGCCTCATATATGTGTGGAAAGAACTCTGCCAACTATGCTGCTTCCTCCCCTTATACTTGATATTATATTTCTATTAACAAAATTGATCTCAAAATTGGAGTTCAGTTTCTTCTTCTCTTAGGGACTAGTGTCTCTGACTAGGTGCCATCAGATAGGGTAAAGGGAGAGAATACATCCATTGGAAGAACATTGGGAAGGATTTTGTGAATAGGACTTTGTTGCCAATTTTCTACATTGCTCTTCAACCTTGATGCCTAATAGACTGACATGGTAACCTTGAAATACAAATACTACATAGCCTCTATTTAGACAAATTATAGTGGACTTTTTGGGTAGTGTTCATGAATAAGAATAATTAAAGAGCTCATTAACTGCTTTTCAAGCATAGCCATGAGTTAAGAACTGCTCCTCTAGAATGGTAGAATTAATAATAATCATTTTTAACTCCTAGGTCCATTTTTGGCTCATAAATGATAAAATTGCAAGAAGAAAAAATGTAAGTTTATATTGACAGGCTGGCACCAGGTTAAAAATTAGCCACTGTCAAGAAAGCAAGGTCAGACTGAATCCAGCAAAGACAAGAGATCTCAAAGCAGCTACATTTCTGATTTCAACATAAACCCAAAAATCACCTATCACATCACCCTTGGGAGTGATGGGAAATTCTTAACCTGGCAGATAAAGACAAGACAAAACCCAGATTCTAGTAGAGCAGCACAGGACAACACTTTAGAGCACTAAGAGTCCCAAGTGTCCTGGAGAGCTTATGGGGGATGTTTGGGCAGGAGAGGGAGACAGGAAGGACAGAAGAGACAGGGAACCCAAGTTCTGAGTGTCTGCAAAAGCACACAATGACTGCCACCCCACGGGCAGGTTATCAAGTTTTGCCTTGCTTTGGTGCCTCCTTAATCAGTACCTAAGATGGAAATTTTGAGTGTGAATAATTTCTCTGATGGTGAAAAAAAAAACATCAGTAGTAGAGTGGACACCTCAGACAGGAGAGGCAGATAACAAAGGGCTTGCTACCCTGCTCAAAACTGGAGCTTAACCCTTCTGCAGAGGAAAATGTGGGAGGCTGTGAAGAATTGTTCTATCCAGAGTGAGGGGTCAGAAAACTTATACACCATGAGCTATTCATCATAAGCTTACTGTGGGAGAAACAGAAGACATTAACACCTGGCACTGTAGGCCTTCTAGATACCTGAGGTGATGTTGGCATTGCCTTCATGGACTTTCAATGAAATAATGAGACTTGATAGGATGAGCCCCAACAGAATTGGCTGTATCAAGGAAGGGCTAAATAAGGAGATAAAGTCGAGGCTGACATAAGAATGCATATTGTTGAGGCCCCTGATCACAGCAGTGTAAGAATTGTGTACAAACAAGTGCTCTTCCCAATATAGTATGCACACTATCTGTAATTATCAAATGATGGCTTTCACAGTTGAAGCACTATATGAGCACTTGAAAAGGACATGGTTTGTGGAATTGCAGTCTCATGTCCCAATTCAACCACCTACTATTGCGAGGTCTTCATATGATGGCTTAACTTCTGCTTAGCTATTCAATAAGACCACTCAATACTATCCAATTCAGCCAGGCTTTGTTGCACATGCCTGTAATCACAGTACCTGGTAGCCAAGGCAAGAGGTTCACTGTGAGGCAAAGTTCAGTCTAGGTTTCACAATCATAATCTGTCTCAAAAATAAAATTAAAAAAAATAATAATAACAGGGCTACATAGATGGCTCAGTGTTACAAGCAATTAATGTACAAAATGAAGACCAAAGTTCAGATCCAACTCCCACAAAAATAACCAGGTATCTTTCATGTGCCACTCATCCCAACTGTGAGGAAGCAAAGATCAGAAAGTCACTGCAGCTAGTGTTAGTGCAACAGAGAAAACATGAGCCCCAGATTCGAAGGAGTCCTGTCTCAAAGGAATAGATGGAGAGTGATAAGGGAGACATTTGGTGCCTTCCCCTGACCTTTATGTGCATCTACAGACGTGTTCTCTCACAGACATCCACATACACTCACATAAGTACATACATACAAGTAAGTAAGCTTCAATAATAACTCTATATTGGTGAAATCTCAAGCACTGGAGTATTTAGGGAAGTCAAACAGCAAGAATCAAATGTTGACTGTCATCATTGCCATCTTCCATATCGTAACTAAGTAACCAAAGAAATCTGCACGATGCACATACAGTGAAGTGATATTCTCAATCTGTAACAGTTCATCTCCACTAACTCACATCAAAAGTTAAAGCAGTCATATCAACAAAGAGATAAGTGGGGATGAGAGGTGTCAGAGAGGGAGAGGAAGGAGCAAGAGAAAGAAAGGGTTGGGGAGCATGAGGAGGATGAGGGAAGGAGAAAAGATGGATGTTTATGAACCTAAAAACAGAGACAATCGAGGAAATGCTTACTTCTTTGCCTTGTTTGTTTCATTGTCTTCCCTTCTGTTTTCAGGTCACCTAAAAGCAACAGTATAGCTATTTTCATGGTGTTGGCTGTTAGCCATTGAGGGTTTACATTCCCGTATACACAGCAAGCACAGTGCAGAGCCTGAAGAACTAATTGAGTTCCTAGCATGTAAGTGGAATACAGAAGGCAAAACGCAGAGATGAGAGATAAACACAGACATCTTCTCAGGCTAAACAGCATCCTGTTACACTGGGCTGGGGGACTGCTGCTGGGGCTGCACTGTTGGATGTTAGAGTTGGCTCTCAGCTGGTCCCATAGGTTTTTCTTCCACCTAATCCTTCAGAAAGACAAATAACTTGGTATCAAGTATAGTTTTTATTTGCAACTCTTTATATGATTAGCCTAGAGATTACTTATTACATATCAAATATTTACATTACAGTTTATAACAGAAGCAAAATTACACTTACGAAGTAGCCATGAAATAATTTTCTGGTTGGGGTCACCACAACATGAGGAACTTATTAAAGGGTCTCATCATTAGGAAGGTTGAGAACTTCTCCAATCTGTGTTCTCTGTCCTCACAGTTGTTTATAAAAAGCAATCGATCATGCTACCTTTGCTCTGGTCTCCTTCCTTTCACCAAGTTGGGAAAGTATTGTATGTTAGTTATATCTGCCTCTCTTCTCTCTCTCTCTTCATCTATCTACTCTCTCTCTCTTCTCTCTCTCTCTCTCTCTCTCTCTCTCTCTTCCAGTGTCTCATTAAGTATCCTGAGATGTCCTGATAACATTTCATATCCAAACCATAACATCCCTAAGGGTCTTTTCTTGAAGCGATAAGGTAATGCCAGGATGTGGTACTCCAAACACCACTTCTATTTTCTTCTAATCCTAGCATATGGAATTTTTAGAGCTGTGCTCTATCTGAGGACCTCCTTCAGATATCAGGAAAGAATTCATGAGGAAAGGGTGAGGTTGGGAGACATACTGCAAACACTGCTGGGTCTGAAGTTGACTAAAGTGAAACTATCACTGCTTCCTCACGTGAAAAGGACAAGATTCCCAGAGTTTGACTTAGTTTGTCTTCATTCTCCATGTCCTGGTGTCATGACAAAGGATGTGGAGCCATAGAATTGATTTCACAACTAACTCAACCATATTTCAGGAAAAGGATTTATCAGGACTCAACAATATTTTTAATTCCCGATTTAGACTTCTAGTTATTTGTGAGTAAAGACTCTTTAACAGACCCAAGCATGGCAAACACACACCCACGCCTGACAAACACAATCCAAGCTTGGCAAACATGGCTCCAACAGGTTTTGCCTTTTTCCACTCTCTCTCCCTTGCTAAAAACTGTAGATTACATTCCTAGCCCCAAAGCCCCTTCCCTAATTTGGCCACTGACTCATTCCTCAGACAAAATACCAGGTTGAAACAATCAAAATTCATTATTTGGCTATGATGTCCAATCAGAAATTACCAACTCACCCCAGCACAGACTCCCGTTTCTCCTCAAGCTCCACTCCTGCAGAAACACCTGCTGTAACCTGTATGCTTGCTTGCTTGCTCTATTACTGCTACTGTTGCTGCTGGATGATGATGATGATGATGATAACGATATGCTAGCTATTTCCCTTTGCTCCATCCCACCTCCCCACTTGCCTTCGAGGATCATAATCTCCTTTATGCTGAGAACTTGCGGTCTGGGTTGTCCTGTACTGATCCAGGGACCATCCTCCCTTACAATGAGTATCTTGTGTATCTCTATAAACCTATTTGGGGATTCAGAGCATGTATGTGTGTCTGCACCCATATAGAAACCAGGTGCTTAAATTCCTCTGTTTCTGTCCACCTTACTTACATATTGATAAGCATGGTGTCTATTCCTGCATCAAGGTGTCTATTCCTGCACAAAACATCATGACCAAGAAGCAAGTTAAGGAGGAAAGGATTTATTCAGCTTATACTTCCACATTACTGTTCATCACCAAAGGAAGTCAGAACTGGAACTCAAGCAGGTTAGGAAGCAGGGGCTGATGCAGAGGCCATGGAGGGATGCTACTTACTGGCTCGCTTCCCCTGGCTTGCTCAGCTTGCTTTCTTATAGAATCCAAGACTACCAGCCCACGGATGGCACCACCACAATGAGCCCTCCTCCCTTGATCATTAATTGAGAAAACGCCTTATAATTGGATCTCATGGAGGCATTTCCTCAAAGGAGGTTCCTTTCTCTGTGATAACTCCAGCTTGTGTCAAGTTGAAACACAAAACCAGCCAGTACAATTGGCCCCTTATCAACTTGAGATACAAACACACCATTATTAAGCTTCAACCCTTCCTTTCTTATTCATCCCCAAGATCTAAATAATTTTAAAAGTCCCATAGCCTTTACAAATTCTTACATATTAAAATTTCGATCCCAGCCACTCACCTGAGATCCTGGCCTCAGCGCAGATTACCTGGATCTGTGCCCTCATCCCATTCCCCCCAGAAAGTCCAGCCACCTACCTTGCTGCATAGACCCCAGAGCCAGATAACAACATGGAGATGCCCAACCTGGTCATTGATGTGAAGCTGGACTTCAACCTGGGGTCCTTGGCACAAGGACTCTGGTCCACTAGGAACATACCCATGCTGGGGGTCTTCACACCGCCTGGCACCCAATCTGTGAGCCCAGTACGTGTGCCCTGTAGATGCCTCTGAGCTCTAAATCTTCCGACCGCCAACCCTGACCAACAAGTACCCAGATCTGTTGACTTGAGGGCACTGCAGGCAGATCTTCCCATTCGGGCCATCATTGTTTTCATGGACCACAAAAAAAATCTAGGCTGTCAGCTGCTCTAAGGCTCTGGGCCCCATCTCAGAATCCAAAGTGCTGAAGGCTCTGAGCTGCCTCCAATGTGGCAGACAGTTCACGGTGCTTGGAAGTTGCTGTGCCACGCCCATGGACCATGGGACCATCTACCAGACAAACAATTGGAGACCCCAAAGGCCCCTGCTTGGGCTGGATGAAAGTGGCTGCAGCCATGTCAGCGGTGGCAGCAGTGGAGCCAGTTGAGGACAAGCCCCCTCCAGTGAGTAGTGCTGCCCAGCGGAACCCCACCGGCTTCATATGGAAGAAGACCCTCAGATCTTTCAGCAACTTCAAGGTCCATATGAGGTCCCACACTGGTAAGCGACCCTACTCCTGTGACCATTGTTCCTATATCTGTGCTCAGAGCAGCAAACTGAACAGACACAAGAAGACCCATCGGCAGCCAACACATGGAGCCACGTCACTCCTGCCAGTTGCCAGGGAATCTCCTCAGCAGCCCCTCCTGAACCAGATGCCCACATAGTTGCTCCATCCTACACAGTACCACGCCAGAATGTGGGGACGACTGGAGTTGCAGCCACAGAAGGATCCAGGAACCAGGGGCCCCTGGCAGTGGGGCTCAAGGGGGTCCAGGTTTTTTTTTTTTTTTTTTTTTTTGGCTGGGGAGTTACTGCCAAAGTAAAGGGGACTAACCCTGTAAAGATCGAGAAGACAACACCTCGGAAGAGTCCCAGGCCCCGGGGACAGAGTGAGTCTGCGGGAAGTCCTTCATCAAGAGCAGCAACCTGTTGCACCAATGTTCACACACTGGCCAGTGGCCCTATACCTATTACCAGTGTACCTATGCTTGTGCCCAGGGTAGCAAGCTCAACTACCACCGCTGCACCCATGATCTGGGGACTGGTAAGACTGTCTATAAGTGCCCGCACTGCCTTGTGCCCTTGGTCTGCAAGCAAAAAGGACAAGCACCTGCGGCAGAAGCACCTGGAGATGACCTGAGAAATGTTCTGTACAGGTGTCACTTCCTCATCAAGTGGACATGGCCCAGCACTTATTTTCCTTTGTATGAATAAACCAAGGGTTAGGTGCATCTTCTCTCTCTGAGGTCAGTCCAGGCAGTCCTCTGCTGTATATGTGTCAGGGGCCTCATATCAGTTGGTATATGCTGCCTGGTTGGTGGCTCAGTGTCTTTGAGATTCCTGGGGTCCAGGTTCTTTGAGACTGCTGGTCTTCCTATCGGGTCACCCCTCCTCTAGCTTCTTCCAGCCTTTCTTTAATTCAACCACAGGTGTCTCCAACTTGAGTCCATTGGTTGGGTATAAGTATCTGTGTCTGTCTCAGTCAGTTGCTTGTTGGGCCTCTCAGAGGGCTGCCAAGCTAGGCTCTTGTCTGTAAGCACACCATCACATCAGCAATAGTGTCAGGCCTTGGAGCCTCCTGTGCAGATGAATTCTAAGTTGAACCTGTCACTGGACCTCCTTTCCCTCAGACTCTTCTTTTTTGTCCCTGCAGTTCTTTTAAACAGGAACAATTCTGGGTCAGAATTTTTGACTGTGGATGACAACCCCATCCCTCCAGCTGATGCCTTGTCTTTCTACTGGAGGTGGACTCTACAAGTTCCCTCTCCCCACTGTTGGACATTTCATCTAAGCTCCCTCCCTTTGAGTCCTGAGAATTTCTCACTGTTGGGCAGTGGGCTGTGTGAGGTAGCTGGGTGCCTGGTCAAGGACAGGCCTCAAATCCTGGACCCTAATGGAATGGTAGGTGTTCGGCCTTGCTCCTGAGCCCCTCCTTTCACTTAGCTTCAGCCATCCACAGCCCCTCCCAAAGAAAGGTCTATGGCCATCAGTCATGTAGGAACAGTGTCGCAGGCTCTCCCACATGTAGATGAGGTATCTCCAAGCTCTCAGACCAAGCCAATAGGGGTTACCTGCTGTTAGACCCTAACCCACCCCAAAACTGTATATAAGAACCCTATTCGAGAGAAGAAAAGGTGTGTGAGAATCATCCCTTTGTCTGAGAGTTTCAGTCACAGGAGCTGTAACACTTGGGAAGAGATCTGCTCTCCCAAAGTGCCTTCAGAACCCTCCCCTCCTTGCTAGTTAGCCCCCTTCTCACCAGCCTAGCTCACACCAGCTCAGCACAGAGAGACAGGTGCAACACCTGGGAGCAACTGGGTGGCAATAGCGGAGACACAAGCAGAAGCAGCAGTAGAGGAAGTGGAGGCGATTCCCCCACTCTGTTTGAACTCTATCCCTTTGGTCTGCACCCCTGCACTCAGCCGAGCTGGAGAATTTCATGGGAAGCTCTCCGCATGTGGGCAAAGCCAGCTCCAAGAGTTCCCACGCTGGCACCCACAAAGAACCACTCCATGAGACTCAAGGACAGTGAGTAACTACCAACCTAGTTCAAAAGACTAGGCCTCTCTCTGTGCCCCCTCTTTCTCTCTCCAAGTGTGTTTCTGGCCAGCTTCTCCCCTTTGACTCTTAGCTACAGTCTAACTCCTGCCTAGTTCAAAAGACTAGGTGTTAGATTTTCATGCATAGCTTAGACAGATAACGCCTCGAGAGGAGTTTATTTAGGGCAGAGGGAAGAGAGAGAAAGGAGAGAGAGAGAGAGAGAGAGAGAGAGAGAGAGAGAGAGAGAGAGAGAGCAGAGAGGAAGAAGTCGGCCATGACCATGTGGAGAGAGGGGGAAGGGAAAGGGGAAGGGGGCAGAGAGAACCTGCAGGCAAGAGCTCAAGGGTGCAAGAGAGAGAGGAGGGGCCAGACAGCCCCTTTTATAGTGAGCAGGCCTACCTGGCAGTTGCCAGATAACTGTGGGTGGGGGGAGCATACCTGGCTGTTGCCGGGTAACTGTGGAGGTGAAGTTTAGACAGAATACTAACATTCCCCCATTTTTGTTTAATTAAAAAAGAAAAAATTAGAAAAAGGTGACAGTGAAGCAGGAATAGGATCGTCATGATATCTGGCTACTTCCTGCTAACATTGGGGGCAACGTGTCTTTAGGGGGAACCTAGAAGAATGGGTATGGGGGATGTTTGTCCAGTCTTGGGAGAGTTGGCTGTTTCCTGCTGTCCAGGGTCTATGAAGCGAGCCATCTGAGGATAGGTCAGAAAGAACAGGTCCAGTAGAAGCAGCTGTGTGTGTGACAGGAGATGGAGCATCTGGAGATTGCTTCTCTGGAGCTGTTCTGGATGTGCCTGGACTTGACAAGGTGTAGGAAATAAGATTAAGTACACTTGGGAAAAAGAAAACTTTTCTAAGATGTACATTTGAAACCCAGAGGGATCCCACCCTTTGTAATAGGTAGTAAGTCGGAACTTTAGGCAGATGTACTTATCTGGATGGAGTCTATTTAATCCATGAGAGGTAGATCTGAGTGGATTTCCAGTAGCTTATAAGTTTACAAAAGAGATAAAAGCTGCTTAACAACACAAGCAGTCTTCAAGATGAACCTTTACTGGACCATATAGTGAAATGTTTTATTACAGTTAGGCAAGTTTATAGGAACTCAGATAATATTAGGACAGTGGCATAGCAAGAAGAGGAAATATGAAGCATTTAATTGATGAAAACTGAGTGTGGGTAATGAGGTAACAGATAATCTGTGAACGCTTAGCTATCAATGTAGTCAGAAGTCTGAGAAAGAGTAAACAATAATCTACTAGTTATATATTACTTTAAAAAATTACAGAGTCCATTAGCCAACAGTTCCTGTGGTCTCCATGGTCTCTTGGGTGAAGTCAATTTGGCTTCTAAGCACAGAAGACACAGGGCTTTTTCTCTGTGGAATGGATACACATGACATAAGAAATGACTTACCTTGGTTTAGCCAAGTCATTTGACTCAGAGTATCCAGTTTAGTCCACTGCATTTGTTTGCATACAATCCAGGCTGTATCTTCTAGGTGTCCATTGTCCAAGTCTTCTGAAACCATCTTGAGTTATTGTTAGAGGCTTTGGGAAATCTGTCAGCCATAAGCTTAAAAAAAATACTATCAGCAGACATCTGACAAGATTGAGAGCCATAAGGATTGGTTGTAACTGAATTGAATTCAATAGCAGTAATGAAAATCTATTGAGGCAGGATAGGAAATAGTCTTAAGTAACTTTAGCAGGTTGTATAGGTAGAGAAAAGGACACTTTTGTATTAGCCAGGAAACATTTAGCTAGGACTAGAATAAGAAAGCTGGTAACAGTGGCATACGGTACAGCTGGCGGGTTGGAGCTGTGAGCCACAGATGTCAGGTCTGCAGTCAGCAGAGGCAGCTGCCACTAGCAGGAAGTCACTGCCCAGTGTCTATGGCAACTGGTCTGGCAAGGAAAAGCAAGCATATTCTACATCACGGCAACGTTCATGTTAGTGGTTTTTGTGGCAGAAATCACCGCTAGCACTCACTTTACAAGTCCCGGGCAGTGAGGGAGAGAGAGCGCCTCCCTGCATGCTCAGGGAGCCAAGCCCTTTGTGCAGGTGGTTGCACACATGGGGAAGCAAGTCTCAGAGAGGGTCCCTGGCAGGATGAAAGAAGACCCAGAGCAGAGCTAAGAACCATGTGGATGGTTACTCTGACCAGTGGGGAATGGGGAAACAGGCAGAACACATAGAGGTATAGATCGAATATAGAGAATTTTCCATTTACCAGACTGCGGGCAGTATGTGTTAGACAACCCAGTGGGGTGTCTGTGGGTAGAGCTGAAGACAATGCTGTACCCATTGGGTGACATGGCCATTACCTAGATTTCCGCTGGCGTCCTGAGAGGGAAAAGCTGGTGACAAAAACAGGCTCAGGCTAGATAATCAGGTCATCATGAGAATGTCTAGGGGCCTTCAGCGGGGCCTGGCCAGCCAGAAAGATAGCCCACCTGATACCACGATTTCCAGCAGCTGCAAGAGCTTGGGGGGGGAGGACTGGGCTACTTTCAAGGGGAGAAATCACTCAATGGCCAATGTCCTAAGTCATAGGTCAGCTAGAAGCCAGTCATATGGACTGGGGCCATGAAAAGCCAACCCCTTAGTCCAGGAAGCATTGGCCAGACACTAACTTGGCATCCAGGGTCCCTCCCACCAAACGGAAACTCCTTACCAATTAGTATGCTGGTGTGTGTTTGCGAGTTTGTGCAGTCTGATAGCAGGAAAGGTGAACCAGAGGTCTGTGTGGCTATCTAACCCACAAATCTCCAGAAAAAGGATCACAATTTCTACAGAATGTGCAGGAATGCCCCCAGGCAGTGGGAGAAGAGGACACTGAAGTCCAACATGCCTCTAGTCAGATAAGTCTCTAGATCACTGGAGAAGTGTTGCCTGGTACTGTGCTAGGGAAGTGCAGACCAATGAAGAATGTTCCTCATGAGAAATCCACACAGCATAGAGAGATAAAGGCAGTGCTGAAGTAGGAGTCTGTGGGATTGCAGGAAAGGCAAACTCAATGAAACAGCACAAGCCATGTTCTGTAGGAGAACTTTCAAGGGAGTGAAAACTGGTGATGCATCTCGAGAGGAACCTAGAATTATGCAGAAGAGGCTTGAAGAGCTCTGCTGGTCCATATGAAAATGCTGGTCATAGATGCCAAGAACAGTGGGAGATTAAGGAAATGGGGTGCTGTTGTTGTCTGCTTTTTGTTTGTTTGTTTGTTTCACATATTATCAATAACATTTTTATTTATTTTAATGTAATTTTAATTTTGTTAGCACATAAAGTATTTGAATACCAACTATGACATTTTTCAAACAAAGCCATTTTAGTTATCTATTCATGTTGATGGGCTTATAAATTGGTTATAATTCTTAGCTCTTGTGAATAGAGCAGCAATTGAACATGAATGTGCAAGTGTCTCTGAAGTAGGATATTGACTATAAAGATGTGCTTTCAGCTGAGAGAACTTAATGAGACCTGCATTGCCACAGAGCTTCTTTCCATGCCATCTAGGATGGAACAGGTCTTGTGCTGCCTCCCCAGGGTGCCATGATGATGGTAAATGCTTTGAGCTTGTTTCTAACACGCCCTACTCTTGTTCATGAACTGGAGGCATAGTGTAGCCCATACCTCAGCATTTATCATTCTTAGTAGGGAACCTCCACCTCTAGCATCCTATGGTTCCAGATAGGTCTGAGAATTAAACTGATACAAGAGCAGGTGGAAAGCACACAATATTATTTAATGAAACTCTATGCAGTACAGGAGTTCTGACACTGAAATAAAAAGCCATATAAACAGAGTGAATTATCGACAGAACATGACCAAGCCGTCAACTAAGAGACTGTGATGGGCTTAGGCAAGGGTGCTTAGTTGAGATGTAGCAGAGAAAATGAGTTACCACAATATCTGTTTTGTACACATTTCCTTTGGCCTCAGTTTTCCATCTTTGATGGCATGAGTGCTACTTTCTAGGGAGAAATCTTTCATATAGGAATTTTGTACTTTTAAGAAATAGAATATTTTTTATTTAAAACAGCCACCATGCAGAGTGACACATCTTTAACTCCTTCATGACCATTTTTTGCTCATTACCATGTACAGAACACCAACTTTAATTTTTAAAAATTTATGTTCATTTGAATTTTTTAAATTGTGTTTCCTGTTGAATCAGTAGTAGACTTTGCTATAGCGTCCATTTGATATATTTTTAATATATGAATGTGGTTAATTTTAATTTAAAACTTCTTTTAATGAATTTGTATTATATTTCTATTGGTTTTTTGCCTCTGTACCACATGGGAGATAACTGAATGCCCTGGAACTAGAATTACCTGGATCCTCTGGAAGAACAGCCAGTGTTCTTAACTACTACGTCTTTGATTTAGAATTTTCAATTATTCTATTTATCTATAACAGTTTATTATATAAAATGGTATATCATATAAAATGGTAGAACTGATTTGTATTTGATAAGTGTTCTGCTGCTCTTAACAAGCTCAAGGTTAAGTCAAGATGATTTGGATGAAGAAAACCAGTTGGCTTTGGTTTCCTTGTATACTAGAAATATCATGTACAGGAACTTAGGAATCAATACAAGGAGTCCATCATTCAGTAAGTAAAGGTGATATAAATTCACAGTGGAATAGTACTCAGCCTTTGTCACTGGAGATAACATGTGTATACCTGGAAGGCAGTATTGTAAGTATGTAAGCTTACATTTTTTCAAAATCTACTTTTAATGAGGGTTTCTAAATGTGTTAACCTCCCTTCTAGCCCATTGCCCACCAGAGATAGTGAAAAGAAATGTTATTAGGATGCAGGGGAAGTGGACCTGTTTAAAAGTAGTTCTTTGGAGCAAATCCAATCTGCATTGTCAGGATATCAGCAGTTCAATTCACATGAATCAGCAGCAGCAGTTCAGTCCAGAAAAAGCTGCAAGGCTCTGCTATATGCTGTTTAGAAGTAGGGCGATTTCAGTCTCCAATTGTCAGGATACCAGCAGTCCAGTTCAGTAGTGTCAGGATAGCAAACATGGATCAGCAGTGGTGACATGGCCTACCAGGAACAGGCAGGCTTTTGCCACAATCCTAGGAGTTTTCCACTGTGCCTCTCTCAATGAAAATCAGTGAAGCAATCTTTTTGCAGGACCAATGAAGTGTTGCAAAGCTAGCTATACAAGCCCGCCATCACTGTCCATTGAGTCCTATTTATACTCCCTCCAAACATCATGTGTCCTCCCACATCTCTTGCCTCCCATGGGTCTTGCCTCAGCAAAACACCATGTGAGTCAGTCTTAGCAAAACTCCATATGAATCTGTGTAGTGAAACTCCACATGAGTCTGTGTCAGCTAATGTATCCAGAAACTTCCACTCCACTCTGCCAATCAGCCCAAGTCCAAGAGTGTGTGTGAGTGTGTGTGTGAGTGTGTGTGTGTGTGTGTGTGTGTGTGTGTGTGTGTGTGTGTGTGTGTTTCCCTTTATGGAGTCATAACAAAAGATGACCAATAAACAATGGTAAGCATACCAATGCTATCTAGCAACATCCAGTGTCTACTGGGTTATATTGATATTCCTTCTAAACATTATTCTTTCACATGGCTGCTTTAGTGAAACATCCTTTCACCTGTGTCTGCTTCAGTGAAACATTCTGTCACATGGCTGCTTTAGTGAAACATCCTTTCACCTGTGTGCCCCAGCAAACCATCATAGAAAGATAAATATTAGGGGCTAGAGAGATGGCTCAGTACTAAAGCGGACATACTGCTCTTGCAGTGGACTAGAGTTGGGTTCCCATAACTCATAGCAGGCGGTTGTAATTCCAGCACAAGGGATTCAATGCTCTTTTTTACTCACTGATAGTCTTGCACTCATGTGCCCACTCACAGGCCCAGGCATACAAATGTGTATAAGAGATGGCTCACACACAATTGAAAGCACTGCTGTTCTTGCAGAGGGCCTGAGTTCAGTTCTCAGCACTCAGATAAGGGGACTCATAACCATCTGTAACTCCAGCAGGTTTGATGCCCCTTCTTACCTATATGGTGACCACCTGAGTGTATGCATACAAAAAGAGATGCATACACATAAATAAAAATTTAATCTTTCTTTAAAAATAGAGAAATATAAATACCACATGGCCTCACTTACACATGGAGTTTAAAACATGTAAACTCAGAGAGAGAACATATAGCTAGCATGGCAAAAGCCCTGGGCTTGATCTCCATCAATAACAAAGAGCTCACAGAAGCTGAGAACAAACTCAGATTGCAAGGATTAAGGTGAACTGTGAGAATCAGAAAGAGATTGTTCAAGTATATAACATTTCAGTTCAAATGAGAGGGATAAGCTCAAGGGACCACCATTCAATGTGGTAGATCTAGTTAATAGCAACACATTTATACTGAGAAACCACAGAGAGGAAACTTTTAGTTTTCTTAAGAAACACACAACACATACATACACATGACACACACAAAGTAAGGCATATGATAATCATCTTGATTTAACCATGCTATGCCACAAATTCACAGACCTTTCACAGCATCATATCCTGCATTAGAAATCTGCTCAGCAAGTGCCTGACCAGAAGCCTGATCACCTGAATTGCACCCCAGAACTCAAAGGTAGGAAAGAACTTACTCCCCAAAGTTGTCCTCCGATTTTCACCTGTATTCTCACACACATAATGTGCTTACAAAAATTACGCAATGATAATAAAGAGAAAGCTTTACGTGTTTAAACATAGAAGATTTTTGTCGATGAAAATGTTTGTAAAAGAAGTTTGAAAACCACAAGTTGAAGATCTGGTGCTAGCACTGGGACAAAGGTGAAGGACTGACACCCTTGCCTTAGGATGGAGAAAGGTGAATGGTCAGCTAGAGTTTGGATGACTGTGGTATCTGTCACACAGTCACCTCTTCAGAAAGGACTCCTTGATGGCTCTATGCATAAAATACTGTCTAACAGGGTTTCCTTGCATTCTTTCTCTACAAAGGTAACAATAACTTTCCTTTTGCTGTTTGCAGACGCCTTGAGTCACTTCCTCAGAGCATCTGCATAATGTGCATCGTGAGGGTTTCATTTCCACAAATCACTGCTTTGGGGAGGAGAAGGGAGGCATTCCAGGTAAGCTCCAGTCACTGAATAATTTGGACACCAAAAACGAGATTGCATTTTCTGATTGCTATGTTATCTCTACTGTTGGAGGAGAAATTATTCTCCCTATAATTCTTCCATTTGTATATTCAATAGAGTTAATATCTGTGGAATCAGTTGATTCTTACTGTGCTAAATTGCCCTAGAATAGACAGTAGAGTGACTTCTTTGTATTGACAAGAGAAAATGCTCAGTGTCTTTTGACTTATTATCTCTGGCAGTTAGAGAGAATTACAAAAGCACATGAAATTACTTTACAGGATGTTTAGAGAGCAAAGAACATTCATGGAGAGATGGATTTTTAGTATAATTTTACCTTTTGCCTGAGATTTCTATTTTCTGCCACAAGTCCCTTGAAATGAACTGGAGGTACACAATGTACATTGATTTATCTGCACCTTAAAAAAATCCCTGAGGTTTAATTGCTTCTATGGTATTTATGCTTGCATAAATAATTCAATGGCAAACCAATCCAGCTTTTATAATTACCTCTCACAGAAAAACAGAGTTCCATCCCAAAGGATTTAATTGCAGTTTGATGAAGGTATTAGGGCAGTATGACCAAGAAGCCAACCAAAAACTTTTAAGGACAAAATGGACAAGAAAATCCATAACCTTCCAGCCTAAGTTCTTTGGAAAAAATGTGATCTATGTAGATGATCCTTAACACCGTCATCAAGAAACATGGCTCTGTTGACTAGTGATTTTCTTTAGGGAAATTTTAAATGCATTGTCATTAGATATGTGGTACACACCTCTTACTTAGCTCATGGGAGGATGGAGCAGCAGGAGTTCAAGCTCTTCCTCAGATACTGGGAGTCTGAAGCCAACCTGGACTATATGGTATTCTTTCCAATACAGATAAAACCATAGAGATAGCTCAGCTAGTAAAACTTAGGTAGACAGACAGAAAGACAGACAGATGAGATAGGTACTAAAATATGTTGTCCTAACATCATCAGTGACTTAATAGCACACACTCTTTAAATTGTGAATTGGGTGACACTTTTCCAACTGGCATTTCCCTAGATCAGCTGGTAGTAAACTGCTGTAAAGGGTTTCTGTTGTTTTTCAGATTTTCTTTTATTTTTTTGGTAGGGTGGGGTATGTACATGTGAGTATCCACAGAGGCCAGAGGAATGTGCTAGATTCTCTGAAACTGGATTACAACTAGTTATGAGCTGACTGACCTAGCTACTCAGAATCAAATTCAGGTCCTCTAGAAGATCCCTTACAGAGATACCCTGTACATGTCCTCTGGTGCATACTCTTACCACTGAGCTATCTCTCCCACATGCTGTACACTGCCTTGAGTCATTTTGTTTTTAACACAAAATGCACTCAATCCTTTCTTTTCTCTATCTAGGATACTTCAGTGTGTTCATCATATGAAATATCTGGATGAAAATTATTTAGACTTATCACATGCCCCACTACTCTGAATTAGCTCATGAGTAAGGCTAAGGCAGGGCAGTTGGATGATGAACCTGAGCTGGTTGTTGGTTGTCTCCTTCCTTGGCACCCAGCCTCCTTTCCTGCTTCCCAAATCCAGTGCTACATCCCTAAACATAGTTCTCCTCTAGCCCTATACCTACCTGCAACTTACTTCATTCTACCAGGCAAGTGACAGCTCTTTCTTCTTCTGCCAGGACCCTGTCCCACCCCTAAAAAACATGCCCCATCTCTTGACAGTTACAACATGTTAAAAAAGCAACAATGATTACTTAATACAGATTCCTGCACCTTGTCTAGCCAGGTCTATCCCAAACAGAACCATGAGGCAAATGGTGTAAATCAACCTTATACATAGTGAGCTGCTGCTTGGCAAGGCTGAGTGGTTTTCTCTGTCTCAACAAGATAATATCATGTAAAGACAGGTTTAAGCTGGTTGGTCCCCTTCTTTACCATGTAAATTCACTCCTTTTTCTGTTTTCATTTCATTTCAAAGCTGAGACCATATTCACTTAACAAGGGAGGAAGATGCTAATGTCAATAGCCATAATATAATTGCCATGAAGATACCAATGAGCTTGCACATATGTTACCACTCTGGTTAAGCTGGTTTACTCTTCATAAAATGGAGCAGACATAAGAAGCCCTCAACCCAGGCTCATACCTATAGTTCCAGCATTGGAGACAGATGCAGGGGCTTGGGACAAGTCTGAGGCCAATCTAGCCTTGTCTGTAAAGTGGGTTCCAGGTCATCCAGGGCTACTTAGAATGCTGTGCACTCCCGACTCCACCCCCAGCCAACATAGATGCTCATAACTCAAGTGCCTTTCTTTCCTTGTTTGATCTTTCTTGTTGCTTTCTTGGTTTGCTCATTTTGAGATAGGGTCATAATTCTCCTGCTTCAGCTTCCCAAAAGCTGGGATTATAGTAGGCCTGAATCACAAGTAAGGTCAAGTCTGTCTATCTGGACACATTTACCCAACCCTAACATTAAAGAGTATAAAGAGTTTTCCTGGACCTATTTATTATTCCCTTCCCAACACACATTGTAGATTCCTAACAGATTCTACACATGACCTTCTGAGATAACATTTTGTCTATGTTAACCATGGTTTTCTATGCTGTTAGCATCCTCTGCATGTCTAACTGATCAAGCAGAAAAGCAGGCTATCCCCAGTGTTCTCTTTCATCTCCTACAGTATGATGTAAAGGGAAAATTATCTGGATTATGTGTTAAACTAAAGCTCATTCAAATCTGAGTTTGGAGAAAACTGGTAAGGGTGAATGAAACGGCTCAGCAAGTAAAGACACTTGCCACCAAGTCTAATGACTTGAATTTGATTCTTGGCATTCACATGATTAATGGAGAGAACCAACTCATACAAGTTGCCCTCTTGTAGCAGCTTGTGTTCTCATGCTAATTATGTTACCAAAAACCTGTTTTCAGTGTCCCCGCACATAGGACTAAAGGAAGCCTGTCCCCAGTTGGTTTTTGACTGGTCAATAAAGTTATTGGTGGCCAATGGCTTGGCAGAGAGACGGGTGGGACTTTTAGGATTCCTGAGAAGGGACCAAGGAAGAAGGAAAAGGGGATTCTGCCATGATCAAGGCATAGGAGATGGATGACATTGGAAAGGTGTAGAGGAAGAGTGGTCCCAGAGAGCTGCCCAGCAGGGTTCAGGGTAGCAAAGATGAAATATAGATTTAGTAAGTATTAACTCAGGAATATCATAGAGGAGTGTATGTTAGCCACGAGGAGTTGGAGAGTGGCCCAGACACTGACACGCTTCAACCATATTAAAAATGAGCTGGCACTCACATGCGGTGTGTGTGTGTGTGTGTGTGTGTGTCTGTGTGTCTGTGTCTGTGTGAGTCTTTCATTTGTAAATGTGGAGTGTTTTGGCAGGTGGTGAGAAGCACTAGTGCACTGCAGGGGAGTTTAGAGTGCACTAACCTACAACCCCTTCACCCTCTGACCTCTATATGTGTGCTTCTAGCATATATGCTCCCAAATTCTCCTATGCACACACTGAATTAAATAAATATAATTAATAATTTTAAAGAAAAACAAAAATAAAAGTTAAAACATGTTTTCTTGACCAGGAATGGCGATGTATACCTGTCATTTCAGCTCTTAGCAGGCAGAGGCAGGAAGATCATTGCAAGTTCAAAGCCAGATAGTACTAGATAGAGAGTTCAGGGCAAGCTTAAGCTGTATAGTAAGACCTTAAATCAAAAACAGAAACAACAAAAGCATAAAAAAAAGAAAGAAAAGAAAAACAATATAAAATACATGATTTTCTTTTCATTGTGTGAATTTGGATGGGGTAATGTATATGGCGTGCATGCGCATGTATGTTTCCACGTGTGGGAGTCGGAGAGTGAATCTGTGTACGCAGGCGCAAGTTTATGCATATGTTCTATGGATGCCTGAAGTTGATATAAAGTGTCTTCTATGATCTCTTAAGCCAGTCTCTCAATTTAACTTGGAGCTTGTCTATAAACCAATCTAGCTATTCACCCGGCCTCAGGTATCCACTGTCTCTCCCTCCCAACTGCCTGCTTGGCTTTGATCTGGATGCTAAGGATCTGAAACTCTAGTCCTCATACTGTGTGGCAAGCACGTACTCCACCAAGCCAGCTCCAGCCCCTAAAGCCATGATTTCTTACACTGGGATCTAAATATATCTTCTTTCAAATTATGTGACAATGCTTCATTTGTTTTTCTGAAAAGAGTGTAATTGACTCTTATAGGTTTTTCCACAGGATACACTACCAAAACCACAGAGCTCCTTAAAGCTTGCAAAACAGTAGAACTCTGCTGTTCTGTGTGTGCTGGTTCTGCAGCCAACCACCTTCCTTGTTCATTTCTATGAAGCTATTCATCCTGTTTTGTTGGAGAGGGCAAAAGGCATCATTTAGAATTCCATTGCTTCCTTTCTCTTTCCTTCTTTCTTTCTTCATTTAAAAAGATTTACTTTATTATTATGTATAGGCATATGTGCAAGAGTAATCAGATCCCCTGGAGCAGGAATCCTAATGTTAAGTTCCAAAAATTGCTGACAGAAGTCCCCAGACTAAGATAGTATGCAAAGACAACAAGTGTTTATTCTGCAGAAACAACCAACATGCAGGGGTCAATCATTCTTCAAAATGGCAACTCTAGACAAAGATCTACATGCATTCTTAAAGGGAATTAGGAGAACTTTTAGAAGGATTAGGTAATCTAAAATTTCAGTGGTATATGCTACGGAGTCCCAGGGATTGGCTTCTGGTTAGATTGTGCTAGATGGTCAGTGGTCTGCATTCCTATGTCACAAATGTTTAACCATAGGATGAGATAGGGCTGCCCATATCAGAGGCCTATACTGAGATAGGATATATTCCCATTCTTGTGATTATCCCCATGTTGTTCTTTGGGAGAGAGTTGTATGACCTTGTTTCTAGATTTTTATGGTGTGTTCCTGGAGCTGATGTCTTATGGCCTTCTTTTCAAAATTAGGCCTGGTCTTTAACTGGAAACAAATGGAGTTTATATTGTCCTTTCAATTGGTGGTTATGAGTCACCTGTGGTAGCTATCTGAGAATGGAATTCAGATCCTCTTCACTTAACCATCAATTCATCTTTCCAGGCCAGACCTTGATTCCTTTAAAAGTACTATTTATAGGTTGTAAAGACGGCTCATCAGTTAAGAATATTTGCTCTTTCAGAGACCCAGATTCCATTGCCCGTACCCACATGGTGGTTCACAAACATCTATAACTCCAGTTATAGAGAATCCAGCCCTATCTTCTTACCACCACAATACAAGCAAAACACTCATGTGCATACAATTTGAAAAATTAGTCTTTTTTTTAAATGTAGTATTTATAAGTCTTGTTTCTATCAGAGGGTCACAAGGTGGTGACCACTGAGCAGGTTATAACTACAGCAGAAACAAAATCAGTTTTTCCTCAGTCCCATCCCTATCACACACACACACACACACACACACACACACCACACACCATGTGTGTGTCTCTATGGGAAGCATTTGAACACTATCCTAGTTTGTTTTCTATTGCTGTGAAAAAACACCAACCAAAACTAACTTTGAGGGAGGAAAGGGTTCATTTACCTTCTAGTGCACATTCCATCATTAAGGGGAATTATGACAGGAACCATAGAGTACACTGCTTACTGACTTCCTCACTATTACTTGCTTTTTTATACACCTCTCCATGGTCTTGAGGTGCCCCACAGACAAGCCCTCAGGTCAATCAAATGTAGGCAATTCTTCAATTGAAGTTTCTTTTTCCCAGGTAAGGAGGTTTGAATAAGAATGGCTCTTTCAGGCTTACATAGTTGAAGGCTTAGTCATTATGGAGTTTAACTCCTTGCTAAGATTAAAAGGATTAGGAAGTATGATCTTGTTAGAGAAAGTGTGTAACTGGGGGTGGGCTTTGAGATTTCAAAAGCCCATGCCAAATCCAGTTTGGCTCTCTCTCTCTCTCTCTCTCTCTCTCTCTCTCTCTTTCCCTAATCAGCAAAATGACGAAGCATTCAACTACTGCTCTAGCATCCACCTTCTTGATGCTATGATCCTCACCATGATGATAATGGACCTGGGAAACAGTAAGCATTCTCTCTATATTAGTCAGGGTTCTCTAGCATATCAGAACTAAAGAATGGAGATATAGATACAGATATATATTTGTGTGCGTGTGTGTGTGTGTGTGTGTGTGTATGTGTAATTTATTAGAATAATTTACAGGCTGTGGACCTGGACCAGCCAATCCAACAATGGCTGTCTTTGAATGCAAAGTACAAGAACCTAGTAGCTTCTAATGAGACTGGATATCTCAGCTGGTCTTCAGTATACACTGGAATTCTGAAGAAGTAAACACTAATGCCACCTGAATGAAATGGACAATTCCCTAGACAGATACCAGGTACCAAAGTTAAATCAGGAACAAATAATCCATCTAAACAGTCCCATAACCCCAAAAGAAATAGAAGCAGTCATTAAAAGTCTTCCCAACCAAAAAAAAGAGCAAGTCCAGACAGTTTTAGTGCAGAGTTCTATCAGACCTTCAAAGAAAACCTAATACCAATTCTCTATAAACTGTTGTAAAAAATAGAACCAGAAGGAACACTACCCAATTCGTTCTATGAAGCCACAATTACGCTCATACCTAAACCACACAAAGACCCAACAAAGAAAGAGAACTTCAGACCAATCTCCCTTATGAATATCAGTGCAAAAATACTCCATAAAATTCTCGAAAACCGAATCCAAGAACACATCAAAACAATTATCCATCATGATCAAGTAGGCTTTATCCCAGGAATGCATGGATGGTTCAATATGTGTAAATCCATCAATGTAATCCACTAAATAAACAAACTCAAAGAAAAAGAAACACATAACAATATCACTAGATGCTGAGAAAGCATTTGACAAAATTCAACAACCCTTCATGATAAGTCTTGGAAAGATCAGGAATCCAGGGCCCATACCTAAACATATTAAAGCAATATACAGCAAACAAGTATCCAACATCAAACTAAATGGAGAGAAACTTGAAGCAATCCTACTAAAATCAGGGACTAGACAAGGCTGCGCACTCTCTGCCTACCTATTCAATATAGTACTGGAAGTGCTAGCCAGAGCAATTAGGCAACAAAAGGAGGTCAAAGGGATACAAATTGGAAAGAAAGAAGTCAAAATTTCACTATTTGCAGATGATATGATAGTATACTTAACTGACCCCAAAACTTCCACCAGAGACTCCTAAATCTGATAAACAACTTTAGCAAAGTGGCTGGATATAAAATTAACTCAAACAAATCAGTAGCCTTCCTCTACTCAAAAATATCCAGGTTCAGAAAGAAATTATGGAAATGACACCCTTCAAAATAGTCACAAATTAAATAAAATACCTTGTTGTGAATCTAACCAAGCAAATAAAAGATTTGTATGACAAGAACTTCAAGTCCCTGAAGAAAGAAATCGAAGCAGATATCAGAAGATGGAAAGATCTCCCATGCTCATGGGTTAGAAGGATTAATATAGCAAAATTGGCTACCTTGCCAAAAGCAATCTATAGATTCAATGCAATCCCCATCAAAATTCCCACTCAATTCTTCACAGAGATAGAAAGAGAAATTCTCAAATTCATTTGGAATAACAAAAAACCCAGGGTAGTGAAAACTATTCTCAACAATAAAAAAACTTCCTGGAGAATCACTATCTCTGTCTTCAAGCTGTACTCCAGAGCAATAGTGATAAAAACTACATGGTATTAGTCCAGAGACAGGCAGGAAGATCAATGGAATAGAATAGAAGACCCAGAAATAAACCCCCATACTATGGTCATTTTTTTTTTTTGACAAAGGATTTTTTTTTTTGACAAAGGTCATTGATTTTTGACAAAGGAGCTAAAACCATCCAGTGGAAAAAAGACAGCATTTTCAACAAATGGTGCTGGTTCAACTGGAGGTCAGCATGTAGAATAATACAAATTGATCCATTCTTATCTCCTTGTACAAAGCTCAAGTCCAAGTGGATCATTGACATTCACATAAAACCAGATACACTGAAACTAATAGAAGAAAAATGAGGAAAAGCCTCGAAAACATGGGCACAGGGGAAAAGTTCCTAAACAGAACACCAATGAACATGGCTTATGCTCTAAGATCAAGAATTGACAAATGTGACCTCATAAAACTGCAAAACTCCTATAAATCAAAGGACACCATCAATAGGACAAACCGGCAACCAATACATTGAGAAAAGATCTTTACCAATCCTACATCTGATAGAGGGCTAATATCAAAGGTATACAAAGAACTGAAGAAATTAGACTCCAGACAACCAAATAACCCTATTTTAAAACAGGGTACAGAGCTAAACAAAGAATTTTCAACTGAGGAAACTCGAATGGCTGAGAAGCATCTAAAGAAGTGTTCAACATCCTTAGTCATCAGGGAAATGCAAATCAAAACAACCCTGATATTCCACCTCACACCAATCAGAATGGCTAAGATTAAAAACTCAGGTGACAGCAGATGCTGGTGAGGGTGTGAAGAAAGAGAAACCCTCCTCCATTGTTGGTGGGATTGTAAGGTGGTACAACCACTATGGAAATCAGTCTGGCGGTTGTTCAGAAAACTGAACATAGTATTACCTGAGGACCCAGCTATACCACTCCTGGGCATATACCCAAATGGTGCTCTAACATACAACAGGTACACATGCTCCACTATGTTCATAGCAGCCTTATTTATAATATCCAGAAGCTGGAAAGAACCCAGATGTCCTTAAACAGAGGAATGGATACAGAAAATGTGGTAATAATCAGGTATAGAAGATACAATAGAAGAAATTGATACATCAGTCAAAGAAAATGTTAAATCTAAAAAAAAATTCCCAACAAAAAGCATCCAAGAAATCTGGGATACCATGGAAAGATCTAAGCTAGGAATGATAGGAATAGAAGACAGTGAAGAGTCCCAGCTCCAAGACACAAAAAAAATTTTCAACAAAATCATAGAAGAAAACTTTCGCAAAATAAAGAAAGAGATTTATATAAACATAGAAAACGTTTATAGAACACCAATTAGACTGGGCAGAAAAGAAAATCCTCCCACCACATAATAATCAAAACACAAAATCTACAGGACAAAGAAACAATATTAAAAGCAGCAAGAGAAAAAGATCAGCTAACATACAAAGGCAGACCTACCAGAATTACACCCAATTTTTCAACAGAGACTCTAAAAGCTAGAAGGGCCTAGGCAGATATCTTGCATCCTCTAAAAAACCCACAAATGCCAACCTAGACAACTATACCCAGTAAAATGCTCAATCATTGTAGATGAAGAAAAACAAGATAGTTCAAGAAAAATCCAACGGTTATGGTGGCGCATACCGGTAGAACTTGCTGAAGGAGAGAGAGGCAAGATCAGGATCACGAGTTTGAGGCCAGCCTAGGCTACACATTCTAAAAGAAAAATCCAAATTCAGACAATATCTATCCACAAATCCAGTCTTACAGAAAATACTAAAAGGAAAATCCAACCCAAGGAGGATAAGAAAACACAGGAAATAAATAATTCTATACCAGCAAAAACAAGGAAGCACACATACACACACATACACACACACACTAACACCACCAATATGAAAATAACAGGAATTAACAATCACTGGTCATTAACATCTCTCAACATCAATAGACTCAATTTCCCAATTAAAAAAACACAGTCTAACAAAATAGATGTGAAAACAGGATCAACAATTGTACTGCATACAAGAAAGTCACCTCAACACTAAAGACAGATATTACATCAGAGTGAAGGATTGGAAAAAGTTTTCTAAACAATTAAACTCAAGAAGCAAGCTGAAGTAGCCATTCTAATATCTAATAAAATAGACTTTCAGCCAAAATTAAACAAAAGGAACAGGAGAGGACACTTCATACTCATCAGAGGAAAAATCTACCAAGATGATATCTTAATTCTGAACATCTATGTCCTAAACACAAGGTCATCCACATTTGTAAAAGATACATTGCTAAAGCTTAAATCACATATGGAACCCCACATATTAATAGAGGGAGACTTCAGCACTGCACTCTTACCTATTGACAGGTCATCCACACAAAAAGTAAACAGAAAAATAATGAAACTAACAGTCATTGTGAATCAAACAGACCTAAGAGACATCTATTAAGAACACACAAAAGAATATACCTTCCTTTCAGTTATCTCATGGATCCTTCTCCAAAACTGACCATATAATCAGTCACAAACCAAGCCTCAGAAGATACAAGAAAAGTGATGCTTTGTATCTTACCAGATCATCATGGATTAAAATTGGATTTCAACAACAGAAATACCAGAAAGCCTACGCACTCAAGGAAAGTGAACAACTTTCTGATCAATGATCTTTGGGGCAGGGGAAGAAATAAAGAAAGAAATTATAGACTTTCTATAATTCAATGAAAATAAAGGCACAATATACCCAGTGTCTGAATCTCACTTAGAAGGGGGAAAAATAGTCATTAAAAGGCAGATGGAAGGAGGGAACTGTGTGAAAAAGAGGGTAGGGAAGTGAATGAGGGCATACAGGATCAGGTGTGAGGAGGGACAGGACAGATGGCCATATTGCCATGAGAATGAATGGAAATCCATAATTGATGGGGGTGGAGAGATGAGGGGGCATCTCCAGGACAAGACAGAGACCTGGGATAAGGAAACACCCCAAAATCAGAGGAGATCACCTTATCTGTGACTCACAGCATTGGGGATATGGAACCTGAAGAGGATACCTCTATAACCAGGCAGGAACTCCAGTGGAGTGACATGAACACAAAACTACCCACAAAACTTTTGACCCAAAATTTATCTTGTGAGCAAGAGATTCAGGAATAGGGGATGGAGCAGAGACTGAAGGAACCACCAACCAATAACCAGCCCAACTTGAGATCTATTTCATAGGCAAGCACCAATCTCTGACACTATTAATGATACTCTGTTATGCCTGCAGACAGGAGTCTAGCATGCTGCTGTCTTAGAGGCTCTACCCAGCAGTTGACTCAGACAGATGCAGATACCCACAGTCAAACAGTAGACAGAGGTTGATAACTCTTATGAAAGAGTTGGAGGTAGGATCATAGGCCTGAAGGGGATAGGAACTCTACAGGAAGACCAACAGAGTCAACTAACCTGGACACTTGAGGTTCTCAGAGACTGAACCACCAACCCAAAAGCATTCACAGGCTAGACCTAGCCCTCCCCACATGTATGTAGCAGATGTCCAGCTTGGTCTTCATGTGGGTCCCAAATAACTGGAATAGGAGCTATCCCAAAAACTGTTGCCTGTCTTCTAGCTGAGCTGCCTGGTCTTACCTCAAGTAGGAGAGGATATGCTTAGCCTCTCGGACACTTGCTATGCCAGGGTGAGGGAATACCCAGGAGGCTCCACCCTCTCAGAGGAGAAGGGTAGAGGTGGGTGAGAATTGTGAGAGGAGTTAACCAGGAGGGTGGCAGTGAGTTGAATGTAAAGTGAATAATTAAATAAATAATTTTTAAAATGTATAGAGACACACACAAATCAAGAATGACAGAGACAGAAGCAGAGAATGGGTATTTGAATAAAATGCAAATATCCTGTTCTCCAGACAGTTAGCCACATCATCAGATGCATTTTCAGTGAGTTATGGAGGAGGGGATAGTGTTTATATAATTGAACAATTTGGAAAATTTTAGGATTGCAATAAACTTTGGGGTTTCCTTGATCCTTTGATCAAAAAAGAACAAAACAAAGCAAAAAAAAAAAAAAAAAACAAAACAAACAAAAACAACAACAACAAAAAAAACAAAGACGGATAATATTTCTTAACATTATTTTCTGTTCTACTTTAGCTTAACTGATTTTCATTGAACACAAATATAGGTTAATTTTCAATATAATTAAACTCATCAGCATTTGTCTGAACATTTCTTCATTGCTCTAACGATATAAATTCACAATCGTGAAGTATAATATATGCTGAGTATTATGCAGAGAATTTAAATCTAGTTAGGTAGAGAGATGGACATAAGCAATCCAAGGAAAACTGAAGCTACTTCTGGAAGGAGAGTGCTTACAGAATCCTCACTTGTAACTCCAGCCACTACTCCTCAGTAAAGCAGCAAGTGAGCAAGTGATCTTACGATATCCTAATGTAGGTTGGAGGTCAAAGGCTAACTGGAAGAGGGACCCAATGGTGTGGCTCCCATTAGGTCATGATCCACAATGGGCTGCACTTTATAGTGGTGCAGTTGTTTTAGACTCAGTTACACTCCTATAAGTAACCCCTTACCCATGTGTCTATTAGTAAATTTAATAAACTAAGTTCACCAAGTTGGAATGGGATAGATTACTTACCTTCTCTCTATCTTTGGTGCTGTATCTGGTGCCTATTTTTGGCAACTGTCTGTTCAAAACACCTCAAGAAGAGTTAACTTAATAGTTCCCTTTAGTGATATGTAGTGGCTTTGTTTATCTATTCTGAATCATATTGGCATAAAGTCTATCATGTAAGTAAAGTGCTGCTTGCTGGGTTTTGTTTTCCGTTTGCTTGGAATGTCGTCTTCTTTCCTTGCATTCTCTCACTCAGAAATCCACTTGCCTCTGCCTCCCAAGTGCTGGGATTAAAGGCATGTGCCACCACTGCCCAGCTTTGCATCTCAATCTGTGTGTGCCTTTGACAGCAAGGTATATATTTTGGAAGATAACGTAATATTGTTTTTATTGGTTTTCTGTGACAGGATTTTTCTGTGTAGTCCTGGCTGTCCTGGAACGATCTGTGTAGACCAGGCTGGTGTCAGACTCACAAAGATTCGCCTACAGGGTTTAAAAGCATGAGCTACCACCTCTTACTGTGTCTCATTTTTTAATATAGTCTGTGACTTTTTATTAGACAATTAAGATTTACAATTGGGGTTATTATTGAGAGGGGTTTGCGGATCTCTTATTTTGTTTGGCATTTTACTGATTGATTTTTCTCCTTTTCTTTCTGTCCTGTTTACATTAGGGATTTGATGGTTTACTTTATTGAGAATGATTGGTTCTTTCCCCATTTATCTGTTCCTCTCATAAGTTTTATTCTTTCCTACACTCTCATAACTGATATTCTTTCTCCTGTGTAGGATTTGTTTCTGTATGTTCTGCAATATGGGCTTCATAGTCATGCTTTAGGTTTTTTGATAGTCTTGAGATGTCCTTAATTTCTCTGGCAATTTTAAAGATAACATTGCTGAATACCTTGGCTAGCAGTCATTTACGTTCAGCTTTCCACCTTTTAGGGTTTCTGCTCAAAGACCTGATGCTATTCTTAATGGTTTTGCCTTTCTGAGATGGTGTTTTTCGGTTATAGATTTTCATGATGTTCCTTTGCTTTGTAGTTTATATATGGAAAAAAGTTCTCCTCTGGAAAGGTTCTAAATGCCTCTTGTTCTTACATGCCACTATCTTCTCCCAGCCATTTGAGGTTTACTGCTATAATTTCATTGAATGGCTTTTCTATACCTTCCCTTTAGATCTAAGTTCCTTGTTCTACTCTGTGGGTACTTAGATTTATTCATTGACCTTGTTCCACAGGAATAGCTGTGGCTATTCCTTTTATTTACTGCTGCCACTAAGTAGTAGTTCCTCAATCTGCTCTTCTGTAGCAGGACTTTCTTGGACCTGCTAACAGTATAAGTAATGACACAGATGCTTCTAATATAGTTTAAAGTTTAGGCCTTTTGCTGAGACAGTCTCCAGCTAGCTCATCTAACATAACCCAACTATCTTCCCTACTACCTGCCATGTGGCTAGCTCTGTACCTTTCTCTCTACTGTGGTTTGTGTCTGCTTCTCTCTGTGTCCCCTCTCTGAATCTCCTGTGTCTGCTTTCTTCCCTTGCATCAATTTCTCTGTCCAGAAGTTCCATCCTCCTCTGTCCTGCCAAGGTATTGTCTGCCGGCTCTATATTATAATCAAACCGCAGTAAGACAACCTCTGATACAACCTCTAGACTGTCTTAGACAGGTGAACAAGGATGAATATTTACAAAAAAGAAAAGCTGGTGATGGCCATAGAAATAACAGTACCAGAATCCTGCCAGCACTTGACTCTTTGCTGGTACAGAGTTAATAGTTGAAAATAGAGATACACCTTCACACAGTGTTTAGAAAAGGTATCCCAACATCCTTCCACCTCTGATATTCTTTCTCCTGATTGAATGGTCTATTGATGTTTTGAGTTGTCCAGTTTTTGGTTTTGGTTTTGTTGTTGTTGTTTTTCTATTTGTTTATTGAGCTTTCAGTTCTAGTATTTATTTGTTTGTTTCAAAACTTTTTTCTTTTTTTTTGCTGGATTTTTCAATCTTTCTTATCTTGAACCCAAATTGCTTTTTTTACACCGTTCATTCACTTGTTTACTCTTCAAAATCAATGATTTTTTTTTTCTGAAGCTGACTTCTGAATTCCTTCCAGCATTTCTACCATTTCACTATTTTTGGGTAGATTTAGCCCAATACCCACTCTTTCTAAAAGAACATGCTGTTTCCAAATGTGTTTCTTGGTCTTTGCTTCCTGTGAGCACTGTGGCTGCTCTATATGATGCTTGCATCTCTTCTCTCCCCCACACTATAGTTTCCCTGCAGTTCTCAGCTGTCCCATTGCCCTCTGCGTGACTTCTGGTGCTCTTCAATTACTGCATCCTTTGGAGTAGTCATTATTTATTATCCTCAGTCTTTTTACTCATGGCATTATACAAAGGTAGCATTTAGTCAGCCATCTCACAGTTGACACTTTACTTGTACAACATTTGCGTTTCCTACTAAAGTAATGGTCTGCCAGTGGGCAGAACTCTTGTTCTTACTCAACCCACTGTCTCTGAAGAATACTCAGTAAATATTGTCATAAAAATAATATGTGGGCATACTGGTAATCCCAGCAGTAGGGAGGCAGATGCAAATGGATTTCTGTGAGTGTGAGGCCAGCCCAGACCCCACTCCTAAAGTGCCAAATAATATTGAAAGAGAAGAAAGGGAGAAAATATTTTGTAAAGCTCATCAAACATGCTCATGACTCATTTACTACTTTAGGTCATTTTTACTGATTAATGTGTTAAAATTTATTTAAGTAAATAGATATAAACCGAGATAAAGTGAATAGATATAAATGAACAGAGTAGTTACAACAGTTATTGCCACTAATAATGATGTAAAGCAAGTAACAAAGCTCCATTATGTATAAGTCACATTTTTTTTTTCTCAAATCCTGCCTCAGCTGAGATTGACTGGACACAGTAAGAGTCAAGTGTCATCAATCAGCCCCTCCTCATTAGAACAGATCACCAACCTGAGCCGGCTTTTCTCATTATGGTGAGAAACCTATAATGTTTCTAAAGGTCTAAGCTCAGAACCAGCATATCATAGTGGTTGAAATAAATTACAAGGTCACTGCAGATTCAAGGGCAAGAAATGATTTTTCAAAGTTTTATAATAATAGGCAAGGCTACAGGGATGGGTAAATAATTGACATAAGTGATATATCATGCAATTATTACAGATAATAGGTGATAGATGATATATAGATAGATAGATAGATAGATAGATAGATAGAAAATAGACAAATGATGGATCATAGAAAGATAAATTGATTGAAAAATATACAGATACAGATAATAGATGATAGATTAGATAGATGATAGATGGATGAAGACAGAGACAGAGAGAGAAAGAGAGGAGAGAGAGAGAGAGAGAGAGAGAGAGAGAGAGAGATCATTCAAATTTCAAAGCACACTTGTATTCATTCACTATGAGCATGTTTCCTGACAAAGGTCCTAGTAATTCATTACCACTGCTACTTCTTACTAAGGAAGATGCAGAGTCAGAGAGTCTGGGCCACTTAGCCTCAAACATTTGAATTTGTCAGAGGCAGAACTTGCTTATATTTCCAACGTCTTTCTGCCAGGCTACATCTGGACTGTGAAATGCTGTCTGGTGTAGTAGAGATAGCTACCTGTCTACTAATTTCCAGGCCTGTATACATAATACAGGTGTGTACCTCCCCAGCAAGAGAGCTCATTTCCACAAACACAGTGTGGGTGCAATGCTGTGTGGCATATTCTGGCTAGGACCTTCTAGAAAAACCTTTGATCCTCCAGGATTCTTTCTGAACTAATATCATGAACTAATAATGTTCATGTCTAACCACATGTGAACATTCAAAACAAACAAGCACTACTGTGGGCCTGGATCAGCTGAAATATAGTTGCTGCATTGAGCACTGTGTCTTCACTGATGGTGGGGACCTAGTTCAGTTTCTGAATTATGGCACATGTGGAAGAACAGAACAATGATCTATCATATTTCCTGAGTGTATGTGTGTGTGTGTGTGTCTGTATATGAGGGAGGGAGAGAAAGAGAGAGAGAGAGAGAGAGAGAGAGAGAGAGAGAGAGAGAGAGAGAGAGAGAGAGAGAGAATTGATGGGGTTAATTTAGTTTTACTATTCACCTACTCTGATACCTTAATAAAGTAACTACAACTCATTTAAACGTGGACTTAACCAAATAGACTACTTGAGACTGAGATGACAAATGAGAAAAAAGTGGGAAGTGGAAATGCCCTTAAGTTGGTACAAGTATTTGGTGAGGCCAGTAGTTTGGGGTGCAGAATCAAACAGAAAGTCTTAATGTGACACTTTGTGAGATTCCCACAGGGTCTCCTGACTGGCCCACACTTCAAACTTTTTGTAGCTGAAGAAGTAATTTGCCTTTTTCGCTGGTAAGTAAATTATCATTTTGAGGCAAGTTGACATGCAGCACACAAACAAAAGTCACCTTCTTACAAAGTGCATGGTTCCCTGGAATATGTTTATCTTTTTATTGATGTTCATTGTAACAACTCTATACTTCTAATGAGTTGTTAAACCCAGTTGCCCTGCATACACAAAACACATAGCAAAATGAAGCAGCTCCTGATAACAACAACACCACTTGCAAAATAACCAGTACCGAGTTTTATAGAAGGGTTGATGGTCAAAATCTAGAAAATAAGCTGCAATTTCTAGAAATTGCAAACTTGGGGTGACAAGAAAACATGACCCATAAATTTTGAATTGGCAATTATCATTGTAATTGAAAAGTATGTTCCTTTCTTACATACTAAACATGCATGTATACATTATATACATGTAGAAATCACCTAGAGATTAAAAGAATATTTTGACATCAAAACTCCAGAAAGGTGCCATTGCTTTTTAGCTTGTGTTTATTACATAGCTAACTCTGACTACTGGCAGACAAGGTCACCATGATGGATAGTAATGGCAGTGAATTACTCTCCAAAATGTACTGCTGATTTAATTAAGGGCAAAACCACCACACAGAACAATCCAAGCTTCATTACCTCCTGAATCTGCGAGCCACTTGACCTGGTCAGTGATCAAACAGAACCATCTCATACTCTGGCTTCCTGATATCCCAGCTGAGTTTGAGTATGTCAACACTCTGGACCTCAGTGTTTCCTTTGCCATGAGGATTAAATAGTATACAATGTGAAACATACAGTGACTGCACACTGTTAGGATCCCATATGAACAGTCATTAGCTATTTTCAGAGGTCTCCATTTTTCCCTTCCCCAACATCACCACCTATACATGCAGCTTAGTGATGAGTGCCAACCTACATCTCTCTTTGTCCTTATAACCTCAAAGCTCATCCTACACTGAGTGGCCTCACAACATAAGCAAGACTCACAGACTTATTTTATGAGGAAGATAAAAGGAAACTACTCCAACAGGCAGTATATACAGGTCACTATGTTACAGGACAGAGAGCAGAGGGCAGGCTCCTCTCTGTCTCTCTATCTCTGTCTCTCTCTCTCACTCACTTGCTTACTCACTCGCTCACTCACACATTCTCTCTCTTGCATGCATGTGCACACACATGCATCCTGGATAGAGATCCCTGATTCTTTCAGTGCATTCCCCTTTAGTTTACAAATCCAAACCATTGTTTTTAGAGAACAGATAACTAATGCTAGGCCCTCTTCAAGGGTTTGTATATGCACAGCCCAGGGAGTGGCACTATTAGAGAGTATGACTCTGTTGGAGTAGGTGTGTCATTGTGGGTGTGGGTTTTATGACCCTCATCCTAGCTGCCTGGAAGTCAGTATTCTGCTAGTAGCCTTGAGATGAAGATGTAGAACTCTCAGTTTCTCCTGCATCATGCCAACCTGGTTGGTGCCATGTACCAGATTGATGATAATGGACTAAACCTGTGAACCTGTAGCCAGTCCCAATTAAATGTTGTCCTTATAAGAGCTGCTTTGGTCATAGTGTCTGTTCACAGTAATAAAACCCTAAGACACCCTCTATCCTCCTGAAGCTTTTCCAGGCCATTCACACAGCCAAAGCTGTGTTTGTAATCCCAGCACTCCAGAGATGGAAGCATGAAGATCAGGGCATCATTTTCTTGTAATGAGGTGTCTATAAACACTAGGCTACATGAAACCTCATTTTAAGGACAGGGACAACAAAAGTCCAAGATTTCGATTCAGATCAAGATTTTTATACATTAAATGTCAGATACTTATCACAGATTTACCAAGATGCAGGGTGGGACAGTAGGAACATTTATCTTTTATCCCTTATCCCTCATCCCTATGTGCTCTTGGGTGGCCTTGCTTCTCAGTATTTCTTTAGTTTCCTTGGGATTTTCATTCTTTTCCTCCCTCCCTCTCTTTGTCCCACTCCTCGCTTCTTCTCCCCTGTGTTCTTCTCCTCTCTCTCTCATCTCTCTCCCTTTTCTTTCTCTCCTTATTTTGGATTACTTATGGCACTGAGCAAGATCCCTACAGTAAGTGCTTGTATGAGAAGCTATTAAGAGAACAGTGTTTTGTAAAATATTGAGACGTGTCTCAATAACAGTAAGGTTTTTTTTAGTTTTGATCTTGTCTCTACTATACTGACACTAGCCACTTTTCTAAGTCCTTCCATTGATGTCTGTCATCAACTACTCTCAACCTAAAAACAAACTACTCTCATCCTAAAAAACAAAAACAAAACATAGTTTCTGAGGGGCTTATACACAAAAACACAGAGGGCTGTGTGGCAAAGGTGACAAACCACCAATCTTGTATTCATGCTCCTTACCATGATGTACACTTGTTAATGGAAACAGTGGTTCAGCCAAAGAACACCTCCCCCCCGTTTTGTACCTAGGTGGGGTCATGTTGATAGAGGTATGAGTCTTCCTGTAGTGAGAATTCTGATTTCTTTAAAAACACAGAAATGTTATGTGAATGTGGTTTTGTTTTAATCCAAGTTGTGGGCTATGGGGCTGCTTCAGATTGTCCATAGCAGCTATAATTTGTCTTGTTCTATGGCAGGGGTGTGATTTTGCCAGCTGAAGATAGTATACATTTGGAATTGAAGGAATTCTTCAAAGGGTCTATAATGCCAAAGCTCCAAGAGAGACAGCAGCAGAGGTAGCTGCTGCTGTTACTGCTGCTGCTGCTGCTCCTGTTACTGCTGCTGCTATTTGCTGCTATTGCTGGTTGCTGGTTGCTTGTTGGATATATCCTGACAACAAAAGTCAACTTTGCCTCAAGGAACTTGACACCCCTAATCAGCAGAAGGAGTGTAATGATACTGATGCCCCCTTTCCATTCTACTCTTCTTTCTCTCCTATGTAGTGTTGGGGAGTTGGAAAGGAATGGAGTGGAGAAAGGTGGTAGGGAAAAGAAAGCCAAATTAGCCAAAAACTCTGGCTATACCTTCCTCATTGCATGACCCCCAGTTCCACTGCCACATCAATGGAGGAAGAGAAGAGATGGAGCTGTGAACTTAAGTGACAATCCTACCTGGTTTCGTTCTTATTGGACTTTAACTTTCATTTATTTATTTATTTATTTTTAATATACACCATAGCAGTAAATCAGGCCACCTAAGCCCATTTTAAAAAGAAGAAAGAAAGAAAGAAGAAAGAAAGAAAGAAAGAAAGAAAGAAAGAAAGAAAGAAAGAACCCTTCCTTCAGGTCTACACCTACACTTGTAGAAGTCACAGATCAGCATACCCTGGATCTTTCTACAGCTCTGCCTGCCTTCCAAGAGGCAGACTCTAACCTAACACACATAGGTGAGACACACACCAAACCACACCTCCACTGCCCCAATCTCTTAGCCTGCTGGAACCTGAGCAAGTCTAGCAGCCCTTGGCTCTGTGCTGCCCTATCAGAGTTCCAGCTTCCTTCCAGTCCATACTTGCACCTGCAGCAGACTAGGACCAGTGCACCATGCCCCACACCACAAATCTGCCTGCCTCTCTAGAGTCCTGCTCCAACTCAGGACACCCAGACCAGTCAACACCAGAAACAATCAGATGGTGAAAGCCAAGTGCAAGAACTAATCAACAGAAACCAATACATTATGGCAGCACCAGAACCCAGCTGTCCCACTACAGCAAGCCCTGGCTATCCTAACCTGTGACCTTAAATCCCATTTCAAGAAGTTGGTAGAGGTCTTTAGAAAGAATATAAATAATTACCTTAAAGAAATACAGAAAAATACAATCAAACATGCAAAGGAAATGAATAAAACTGTCCAATATCTTAAAAAGCAAAATAGAAGCAATAAATAAAACACAATGGAGGTAACCTTGGAGATGGAAAATATAGGAAAGGGGACAGGAACTAAAGATGCAAGCATCACCAACAGACTACAGAAGGTGGAAGAGAGACTTTCAGGCATAGCAGATACAATAGAAAAAAATGAATTCATTGATCAAACAAAATGTCAAATGTAAAAAGTTTCTAACTCAAAACATTCAGGAAATATGGGGCACAATGAAAATATGAAAACTAAGAACAATAGGAACAGAAGAAGGTGAGGATTCCCAGTTGAAGAGTCTGGGAAATATCTTCAACAAAATCATAAAAGAAAATTTTCCTAACCTAAAGAAAGATATTGATATAAAGAAGCTTACAGCACACTAAATAGACTGGATCAGAAAATAAATTCTTCCAACCACATAATAATCAAAACACTAAATGTTCAGAATGAAGAAAGAATACTAAAAGCTGCAATACAAAAAACCCAACTAACATACAAAGGCAGACATATCAGAATTACACTTCACTTCTCAACAGAGACTGTAAAAGCCAGAAGATCCTGGAAAGATGTCTTACAGACTCTAAGAGACCACAGGTGCCAGCCTAGATTACTATACCCAGTAAAATTTTCAATTACCATAGATGGAGAAACCAATATATTTCATGAGAAAACCAAATTTAAATACTATCTTTCTACTAATCTAGCCTTACAGATTACTAGAAGGAAATACTCCAACACAAGGAAGATAACTACACTTGGGAAAAGACAAAATTAATCATCTCCGCAAAACCAAAAGAAAAAAATTAAACACATACAGTTACACCTCCAAAAACAAAATAACAGAAACTAACAATTATTGGTCATTAATATCTCTCAACATAATGGGCACAATTCACCAATAAAAAGACACAGACCAAAAGACTGGATAAGTAAACAGAATTCATCATCTGCTGCATACAAGAAACAGACCTCATCAACAAAGATAGACACTGCCTCAGAGTAAAGGGCTGGAAAAAGATTTTCCAAGCAAATGGACCCAAGAAACAAGCTGGAGTAGCCAGTCTAACTTCTAATAAAATAGATTTTTAACCAAAAGTAATCAACAGAAATGGGGAAGGATACTTCATACTCATCAAAGGAAAAATCCACCAAGATGACTTCTCAATTCTGAACATCTATGACCCAAATGCAAGGGTACCCACTTTCATAAAAGAAACTTTATTAAAGCACACATTAAACTCCACACAATAATGGTGGACACTTCAACTCTCCACTCTCACCAATGGACAGGTCATAGAAACAGAAACTAAACAGAGAAACAATGAAACTAACCACCAATAGAGGAGAATTCCCCTTGCTCCACATCCTTGATGGCATGTGCTATCACTTGACTTTTTAAATCCTAGCCATTCTGATGGGTGTAAGATCGTACCTCATAGTTGTTTTGATTTTCAATTCCCTGATGACTAAGGTCTTTCAACATTTCTTTAAGTACCCTTCAGCCTTGGGTAAAGACTTGAGTAGTCCTTGGTTGAGAATTTTCTGTTTAGCTCTGCACCCCATTTTTTATTTAGATTATTGGTGTCTAGCTTCCTGCGTTCTTTATAAATTTTGGATATTACCCTCTGTCAAATTCAAGGTTGGAGAATGTGGAGCGGTGGGCGGTGAGAAGCAGCTGGGTGCCTGGTTGAGCATAAGTCTTGAACCTCGGACCTTTATCGGCAGTTGTTCAGCTCTGCTCCCAGGCCCTGGTTCTTTTCATTCAGCTTCAGCCCTCCACCACTTGTACCACAGAGAAGTCTATGACCATCAGTAACTAGGAACAGTGCCTCAGGGTCTCACACATGTAAATGAGGAATCTCCAAGCTCTCAGACCAAGCCAATAGGCATTATCTGCTGCCAGACCCTAACCCACCCTGAAACTGTATATAAGGGCTCTATTGAGGAAAAGAAAAGAGGTGTGCAAGAGTCATCCTGGTGTCTAAGGGTTTCTGTCTCAAGAGCTGTAACACTTGGGGAAAGATCTGTTCTCCCAGAACCTTCCTGGGGCACCAAGCTGCCTCCTTGCCAGCTAGCCAGTTTCCTATCTGCCCAGCCTGGGCTGGCTCATCGTGGAGAGACAGGTGCAGCACCTGGGAGTGACCAAGCAGTGACATCGTAGCAGAGGCAGCAAAGGGGGCAGGCAATCTCCCCCGCTGCTCGCACTCCGTGCCCTTTGGCCCAGACCTCCCACACCAGGCTGGGCCAGAGACCTACGGACAGTGGAGACATGGGCGGAGGTAGCAGAGACAGTAGCGGACCCTCCTTCCTCTCACTGTGTCCCCAGCCGGGACACCCTCTGGAACAAGGGATCCCCAGGAGAAGATCCTTTCCCAATAGCCTTACAGTAGCTTTTCAGCTTCATGAGGTCCCATTTATCAACTGTTGATCTTAGGTCTGACAAGAGTCTAGCATAAATATCCTCTGAGATGCTCCACCAAGCATATGACACAGGCAGATGCAGAAGGTTGGGGACTTTTTTGAAAGAGTTAAGGGAAGGATTGCCAGCCTGAAGGGGGTAGGAACTCCACAGGAAAATCAACAGTCAACTAGTCTGGACTCACGGGGCTCTCAGAGACTGAACCACCAACCAAAAAGCATACATAAGCTGGGCCTAGGCTTTCCCATACATATGTAGCAGATGTGCAGCTTGATCTTCATGTGAGTCTTGAACAACTGGAGTGGGAGCTATCCAAAAAGCTGTTGTTTGTGTGATATGTTCTTCTAGCTGGGCTGCCTGGTCTGACCTCAGTAGGAGAGGATGTGCCCAGCCCTGCAGAGACTTTATGGGTTGAGGGATACCCAAGGGTATCCTTCTGCTACTCAGAGGAGAAGGGGAGTGCTATGGGAGGAGGATTGTGGGAGAAGGTGGCCAGGAGGCAGGTAGTGAGCAGGATATAAAGTAAATAAATTTTTAAAATTTTAAATTAAAATTTAAAAGTAAGAACATCATTAATTTTGCAGGCAAATGGATGGAACTAGAAAATATCATCCTGAGTGAGGTAGCCCAGATTCAAAAGGACAGGCATATATGTACTCACTGATAAATGGATATTAGTCATACAGTACAGACTATCCATCATATATTCACCCCACAGACCCAAAGAAATTAAACAAGAATGACGGCCCAAGCAAGGTTGCTTGAATCTCACTTAGAAGGGAAATAAGATAGTCATAGGAAGCAGTAGGAGGGAGGTAACTGGATAGGAGAAGAAAAAGGAGAGAAGAATGGGGAGGCAGGATCAAGTGTGGGGAGAGACAGGTGAGAGGCACAGAGGGCCAGGAGAATAAATGGAAATCTGTAGCTGCCAGGGTCGGGGGAGATGAGAATCTTTAGGAACTGCCAGAGACCTGGAATAGGGGAGGCCCCCAGGAATGAATGCTGGTCATCTTAGCATTCATTCCTAACAGTGGGGACAAGGAACCTGAAGAGGCCACCTCCTGTAGTCAGGAAGAATCCTCAATGGAGGGATGACACCATCCTATCCACAAAACTTTTGACCCAAATTTTGTCTGGTCTAAAACAAATGCAGAGATGGAGCAGAGACTGATAGAAATGCCAGTAACAGGCACAACTTGAAACCCATTCCATGAGCAAGCGCAAATCCCTGACATTATTAATGATACTCTATTATACTTGCAGACTAGCATAATTGTCCTCTGAGCAGCTTGACCAGACTGAAATAGATGCAGATACCCACAGCCAAACATTCGATGGAGATGAAGGACACCTACGGGAGAGTTGGGGGAAGGATTGAAGGCCCTGAAGGGGAAGGGATCCCCATAGGAAAACCAACAGAGTCAACTAACCTGGACCCCTGGGAGCCCTCAGAGACTGGGCCTTCAACCAAGGCACATACACAGGCTGGAACGAGGCCCCTGGCACATACGTAGCAAGCATGTGCCAGTCTCCACAGCTGCCTTGTCTGGCCTCAATGAGAGAGGATGCACCTAATCTGGAAGAGATGTGAAGTGCCAGAGTGAGGGGATACCAGGGAGGACCCCACCCTATCAGAGGAGAAGGGGATAAGGGATGGGGAGGGGGATTCTGTGAGGGAGAGACCAGGAGGGAGAGCAGTGTTTGGGATGTTAATCAATTAATTAATTAAAAAGCAAAAACAAATGCAAACAAACAAACAAACAACAAAAAAAAAAAACCTAAGTACAGTATTTTCTCTTCAAACCCTCTGGCCCTTCTTGGCTAATGAGAGTTTTCCCTTTCACTCAACAAATTCTTGTTTGGCTCAGTCTTCAGTGTCTGCATTCATCATTCTTCTTGAACACAAAACAAGAACCTAGTACAAATGAAAGTATGCAACCATGGCAGTAAAAACTATGCCATATATTCCCCTATGTGTTCAGTAGTCTAACAGATCTCAGAATGCTTTTGGAAACCATGTGTTGAGTATGACAAATACAGCAAAGAATCAAGAATACTGAAACATTTCAGAGGCAAGAGGACTGCATCAGCAGAATGCGCACAAGCACTAAGTGCTTAGTGAGAAATGAGCTCTTAGTGAGAAATGAGCAGAAGCCTGTGGCTACCTTAGCTTAACTAGCTAGTGGCATGCATGTTAATAGTGAAAATATTCTGCTGGCATGTGGACACTGTTTCATATGAAGCTAAAATGAACAATAACTTTCTGTTCAACCATGTTGATGGTGTGAATTTTGTGGAAACTATTGGCAAAATTATGCATTCGGTGGCTTAAGCACTGCACTAAAATGAGTTCAGATACAGCCCAAACTTCTTCTAAAATGAAACACAGTCAATACAGTATCATTCACTCATAAAAAGAAAGAAAATTCTGACATGCTAAATTTGGACAAACCTTGAGTACATTATGTTAAATAAAATAAGGCAGTTAAATCTAAAAATACATTTAAAATATAAAAATATGTGGTTTCAATTAAAGGATGTACCTACAACTGTCAGATTCATAAACGTTAACCATGGAATGTGGAGTTGTTTAATGAGCAAAGAATTTCAGTTTTGCATAATAAAAAAATAAAGTAATTACACAACAGTGTGATCATGTTTTAAAAAAAAAAAAACTACTTGAGTATATGTAAGTACTTGCATGTAGGTAAGTGTACCATGTGCATGCCTAATGCCTACAGAGATCAAAGAGGGCATTTGATCCCATTAAATTGGGGTTACACATGGTCGTGAGCCACTTGATATGGGTCTTGTTGGTGGCTCACTTCCAACCCAAGTCTACTGCAAGAGCCAAAGATACTTTTAGTGGTTGAGATGTCTCTTCATCTCCAAATTAAGCTCAGATAAGTTAATTTTAATGGATTTCAATCAATGGACAATTCATAGGAACAATGGCTAGTTCTTATAGGCTGAATAGAAGTAAAGCAGAAAACTCATCTGACTGTCATATTGCAAAATATCCCCAAAAGATTTTGGATTTGAACTCTTAGTCCCCAGTTGATGGATCTGTTTAGGAAGGTTGTGGAACCACTAAGAGGTGGAGCCTCACTCAAAAAAGTGGGTTATTGGGTATGGACCTGACGCTTTATTTTTTTTTATTGGATATTTTACTTACATTTCAGATGTTATCCCCTTACCCCATTCCCCTCCCCCCACTCATGACCCCCTATCCCATCCCCCCTCCTCCTGCTTCTATGAGGATGTGCCCCTACCCACTCCACACTTCCACCTCCCCACCCTCGAATTCCCCCACACTGGGACATCCAGCTTTCATGGGACCAAGGATCTCCTCTCCCACCTATGCCCAACAAGGCCATCCTCCCCTACATATACAGCTGGAGCCATGGGGCCCTCCCTATGTGGTTTAGACCTTGGGAGTTCTGGTTGGTTGGTATTGTTGTTCTCCTATATGGGGCAAAAAAAACCTTTCAGCTCCTTCAGCTCCTTCTCTCTAACTTCTCCATTGGGAACCCCTTGATCAGTTCAATGGTTAACTGTGAGCATCCTCCTCTGAATATGTCAGACTCTGGTAGACCTCTAAGGAGACAGTTATATCAGGATCCTGTCAGCATGCACTTCCTGACATCCACATCAGCATCTACCTTTGGTGACTGCATATGGGGTGGATACCCAGGTGGAACAGTCTCCAGATGGCCCCTCCTTCAGTTTCTGTCCCACACTTTGTCTCCATATTTGCTCCATTGAGTATTTTGTTACTCCTCCTAAGAAGGACTGAAGCACCCACACTTGGTCTTTCTTCTTCATGAGCTTCATGTGGTCAGTGAGTTGAATCTTGGGCATTGTGAGCTTCATTTGGAATAACAAAAAACCCAAGATATCAAAAACTATTCTCAACAATAAAAGAACTTCTGGAGGAATCACTATCCCTGACCTCAAGCTGTACTACAGAGCAATAGTGATAAAAACTGCATGGTATTGGTACAGAGACAGGCAGGAAGATCAATGGAATAGAATTGAAGACCCAGAAATGAACCCACACACCTATGGTCACTTGATCTTTGACAAAGGAACTAAAACTGTCCAGTGGGAAAAGGACAGCATTTTCAAAACATGGTGCTGGTTCAACTGATGGACAACATGTAGAAGAATGCAAATTGATCCATACTCATCTCCTTGTACAAATCTCAAGTTCAAATGGATAAAGAACCTTCACATAAAACCAGATACACTGAAACTAATAGAAGAGAAGGTGGGGAAGAACCTTGAATACTTGGGCACAGGGGAAAAGTTCCAGAACAGAACACCAGTGGTTTATGCTCTAAGATCAAGAATTGACAAATGGGACCTCATAAAATTGCAAAGCTTCTGTAAGGCAAAGGACACTGTCAATAGGACAAAACGGCAACCAACAGATTGGGAAAATTTTTTTTACTAATCCCACATCTGATAATGGGCTAATATCCAATATATACAGAGAACTCAAGCAATTAGACTCCAGACAACCAAATAGTCCTATTAAAAAATGTGGTATAGAACTAAACAAAGAATCTTCAACTGAGGAAACTCAAGTGGGCAAGAAACACCTAAAGAAATGTTCAGCATCCTTAGTCATCAGGGAAATGCAAATCAAAACAACCCTGAGATTCCACTCACACCAGTCAGAATGGCTAAGATCAAAAACTCAGGTGATAGTAGATGCTGGAGAGGATGTGGAGAAAGAGGAACACTCCTCCATTGTTGGTGGGATTGCAAGATGGTGCAACCACTCTGGAAATCAGTCTGTCGGTTCCTCAGAAAATTGAACATAGTATTACCTGAGGACCCAGCTATATCACTCCTGGGCATATACCCAGAAGATGCTCCAACATGTAACAAGGACACATGCTCCACTATGTTCATAGCAGCCTAATTTATAATAGCCAGAAGCTGGAAAGAACCCAGATATCCTTCAACAGTGGAATGGATACAAAAAAATGTGGTATATTTACACAATGGAGTATTAATTACTCAGCTATTAAAAACAATGAATTAGAGAAATTCTTAGGTAAATGGATGGAACTAGAAAATATCATCCTGAGTGAGGTAACCCAATAACAAAAGAATACATATAGTATTCACTCACTGATAATTGGATATTAGACCTGACACTTTATAATACAACTCCACTTCCGTCCTCTGCTAAGTGTGGATCCAACATAATCACCCAGCCTCCTGTGTCTTATGTCTTCCCTGACTGCGGCCATGTCTTTTCCACCATGAGAGAACTGTAAGTCAAAATAAGTCTCTTCTCCCTAAAGTTGTTTTTGTCATGGTATTTTAACATAGTAATAAGAAAGTTACTAATATGCTGACCAAAAGGAAGCATTTGCTTTATTTGGGCCCTGGATTAGTTCATATTTGCTGTACTGTTCTAATCTACTGGATGCCTTGGATTGATTAAAGCCTGGCTGTTTATAAAACACAGCTATTTGTGGCACGCACACACACACATACACACACACACACATACACACCGACACTGGCTTTAGGCTGGAGTATGACTATTCATTAAGTCAAATTGCAATTTTCAATATAAGCGTCAAGGGCAAAGGCAGCCACAGGCCAGCGGCTTCCACTTATTTGTTTTTCTTCACTCAGTTGAACACTTAAAGGGGATAGATGGCAAGTACATCATTCCCACAGTTGATGACAGTTTAACATAAATAAAAACAAAGTCTGTACTAGAACATTCAGAGTAGCACACCTCATACTAGTCTGAAACTAGTCATTCAACCTTAAAATGGGTGAGCTATTCAGTCCGTGGAGGATTACACAATAAGAAACAAATAGGCAATGATATACAATAATCCAAATAAATCTTACAAACATAATGTCAAGAGAAAAAAACCTAGACAACAAAATCGATATTGTCTTATTTTACATGACCCCACTTACTTCAAACAAGAAACAGGTAAGACCCAGTGCTATGAACGGCAGGGTAGCTGGCCAGCTAAACCAAGACAAACTGGGGGAAAGGGCTTCTAGATTATCACTGTTTGTTTTTGTTTGTTTGTTTGTTTGTTTGTTTTTTCATTAAAACTCTTTCTTGAGAGGCTGAAGCAGACCGACTACCACAAGTTCAAGGCCAGCCTGGAATACAGTGTAAAGTCCTATCTCAAAAAATAAAAGGCTTTATGCTATGCTATAAATCAAACACAGTCTTCAGATATGTTTCTGTCATTTTAAGAAAGCAAAAACTCACAGACTGGAAGGTAAGAGAAGTCAAAAGCTTTCTTCCTGCAGGTAGTTGACTCTCTCAAGTGGCTGAGACAATTATTAACATGTGAGTTGTTAGAGTCAGGACACCGTAGAATTTCTTAATACTGAACAAACAGCCAACTGTATACAAATTACTTCCTTCCTCACCAAGTTACCGTTCAACTAGAAGCAGCGACAGAAATATGTTTAACAATTAACATGCCATGGCAATTTCACATTCAGCAGTGCCTTGTGTTCCTAATTTCAATGTTAAATCTGATTGAATATGATTAAATGCAGCCTCTGTTTTCCAAGGCAGGTTGTGATGGATTGCAATGAACTCATTAGAGGCAAAAGCTGCACAGATCTTAGCAAATGCTAGCATTTAGCAGTCTTTGGCTCATTAATTAATTTAAAGATCATGCAATTATCAGAGCTTTTGCTTCAAGAACACTCACCACTTTTATTATTGGATAATGCATATTGCACGTGAGCATAAAAATTATGTCATCCAAATAGATTTAACATAATTCAGAAATATATAGAAAGAAAAACAGAAGGGGGAGGGGTGTTCTTTTAATACATAAGAAGCTAAACCTCTTCATATACTTGTTACCAAGTGAATAATGAAAACAAAAGCAGATTCAAGCAAGGAGTCAAAAGTCAAGAGAACATTGTTAAAATGGTAAATTACACACAGGGAGAGGATGCACAGGGAACCTAGTGACAGTCAAAAATAGCTCAGCTGGAATCGAAGGAAATTCAAGTTGACAGGAATTCTTCAGGGTCAAGATCACTCTTTGAAAATCTGCTTCTTGGAGTCTCCTTCTAAAGTCCTTTCTGACCAGAACTGCAAACACAGACACTGCGATATTAATACTGTCAACCTTACAGGAGCCAGAGTCATCTCAGAGTCAAACCTCTGAACATACTCTGAGGGTGTTTGTGGAAAGGTTTAACTGACAAGGGCAGACACACCCTAAATAAGCATTCCCCTACCCCAATTCCTGGGCTGGCATCTTGGACTGAGTAAAAAGGAGACAGTGAGCTTCCTGACCGCATTGCAGTGTGAGCAGCTCCCTCCTGCTCCGGCTGCCACCATTTCTTCATCCTCCACTGTGAGCCAAGATAAACCATTCCTTTCTTAAGTCATTTCTGTCAGTGTATTTTGTCAGTGACACAACAAAAAGAAAAGTAGTGATATGGAAACTTCCAGGTACAAATGTTTTCCTTTTATGATCTTAATGGTTTGAGGTCTGTAAATCCTCCCTAGTCACTGGCAAGCCAAACTTGGTAAATAGAATAGGCAATAATCCCAACTCACTCTCAGGATTAAAGGCAGAAACTCGTGCTAGAAGCGTTTGTAAGCAAAGGGAAAGAAAAACAGGGATGTGTTTGGGTAAGTTCTACTTACTTTCTACCCTGTAATTAGGAAATATCATAGCCAATAGTGACAGTAGAGTGTACAAATTTGTTAGTAAGGACAATTTTTAAGATATATATTTTAATTTTTCTGGTAGGGCTCAATATTATGGATGGCACCATGTTGTAAATTTTAGTTTAGTTTATGGTAGAAGGCATTTATAAACAGACAGAGGACATAGACGGGATTTTAAATGATGCCTTCTTAGTAATTTTTAGCATATTTTGGTGGGTTTGGTGTATACAAGGAAGCTCACAGTGATATTTAGCATTGTGGTTTGGAATTCCTCCTGTGCTAGAGGAATCATTAAGAGTGTTTCGATCTCCTGAAAATGAAAACTCAACTCATCAACATATAGGAACAGAGGCAGCCTGACGTCTGTCTAACAGACAGGAGGACACCAGAGGCTGCACCTCACTAACGCTCTATCAACTGCCCCCCAACAGACAGATGTGTTTGAATGTTTAGTCCCTAGCAGGTAGCACTGTCTTGGAAGGTTGTAGAACCTTAGACCTTGCTGCCAAAAGGGGATCTGGTTCTCACCAAACTCTCTGCTTTCTAGACTATCAAGACATGAAGAACCAAACCACATCATGTTCTCACTAATATGCACAGAGCTGCCTACCCACCAGAGCTTTGCACCTTGATGGACTGCTGTTCTTTCCTAGATCATGAGGCCATATTACATTGCTTTTATCAGGTATTTTACCAAGGTGACATAAAAGGTAACTACATTCTTTCCGAGATAGGCCTCAAAGACCTATAGGAGGATATCATTGGCTTTCTCTACAGGTCAGATAATGATGACCACTTAAGGTACACAGTGAGAAACTGCCTGTGTTTTAGCAACCTAGAATCTAGCTCTTTAGTAAAAGCTATCCACAAATAATTCGGAATTGTTTAAATATGTCTGACAAGTATGAGTATAAACAGCCAATAGGGATGCTCTTTAAGTTCTGATGCTTCTCTTTAAAAATTTTCGGGCCGCAGCAGCCATCTTCCAGTTAACTCGCCAAAATGACAAACACAAAGGGAAAGAGGACAGGCACTCGGTATATGTTCTCTAGGCCTTTTAGGAAACATGGAGTTGTTCCTTTGGCCACATACATGCGAATCTATAAGAAGGGTGATATTGTAGACATCAAGGGAATGGGTACTGTTCAAAAAGGAATGCCCCATAAGTGTTACCACGGCAAAACAGGAAGAGTCTAAAATGTCACCCAGCATGCCCTGGGCATCATTGTAAACAAGCAAGTTAAGGGCAAGATTCTGGCCAAGAGGATCAATGTGCGGATTGAGCACATCAAGCACTCGAAGAGCAGAGACAGCTTCCTGAAGCGGGTGAAGGAGAACGATCAGAAGAAAAAGGAAGCCAAAGAGAAGGGCACCTGGGTTCAGCTGAAGCGCCAGCCTGCACCACCCAGAGAAGCACACTTTGTGAGGACTGACGGGAAAGAGCCTGAGCTACTGGAGCCCATTCCATATGAATTCATGGCCTAGTGTACAAAAGAGAAATAAAGGACCTGACTGCAGAGTTTTTCTTTAAAAAAAAAAAAAAAAAAAAAAAATTCAACTTTTCCATAGTGAAAAGCTCAAAAACATTCAGTAGAAAACATACGTCTATGTTTGAATTTTGAGCTCTTCCCAGGCCAGTGATATGCGGTGTGATACTCTCTTGCAATGCTCAGTTTAGAGTACCCTGAGTGCTTTGAGCATGCTAATGACAGAATGAACCAGGCTGCAGTGTTGGACCTACAGCATGTAGCGAATGTACTTTCAACTTCCACCTTCAAACTGGAGAGCATCCTAATGAAAGATGCTTTTCAATTTTGATTTTTGTTTCGTTTATTTAATGTTCCTGTGTGTGTGTGTGTGTGTGTGTGTGTGTGTGTGTTCCTGAGAAACACTATCTATCTCCTGAGGCAGGGTCTTGCATTGGCTTAGAGCTCACCACTTAGCCTAGACTAGCTGGCCAGCAAGCCCAGGAATCTTCTTTTCTCTGCTTCTTCAGCATTAGTGCATGCTGCCAAGTCAAATGTTTTACACAAGTTCAAGAGCTAGAACACTGGTCTAATGCATATGGGCACTTTACTGATGGAGCAATCCCTCAGCCCCCAAATCCTTGTCTTTAGGTTGAAATACATGGTAAAGATACACATAGCAGGGGTTAAGATGTAGGTCCATGTAGAATGCTTGCCTGTCATACTTAAAAAGTTTGGCCCAATTCCTAGCACAAATATGAGCTGGACAATGGATAGGGGACTTATATATTCTGTATTATAAGGACATTCTTGGCATCACACCTGGCTTTACAGTCAGGAACCAGCTTTATGGTCACAGGTCGTCTCCAAATCCAGCGATGATGGTGATGTCACCCATAGGCTACAGGGATCTATGCATCTGTTGCCATGGAGATTGCCATATATTCCCAGTGTCCACTTGGTCTACCTCCCACCTTTACCTGCCAGCAGTTATGTCACAGCCCAAATAAAAGGCAGACCCCTCCTGACCTTCACTTTCTTTCCATCTTTGTCCTTTCCACCCCATTGTACTGGCCTGGTGTGATCTGTCAGGATGAGCTGCAGTTCTAACACAATACTGTGGTAATTTGAATAAGAATGCCCTCTATAGGCTCAGATATTTGAATGCTTAGTCACCAGGGAGTGGCACTATTTGAAAGGATTAAAAGGATTAGGAAGTATGGCCTTGTTAGAGGAAGTGTGTCACTGGGAAGTAGATTTTGAGGTTTCAAAAGCCCATGCCAGATCCAGTTACTTTCTCTCATTCACTTCCCTCTCTGCTACTCCCTTCCCTCTTCCTCCTCTAGCCACGAAAGATCAGCATAAATCTTTAGCACCATGCATGCCACTATGCCTTAATAATGGTGATAACAACTGAAACTGTAAGCAAGATGTTTATTACATCTTTTTTATATAAGTGTTAGTTACTTCGGTCAGTGACTAAACCATGCACATTTGTGGGATTCATAGGTGGCTCGTTAGTTAATAGCATGTGCTATTCTTGCAGAATATCTGATTTCAATTCCTAGCATCTTTCTCAGAAACGTACAACCACCTGAACCACCTGTAATTCCAGCTTTAGGGGATCTGGCACCCTCTTCTAACCACTGTGATCACCTGCATCTATTATAATATATATATATATATATATATTTTTTTTTTTTTTTAAAGAGCACATTTGTACAGAGGATAATCTGTACATACACATTGTAAATATATCAAGAGGGAAACACTACTAATGGCTGGTTTGTTCTGCATCAGTCCAAGTCCAAGTGTCTGAGGGAAAAATGAAAAGCTTATCACTGAGAAGGATACAAACCCAGGTGCAGAGAAAGCTGATAATGAGAGAAGAGTGCATAGAAGATAGGAAAGCCACCAATACCTGGGATCTCAGAGCCAAAGCTGACCTGCCCAGAGAGGGTTATGATTCAAGTTTGCCCTAATCTCTGCCTTTGACCTCATCCTCTATGTAATCTGCTGTGATATTACACATTCATTGTCTCCTCAGATTATCTGATGTGTGATGGAAGCCTAACTTAAAGGCTCAGTTCCTGGATAGGTGAGATGCCTCAATGGTAAAGTGTGTGCTGCCTACTATGGTCTGACACCCTCTCCCCAATAGCCGTTGCCATTGTGTTCCATGTCTGCCAGCTATTTCATACTGTTGCTGTAACATGCCTGCCAGTCATTGACACAGAGAAGAGACTTGGATCCGACATGCTGATCACATACTCTGTTTTGTTCTGCATGTTCTGCATGAGGTTTGCTTATCTTAAGAAATTCCACAAAGCTTAAAAACAAAAAAGAAAAATTCCACAAAGCTTTATATCAATATGAACTGTTATGTATAAAATATCTTGAAGTAAGAGCTGACCACTAGATGGCATTTTCTATACCTGCATATAAGCTCATTATGGTTTGTGTGTGTGTGTGTTTTTTTATAAGCTGATGTTGGATGATAAAGATTCAAACCCACGGGATGCGTTCCCCAGAGATACTCACGGACAGGACTCACCGCAATTTGCATGAAGTTTATTAAACAATTGATAGTGGCGGTGCACCAGGGTCCTGCTGCTCAAAGGCGAGAGGGCACCCAGAATTAGAGTGAAGGGTGGTTTATATACTGAATTCACAAAGACAGTTAATTGCTTCTTGGACAATATTAAAAAAGATTTCAAATGGCCATTCCCAAGCCTAGTTCCTATTCCCAGACTCAGTTCCTAAATAACTCAAATTTACACCTTCTCTTTATAACCCTGGGGGAATTCTTTAAGTGGCTTCTGTTTACCCAGGTATAATGTGTTAAGAGCTGGGCTTTCTGATTACCCCTTATCTTGGGCTTTCCCTCTGGAACGTGTGCTTTCCCAGGATGTGTTCTGGGGCAGTTAATTCTTGAGTTTACTGACACCTGAAATTCTTGAGACCTGAAATTCTTACATTTAAGCTGAGATTTGAAATTACATTCTTACACTGACAGAAAAAGTTAGTCATCATCATAGTTCAAATATTTCGAGCTATGTCCCTGACCAGTATTGGGGTGCGCATTCACTAAACTATTCTTGCTTAACTGAGAGCAGTGCTCATACAGTTTGTGTGGTGACACCTAAACCTCAACATCAACCGTGCCTGACAAGCTGCGTTCCGGGCCGTAGAGAGAACCGATTCCCACAGTCTGTACTCTGCCCTTGCTCAGCATGCTGTGCCAATCCAGCCCCAAATACATTGCATCCTAAAGAGTCCATGTTTGTCTCAGCTCACTGGTGCCTGTGGTGACAGGGAACATGGATTCTGATATGTTGGTTCCAGTTAAATACATTATGTGGAACGAGATTTTGGGGGAGGGGGGATTCAAGACAGGGTTTTTCTTTTTTTCTTTTTCTTTTCTTTGTCTTTTTTTTTTTTTTTTTTTTTTTTTGGTTTTTTCAAGACAGGGTTTCTCTGTGTAGCCCTGGCTGTCCTGAAACTCACTCTGTAGACCAGGCTGGCCTTGAACTCAGAAATCCGCCTGCCTCTGCCTCCCAAGTGCTGGGATTAAAGGCATGTGCCACCACCGCCCGGCAAGACAGAGTTTTTCTGTGTAGCCCTGGCTGTGCTAAAACTCTTTCTGTAGAACAGGTTGGCCTTAAACTTGGGGACCTGACTGTCTGGGCTTTCAGAGTACTGGGATTAAAGATGTGCACCGCTGGTAAGAATCTTCATTTTTAATTAAAAAGCTAAACAAGATCATATTGTCCTAAAGCAACTCCCTAAGCATTCAAATACAGGAGCCCAAACAGACCATTCTTATTCAAACCACCACATACCACCCCCCAGCAGGTAATTGAGGGACCCTAAGGGCTTTTTCCAGTCTCACAGGCTCTTTACAGCTTCCCACCTCTCACCTGAGGTCAAGGCTAGGCCAAGTTCCCTTCTCTACCCACAAGTTCATTCTTGAGGAAAAAATTCTCAGAAAGTACTGACTGATAGCCACCTGACCTCTGGAAAGTCTTAGATAGAGTTCAAATGAATGTCATGCTTGCTATCCAATAGATTTCAAGGTTGTAAGGAGCAGGCCCTTATACAGGACCTACCCCATTTTGTAATAGGAAACTTGTTAGGACATGTCTAGTACTTGTAAAGACAAGTCTGGAAGTAAAGTTGTGCTGTGATAACCAGCTGTGATGAGATCAGAGCCCATCGATAACCAGACACAAGTGATTATCTGCCATGTACGTCAGCAGAAACACCAAATTGGACATAAAAGGAGGAGCCCCTCCGAAAGCACTTCATCACACTTGTAGCCATGACTGGCTAATGTGAACCTCCGAACAAGCCTCCTCAGCGCCCGTCAAAGAGGCAACTGAGAGACAACCCCTCCAGCTTCTTCGTGGTCAAGCACCCTCCGAGGTCAAGTTAGCAGTTCTACTATCTGGAAGTCGCAGCCTGACCCTGCCTTCCCCGGCTCCGGACCTGTAACCCGAAACCATCCAAAGGACTCAGTTGTATAATCTCTGAATGAATGATGTGTTTATTGCTATGCTTATATGCTTGATAATTAGCAATTTATTATTTATGCTCATTGTGCATATTGTTAGAGGCAATACATAAGAAATGTGGCAGTATCTTGTTGTAACAATTGCCTTAGGATTGGTAATAGTATATTGTTTGCTGTGCATCATTAGTTAATAGTTTGCTGTGCATCATTAATTAAAGAGTAACTGAATTCTAAAAACCTCTGTCTCTCTGGGTACTCTCTCTTCACTCTAGAGGAGCCAATGGTCTCACAGTCAAATCCAGTATACAATCCCTGAGTGGAGAAGGACCTGTCGCTCCTCTGCCCGTGGGGATTCTGACCCTTATCAATAGCCTGCTCCTGACAGATAAGAGTCCCAGAGACTCTGCTAGCGACAAAGGTCAATATGTTTAACCAATAAGTTTGAACTGATGTAAGCTGATGTAACCTGTGCCCCTAAAAAGTATAAAAAGTGCTTGAAATAGCCATTTGGGGTCACCTTCTAGTCACTTGCTTTGAGGGACTGATGGAGGGTTGACCCTGACGCTTCAGAAAATAAACCTCTTGCTTTTGCAAAAATAAATAAATAAATAAATAAATAAATAAATAAATAAATAAATAAAAAGGCTATTTAAACAGATACAAAGAAAGCCTGGGCCTCCAATCTCTGCTTTACTTCTCTGATCAGGCAGGTCCAGGACTCAAAAGGTAGACTCAATGACCTTGGCCACCCGATACTCCAGCCCTACCAGCTTCTCCCCCACATTGACTCAGCACTTTGTCCTGTCATCTCCCCGGGGCTTCATGTGCATCTCTGAAGGGCTTGTCAGTTCTTCACTCCTGCTTTTGTATCCCTACATCTTAATGCTGCATCTCTCCTCAGAGCTGAAGCTGGTTTTTGCTAAGCCAGCTGTAAATTTTGAGCCTGCTCAAGTAATGTTCACACCCTTGGTTCCCCCATCTGAATTCAGACCCATCCTCCTGGCTTTTGATAAGAGACATGTTTGTCATCAATATACTTTGTTTCCACTAAATATAGGCTTCACCGTGGCAATTATCCAGGCCCATAATCAGCAGAGATGGCAGCAAAGTTAAAATAGGAAAGTTGTAGCGTTTCATTAATACGCACATAAACACCATCCAAAAGCCTCCCTAGAAGTGCTGCCTCTGCCTGTCAGAGCAAAACTGCACCAGTGGACAGATGAAGTACATTAAAAAAATCTGCTGCAATCTTGAACTTGCTAAAACAACAAAACATGTACTTTAAAAAGAAATTAAATCTACTTTTAAATGAACATTAGTATTAATTGATATTTGTTTTGTCCTTTCTGGAAAACAGTAAAATAAATAATAATAATGATAATGATAATAATACAATAAAAAAATGTTGTAAGCAGGCCAAAGTTTGGGCAGAAGATTTTGTGGATGGGTTGGTGTCCTTATCCCTTCACTGGAAGTCCTGTCTCTCTACAGGAGGTGGCCACTTCAGTCTCCATATCCCAAGCTGCTAGCAAGTCTCAGCTAGGGTCACACCCATCCATAGACTCCCCATGCCAGTTCTGTGGTTATTCCTAAGAGTTGCACACCCCTACCCCTGAAGATTTCACTTCTCTCTCCTAGTCTTCTCCCCGAAATCTCATCCCCATCCCTATTCACCTTCTCCACATCTTTTCCCACCCAGTTCCCTCCCTCCACCCCCACCTCAGATGCCTATATTATTTGCCCTCTGTATGGAGTCCTCCTTGCTACTTAGCTTCTTTGGATCTATGAATTGAAGCATGGATATCCTGTCCTTTATGGCTAATGTTCACTTATAAGTGATTACATACCATGTATGTTTTTGGGGGTCTGGGTTACTTCACACAGGATGATGGTGCCTGAAAATTTCATGTCTTTGTTTTTATTAGCTGAGTAGTATTCCATTGTGTAAATGTACCACTTTTTCTTTATCCATTCTTCAGCTGAGCAGCATCTAGGTTGTTTCCAGTTTCTGGCTATCACAAATAAATCTGCTATGAACATAGCTGAGCCAGAGTCTTTGTGGTATGGTGGGGCACCTTTCGAGTATATGCCTAGGAGTGGTATAGCTAGATCTTGAAGTAGAGCTATTTCCAATTTTCTGAGAAACAGCCAAATATTTGCACTCCCACAAGCAATAGAGAAGTGTTCCCCTTGCTCCACTTCTTCACCAGCATGTGCTGTCACTTCAGTTTTTGTAAAGATGGAGCAGAGACTTATGGTATGGACATCCAATGACTGCCCCAACTTGAGACCCATCTCATGGATGAGAAACAACCTCTGACACTATTAGTGATACTCCTGCTCTGCTTGCAGACAGGAGCTAGCACAATCATCATCTGAGAGTCTTCATGTAGCAGCTGATGGAAACAGATGCAGAGACCCACAGCCAAACATTAGGTGGAACAAGGGGAGTCTTGTGGAAGAGTTGGGGATAGAATGGAGGGAGCTAGAGATATCAAAGACACCACAAGAAAACCTACAGTGTCAACTAAGCTGAGCCCTTGGGGATCACAGAAACTGAACTACCAACTAAAGAGCATGCAGTGGCTAGACCTAGGCCCTCTACATATTTGTTGCAGATATACAGCTCAGTCTTCATAACTTGGTCCCCTAACAACTGGAGTAAAGGCTGTCTCTGACTCTGTTGACTGCTCCTGGCCCCTTCCCCTTCTCTGGTCTCAGTGGGAGAGGAGGTGCTTAGTCCTGCCTCAATTTAATGTGCCAGGGTGTTGGTATCCATAGTGAGTTTCCCCTTCTCTGAGAAGGGGAGAGGGTAAGTAGGGGAGGGGCTTGTAAGGGTAACACTGGGAAGAGAGGAGGGAGGTGGGCCTGTGATCAGGATGTAAAGTGAATTAATAAATTTCCCCAGCCCTATAAAATTCTATCCAAAAACAAACAAGAATCCTGGCTCTTGGCTTCTGTTATAGTGCCATGCTTGCCACCAGGCTCCCAACCAAGATCATAGATTCACTCTGAAAACACAGCCCCTATTAAATGTTCTCTTTTATAAATTTCTTCATCATGGTGTCTCTTCAGAGCAATAAAAAAGTAACCAATGCATTGTATCAGGACATACTCATGCCAGTCTCCCACCCACAGACTCAAACCCTCAGCCTCTCAGGGATTATTTTCCTGTTACACAGCACCTCAAACCAGAATGCATCATCTGAACCAAACACCAGTTGGATCAGTTTGAATTAACAGAAATTTTAGATAGCTCTAATTCATTCCTCTTATAGGACAATGCAAACTATCTTCCCTTGAAGTCACACTTCACAGTAACAGTCTGTTTTTGACTGGCTCATCACTGCATTTACAGTGTTAAGAGAAAATGTTGTTCAACAAATACTCAATGAAAAAGGAAGACTATGAACTGGGAAGAAGGAAATATGTTAAAAATAGTTTTAAAAGGTTGTATTAGAGTTTTACTTCTGTGAACAGACACCATGACCAAGGCAACTGTTGTAAGGCCAACAATTTATTGAGGCTGGCTTACAGGTTCAAAGGTTCAGTCCATTATCAAGGCAGGGGCATGGCAGCATCCAGGCAGGCATGGTGAAAGTTGAGAACTCTACATCTTCATCTAAAGGTCAGTAAGACTTGTCCCCACGTGATTAGGAGGAAGATTTTAAGGTGCATGCCCACAGTGACACACTTCCTCTAACAAGGCCATACCTCCAAATAGTGCCAAACCCTGAGCCAAGCATATTCAAACTATCACAAAGAAGCACCGTAAATAACTCCAAATGTCTGCTAAGATAGTCCATGGACCAGGAGCCTCTCATCCAAAAGATCTGGTAAAGGTGCCCAGAGTGGTGGTGGCATAGTAATTCAGGATATGGAAGGAGAATTCCAATACTGAGCCCAACTTGGACTATGTAGTAAGATTCCATCTCAAAAAAGGAAGCTCCGTGGAACTCTTTGATTTTACACACGTGTACATGCAAAGCACACACCCAACAAAACCCTTCACGTTTAATAAAATCTTCACTGTCTTCTTAGTATTCAATGATTATATGCCTTTTTAATAAAAGGTTGAGTCTTTGGAAGATCATTTTGGCCTCTTGCTCTTCTGTATCTGCATGGAGAAAATGAAAACTGGGACTCCTCCTTCTATAAATTCCTAAATGGTTCCCTTTTGAAATGAAAGTTCAGGGACACATCTTCATGGACTTCAAACTGACTCCAAGCCAGGCTGTGCACCAGAGGCAGACTGATGAATCTGTTCTACCCTTGAGTTTTGTGTAAATCAATCTGTAATAAGTCTAGAAAGGAGTGTCTATAGGACAGCTGAACTTTGATGTAGAACGCAATGTGGCTAGGAAAAGTTGAAGTTGTAGGATATGGACTAGAGAGATGGATCAGCATGTAAAATCATTTGCTGCACATGCCAGAACTCACATAAAAATCTGGATACAGTGGCTGCATCTGTACTCCCAGCTTTCCTAAGAGAGCTTCTTTTTGAGATGGAATCTTACTACATAGTCCAAGTTGGGCCTCAGTATTGGAATGCAGACAAGAGAATTGGCTGGAAGCTCAAGGCCCAGCTAAGCATGAAGTATTATGCAAGCACTGTGACAGGAGCAATGGGGTTCCCACCTGGAATAGCTATTGTGGGTTTTCAACCCAACCATGTGTGGAATGAACTATAATCTAGGAATGAAGGGCACCCTTGTGATCCAGACCTCGGACAGGAAGACATACCTTTAATCTGGGCCACAACTTCTTCTGGGGGAATATAAGGACAAGAAGGAAGTTCATTCTTCACCTGCTTGCCTTCGTCCTGCTAGCATATCTATTCCTTCACTGGCATCAGACCTTCTTCTTCAGGATTATTGCATACGCATTAGACCAACCGAGTCACCCAGCTATTGGGACTAACTAGTACATCTTGGACTTTCCATTCACAGATGGGCATTGTTGGATTAGTTGGACTATAGTCTATTAAGTCATTACAATAAGTTCTGTGTACATGTGTGTGTCTGTTTGTTTGTTTGTCAAGGGAGAGAGAGGCTCTAGAGAACCACAATACATAATCTCAAAAACAAAACAAACCAAGTTGAGGAAAACCAACTCCCAAAAGTTGTCATTTGACTTCCATACACATACAGGTAGCACTTCTACTCATATACCAAATAAAATTACTTAAAAACAACAGTACAGTGTGGTTCACATGTACTGTTCTCTAAGGGTTTCAGACGGATTACAATGTTAATCTTCATGGCCAATCTACGAAGCACCTACTTCTAGCACCATTTTACAGATGAGAAAGCATGTCCGTCATGAAGCTGGAGCTGAGCAAACAAGCACAATATGCTACATCTGGAGAAAGGATACCAGTCTCTAGGTGTCTCACATAAAGGCCAGTTTAGAAACTGTACACTGACACTGTTTTGAAGAACACATGAACTGCTAGCAGTGAGTATGAGGAACTGGTTAAGGCTTAGGATCAGATCTGTTATTATGTTTTACATTTTAGTTTCTTTGTATGCATGGCCTGCAATCAACTGAATGCCAAAGATAGCCTCACCCTGAAGTCAGCCTTACACAACCAAGCTCAGGGAGGAGAGCACACTCACTGTGATCATATTGCTCCCTACTGGGTGAGAGGTGAGCCAGCCATTTCATGTTTAAAAGAACCTTAATGCAAATTTCAGGTACACTTTATTTTTTAAGTTAAGATTAACTTACGTCTGTTACTACTCACATCTGAACGACTTGACTTTGGTCCATGTCCCATGTCTATGCTTATTACTGCACATTAAAATATATTAGCCAACGCAGCTGGAAATATTAAAGACTAATACTATACAGGTTCATTTTCCTTACTTTGGGACAGGGGAGGGAGACAGGATCTCATGTAGCCTAGGATGGCCTAGACTGGACTTGAACTGACTCCCGACTCCACTTCCCAAGTGCTAGGATTGCAAGTATCCAGACACCTGCTCACAGGCATGCTCATGCAAGCTAGATTTGCTCTGATAACTCTTGCTCTCTGTATCGTCTCCACCAAATATGTAGGTGCTTGTCTGGTCCTCCTCTCCCTGTGAGTCTCCTCACATGAACAACGGTATCTGTGACATGGGTGATACAAAAGGCAAGCTTCTAGCTGTGCACTGGTGCTTGACTTTCCTAAGTTATGGGAGACTCTGGAACTGGTATGCCTGGCTCTCCGGTTTGCAGGAGCCTGGTTTCCCCATAGCAGTATAACTCAGCCAGTGCTTTTCCTGGCCAGCAGGGTGGCATGTTATAGGGCAGCCTATTCTAACTGTATACGGGTTCATTATTTTAAATAGTTGTGATTTTTTTCCAGTGGTGAATCCATCCCACTGGTCTCAGTTCTTAAAAGTGAGAATTTTCCTTCCCACCTGATCATACAAACCCAACAACCAAGAAACATTAGTAATTATCATCTGTACTTTACTAAACACTTTGTGTTTAATATATTTTAAATTATAAGAAATTACAAGGAACTCCTAAAAAATTTAATACAAAAATATTACAAGTTAGGACAATTAAACATAGGTAGATGACATTTAAAGAAGCATGCAGGGAAAGGTAGTATAGGGTTAACATTTTCACTGGTGACAGAGCCTTGATACAGCAGAGAAAAGCACCACAAAACCAAGTGTTCATAATGGCTTTTCCTCTACTGTAGTTTTCTGATGAATATATAGGAAAAAAATAAAGCCGTAAACTTTAATCAGCTACATATTATAGAAGGTAAGAAATCTAATTCATGATAAAGTATGAGAACTATGAAATCAAAAGCAACCTCCCTGCAGTGGTGGCTCAATGAACTTCTGCTTAACTTCAGGCTCTTATGGACTCTAATCCTTGGCAGCCCAATGCTTTCTGGAAAAGTGTAAAAACAGAACATCATTAACAACCTATGACATGCAATAGAAATGAACCCCTTGAAAACTAAAGGTTGTTAGCTTTAGCAGTTGTGAGGGCAGGACAAGTATATAGCTGCCTGTTATCTACCAAGGAAACACAAACAAGAAGGGCAGAGGACATAGAGAAGGCAACTTGACCAAGGAAACCAACTACAAGAGTTGAGAGTGAGGCTGTATGGTGCCTTGGGATGTTCCTCATTGGTTGCTAGGTTTGTAGTGCAATGAGGTACGGGTGGAAACCGTACAGCAGAAGGAAGAGCTCCTGCACTGAAAGCCCTCAGCCACATACTTGGTGTGCCTTGTGCCATGGATGCTAAGCTAACAGTGAATCTGGAGTCTTAGTTCATGTGTAAAATCCTCTAAATAAACTATCAGTATTTCAAAATCACTCAGGAGTCATCATTATCCTTAGCTGATTACATGCTATTATTTAACAAATATAGAAAATAATCCCTTCATTTTAAAAAATCTTATCCCCTGCAAGAAGTAATAAAATAGCAAAAACTTTAATTTCATCTATGGGCTTCTTTAAAGTATACATCTTGGAAATAATGTTTATGAAAACAGTGACTCCCATGGCAGTTATATTCACTGGAGATGGTTAGAGCTAGGACAGATAGCTTGTAGTAGGGAAGACTCATGGAGCAAAATCATTTATTCTACACTGGATAGTGGGGGATAAAAGCAATTGAAATGTAAACAGGAAATTGTAAACAAATGCCATCCCTCTCTTTACTTGACTAAATAGTTTATACAAACCACATAGATATCAAAGGTTTTATATATGTACACAGCCAACATAATATCAAAATATATTTTATTCTGGACCTCTTTCAGATCTGATTCAAATTACAGTTGTCAAAGCAATACAATGCAAAGGGAAAACTGGAACAACAATACACACACACACACACAAAATGTGCCTGGAAAGGGTCAAAGGGTCATTGGGGACAAATCACTGTGATGTAGAACCAAAATACATCATAAGTGTCATTGACATGGTCCAGGAGAGATAGATATCTGTATCAGTCTTCCTTACACAATCATCATGAAAATTGAACAATGAAGTTCTTAAACATGTACAAAAAACTGTCATGGGCTGGTTTACACATCTACAACAGCTCTAAGGTTAACTGTGGAACTAAAGAAAGGCTGCAGACGTCATCACCCGGTGCTAAGGTAGGCTCACAGAATTAGACCCAAAGGATTTGCAAAACTCAAATGAAAACATTATATATAGCAACAATGTCAAAGTCAGGAAAGAAAATCACTTTTGTTTTTAAGGATGGCAGAGATACACAATGAAATCTGCCTGTTTGTAATGAGATGAGAAAAGCACACCAGATAGAAAATGCAGAATGTTACCTCAAACTTACCCAGAAATTCCAAAGAAAACATGAAACAACTTACTAGGTTAAAGAAAGAAAAGAAAAAGCTTACTTATTCATCCTGCTTCAACACTGTCACAGAAGGGCAGAAATAAAGACTATGATGGACACCTCAGAACTGCTATAGACACCAGATTCTAAATGAGTGGATGAAAAAAATGTGAGCACCCCCCCCCTTTATCCTCTCCTACATTTGACTAGGATTGTGTATTAAAAGACTGATATTAAACGTGACACTTCAGAGCTATTACTGATCCCTCCCTGATGACTTCAGACAAAAGGAAGGAATGAAAAACAAACAGAAAACCACCCCCAGGGTCTTTGTAGGCTGGCTGCTAGCCCCCATATGCTAGCTTTTGCTGCTGTGCCACGATGTTGGTCCACGTAGGCAGGATTTCTGCAGCAACTGTGCAAGTACTGCTCTGAGCTCCTGAGAATCCAGCTTCTGTGGAAATGTGCAATGCGCTTACAAAAATGTAAATGGTATTTAAAAGAGCAAGACAGCACTGTCTGAGATGGTTTTTCTATGCATTTAGTAAAACTTGTGTGTGCTTGCAGAAGCCTGGTTGCCCGTGATTCCTTTAAATAGCAAAAGGCCCAGTCCTCTGCGGGCCTCTGCGCCTCATTCATAGTTTACATTACTCTTTTAACAAAATCATTCTACATAAACAGATAGCTCCTTAAAAATAGTACTCTTTCATTAAATCTGATCGACAGAAAGAATCTTAAGGAAAAAAAAGGAGTGCTTTATAAGTGAAAAGTACAAATCTTTGGCCTGTCTCTTGACATCTTTATGTCAAAAAGCAAAAAACCCTTCATGTGATTCAATCTATTGATTACTTTTTGCACCATAATTTGTTTTGTATACCACAAAAGGAGGCACTTTCAGTATCTGTAAAAGGTGTTTAATCCTAAAACATACTCACCTAGAGGATAACTCATGAAAACAGAATTTGCTACACTCTAAGACCTATTCCAGTTACCACTCCTAAATCATTTGAAAGTCAATGATATTACCTGATCATAGAAAACAGGAGTGGGGTAACCGTAAGTCCCCAAGGGTCTCCTGCATGGAGTACACTGGTTCCTTCATGCCTTTCGAGGGTGGCAACTGCTCCCTCCAGTCTACTTTAATCAATGATAATCATTTAAGCCTCCTATTGTCTTCCTTATAGTAGCATATAAAACAATGATCTAAATGAACAGCATAGAAAGACTACTGGACTCTGGATCTTCAGAGCCAATCCTCAGAAAAAGACAAGAAGGAAAGTGAGAACCCATCACAGCACTTGACACACTCAAGTGTGGTCTCCGGTGATCATCTGACTGCTCGGGTGAAGACATGGTGTGGTGTCTGTGGAGCAGCATTGTGGCACGTCAGCAGGCTACAGTGACAGTGAGAGCAGCAGCAAAGCACACAGTCCTACGCTCACGGAGAACCAGCCTAAAGGTGGACGTCTTCTGCCACATCTTCGAGGGAAAGACCAGAGGCTTTGGGATAGCAAAGGTCTGCACTTATCGTCTATCAGACAATCTATCACAGCTAGTGTGCAGTAGTAAAATAGCCAAAGAAATAGGAAAAAAAAAAAATAAAACAAAACAACCACAACAACAACAACAAACCCAAACCAATAAACATACACCCAACAGAAAGCAAGACAATATCAAAAAATTCAGCTGTCCTTTTGGCAGCTGTATTTCAGGAATTTGTGACTGTCTTTGAATCAGCTGGGAAGAACGTCAATGACTGTATGCAAATGATAAAATGTCCATATCAAAATACAAAAGCACTATCAACAATCACCTCTGACTTTCAGGTTCAGATTCAGTGCAATTGACAAATGCATCGCTGAAGGAAATGCAGCTTAGGCATACTCAAAACGTTTGTGTCTATTCCTGGGAGCACATTTAAAAATTATTGCACAGTTTTTTTTATTTTTATTATTATTTTTTAAACAACAACAGAGGCCAACAGATGTGACCCTCTTGCAATAAAAGCAAAATCTCAAGTGCCAGACACTCAGCATTTTAGGATTCGTACAGAGCCACAGAGCAATGGGTTCTAAATATCTCAATGTGATTGAACCCTAAAAACACGTGGCACAAACCATAGATGACGGCCTCTCTGGATACAACTCTTACTATTATTACAGTATCACAGTCCCCACTGACAACAGCGGGGTAGATATAACAATATATATGGTAAAATTTAAGTGTGTTCATCCTCTTTACCAAAAGCAAATGCCACCCTGCATAAGTGAAGCCACGACCTGCGTCAATCAACGCTGTTTTGTAAAAGAGCAAGGCAGCAAATACAGAGCATCAAAGCTACGGGACTGGGTTAGAGCTGCTTCGTAGAACACAGGGTGGGATTTAGGAGTCAAAGGCCTCAAAATAACTATTGACACAAATAGTGTTATAAATTTGCTAAGTAATTTCTTAATTAAAAATTTAAAGATATAAATTTGACAACTGTTCTTTCTCTTCAGAACCAACGTTCCTGGGTTCTTTTGTTAGTATCGACTGTCCTGTTAACCACCTTCATAAACACAGCCTCTGGTGAACATTTGTAGGTATATTTTACTTTTAGCTGAACATAAGAGATCTGATTGGATACCTGTATCTTTAAAAAGAATAGTTGATATAATCGAGAGTAGAAGACATGATATAGTAGTGATTACTGGAAAACCAGCAGCTTAGATCTACAATGCTTGACAAAGTGCAGCTTTGGTGCCATAGATGCAGGCAGAGGGCTAGCCTCAGCCACACTTCTCCTAAATTCTCCATCACTGCTATTCAAAAATACCTCAAAGCAAGCCTTTAAAAACTGTTTTTAAAACTAAGGTAGCAAACATTTAGCCATGTAATGGCAGTGTTAATATGCTGTAATCTTGCTTTGTAAAAAGAAAACTAACATGAGAGATTTTTTTAATACTGGAATCTGGTTACTTTACATATTTAAGCTTCTATACAGAATGATGGACACTTTGAGAAGCTAATCCTTATCCAGAAAGATTTTAATCTCTTAAGAAACAAAGTAAAACAGACAAATGGTAAAATAAAAAAATAAAAAATAAAATAAAAGCCCCACACTGTGTTGCTCCTTCTCACAATCGTGCACATTTTAACCATAATTTAGATAACTAAATAAGGCTACAAAACATCACAAGGAGTTTTTTTTTAAAGTCTCTTCTTTATGGTATTTAAAAAAAAAAAAAACAAAACAAAAAAAAAAGGTTGTGCCCTTCTAGTCTTTAATTGGCGAAAATGTACCCAAAAAGAAACTATTTTATTTAAGCTCTCTCTCTCTCTCTCTCTCTCTCTCTCTCACACACACACACACCACAAAGAACTAAAACAAAAAACCCAAAACGAAGATGACATAACACCCTTTGCTGATGTGTCTCAGAGTGGCACGCCGGAAGTCATGGAGTTTCCTATTATTCCAATTCCCTCCACAATATGCACCTATTGAGTACATGCTCTGGGAGCCATCAAATGGACCAAACATCTACCTCTTCCAAAGAATGCAGTAAAATATTTTTAAGATTTTTTTGTTGTTGTTGTTTAAAAGGTGAGGGAAAAAAAAAAAAAGCAAGAAAAATGATTCACTCCCTTACTTCATGCATCCGTAATCTAAACCAAAACAAACTTGGAAGTAAGAACCAACTACTGCTGCAAGCTTTTGTTAAGTCCATGTTCTCTGCACATACAAACTGAGCACTACTGAAGGGGAAAAAGAATATAATCCATGGTATCTGCTGATTCAAAGGGGAGAAACAAGGCTGTCATTAATATTCAAACAAAGCTGTCATTAATATTCAAAACTGGGACATGTGTGGTTTGCTCTTATAACACATATTCCTTCTCTTCTGGTTTTCATATCCAAACTTCTAAACGCTACTTAGGGGCACAGCAGGTTAGATCCCAGCACTTGGTGAGCAGAATTTCACAAGCTGGGATGAGACTGTCATCTTCAGGGTACAGCTGTGTTCATATATACTGCATGTATATATTTCTCTTAGATTTGGCTGTAGTAGACTGGCCATGGTTCAAGTAGGACTATAGCAGTATGTGGGTCAGGGATAGTCTTGTGGCTATGTACACATTCATAGTCGGTCCATGGCTTCCAACTAGTAACGCTATTTCCGAAGGTCTAAGACACAAACCTGTAAGAGATGACAACAGTCAGTATCAAGAAATCTACTTTAAACTGCAAGCTAAACTTCTATAAAGAGTACAGTGTAATTTACAGTATGTTTCTAAGATGCAAATTCATAAAAATCAAAGTAACAAATCCTGGAAGGAAATCTTAACTGAAGGACATCAGGTCGGCATGCTGTGATGTGAGCCCTCCCAAGCTACAGTAACTGAGAAATGCTACTCTAAGTTTTAGTAATTAGTCTTTATAGTCAGTAAAAAGGGGATGGCAAACAGAGAGAGCAGACTGTTTCTAACTCTCGGATCTGAACAGAAGACACCAGGAGCTATGGGGCCATCTCATCCGACAGCTCAGCGTTTCTAACTTTCCCTGTTTCAGAATGGTACAGGCTACACTAGCTTTTTTTTCCCCAACAACCTAACAACATCCTGAAGGTCAGTACAAAATATCTCCCGGCAGAAATCAGCCTCCATTCTTCAACCTCCAACACTCCTCTACTGAGAGGAGAATGGGAGAAAGAACCTTAAAAATGCCACTTAGCAAGAGATACTTCATTCCATTTAATTCCACAAACGGAAGGTTTACATTGAAAACTGCTCATTACTTGTTTATGAAGACTCTTTGACAAAGTCACTCCTAAGTTTTACTTATACAAATATACTGAGCATATTTAGCACACGGCCTAGGGAGGGGTGTAGGGAATGGTGTCTATGAATGCAACTGTGAAGCTAACATGTCCCCTCTCTTTAATACTTCATGTGCATACTCACTGAACCGTCCGAAGCACTTGCTCCAACTTTGTCTCCTGCTGCATTCCAGCAAACTTCAAAGATCCCACCTGTCCCCCTGTAACTGTGAACTAGAGCACCTGTCTAAAAATATGAAAAACAGAATCCTAAGTATCATTATAGAAACCTGTAAGGTGGGAAAAAGACTCACCAAACCCCATTCCCACCTCCACCCCTCCTTGAGGATCTCTAAGTAGTTACGGTTGCTGGAGGAGGAAGAGACATTTTCTTCAGTGGTATACCCACTGATAAGTTGTGCTCTCATAAGTAACTCTATTCCAATCCCCCAGATGCTGTTAGACAAAGAGAACTAAATGGGAGGAGGGAATCAGTGGGAGTGTGACAAGAGAATGGTGGAGGACGGCTGCTCAAAGTGCTCTGTATCATTTATAAGCGTATCATGATGAAACGTGTTATTATGTATAGTTACTATATAGTAATTTTTAATTGGAAAGACTGAGAAGAGAGGAAAAGGGGGGAGGAGAGAGCCTACTTTAGAGGTTACTATAGAATTATAGTAATCTATATAAACGTAGTATAAATAATTAATTTAAAAGGCAATATATGAGCTCACATCAAAATAAACTGTCAAAGACAAATGGATTTGTAAATAGATTGGGTCTAAGAATGAGTCAAAAATGTGATGATGCATTAATTTTCTAGCAATCAGAGGTGGGGCTTGGTTTCAAATAACAATATAGGCAGGTTCTAAACCTCCAGAAATAATAATTCTACAGTAAGACTTTCACAAATGGTATCAGACTACCCTCAAAGGACAGTTTCAGCACAAACTGCTTTTCTAGTGTTGGTGACCATTCCTCATGAGGAGTTTTAGTTTCTTTGAAACAATATCTACAATGAACAGTCAACGCAGAATATGAAGCATATTTGTCACTAAGGGGCATATGCATTTTGCCAACAAAAAAAATGCATCACCTGAGTTTTAGTTTCTTTGAAACAATATCTACAATGAACAGTCAATGCAGAATATGAAGCATATTTGTCACTAAGGGGCATATGCATTTTGCTAACAAAAAAAATGCATCACCTGCAGACCTACCACTGGTGGATGAATATGGAGTAAAACAATGGCCACCTGCCTGCCCAAACTACCTATCTACCTACCCACCTTAAGAACAGGTGCCAATCTATCTCTAAGTTCAAACAGAATAATAGTGAACCCAAACAAGTCTAAGTAGGCAGAACTATGATAGAGAGGGTTAGTGGGTCACATCATCTGACTTGTATGCTGGAATGCCTGTCATACCCACAGGAGGCACACTGTGAGCAACATGAAGGAATGACAGCAAAGCCTGAATTTATCACCAGATGTCATCTACCATTTCACATTGAACTTTTAAAAGGTAAAACAGTTCAAAACAGCAGACAGCTGACCATGTACCTTAAGTGAGCTCCATTTCACTAAAATTATTTTGTCACAATGAATTCCCACTGGAAAATCTTCCAAATACTTAACAACAACTACAAAGAATATGTATTTATTGAAAAGATAGACAGACAAGCAGATATAGCACATTCCTGGGGAATGAACTCAAGGGACCCTGTAAACTTAGGGATCAAACAAATCCAGAAACATACTATTATTTATTTTGGGAAATGCTGAAGACTAAAGTACCAAGAACAGAAAATCTGAAGAATGGCAAGGATCAAGACACATCCTATGGACAGTGAGTAGGCCTGCGACTGTGGATTCAGCTATGCACAGAAGTACTGACAGTACAAAAGAGAACTGAGGGCTAGAGATGCAACTCAGTACAGGGCGCTTACCCGGCACCACTGAGGTCTCTGAGGCAAGGAGCAAGCAGCAAGCCAATCATGCACACAAATTACAAACTTGGTCCATGTGATAACAGTAAGAGGATCATGATAGACTCCAAGACAACTGCCTACCAATGCATAAAGATAACTTTCTTTCCAGACCTTATACCACACTGACCAATACCAGAGGGACCACAAACAAAATCAAGCTTAAACACTGTATCAGAGATCCCAGGGACATTGTATATCAACAATACATAAAGCTATAAAAAGTACCAATCTGCACTCATTTAAAAGAATGATATAGTAAATTCCCCCATGAAGCAACTGGAAAGGAAGACCACTGTGATCACAGCCAAGACAGAAGAATGCCCAGAATACACAAAGAACACAAAGAGTGGGGGAGCTGGGCTGCATCTACTCCAAACACAACGTACAACTCAACACAGTAACTAAGAAAGGACAAGGGAATCCTTGCTATCCACCAAATCACAGAAACGTTTGGCAGATTGAGAATTCAAGAAAGAGGAAAAATGGAAGTGCAAACTGGTGTGGGTTCTCATGGTAGGAGTGGGGCATGAACACTTCATGAACCCATAGTTTCCTGTGTGAGTGTCCACAAACAAATACACATACACATATACACACAGATGTGCACATACATTTGAACAAATGTCCATACAAGATTTAGAAAATGTTTGATTCCTTTTTTAGGATATTATATTTCACCAATAACAAAATAAATCAAACCACTATTTTAGATACCCATAAACTCCTATGGTTATAAAGCAGAAATTCTCTTGAATTTTACTTTTAAAAACTAGCATTTAAACTAAAGAGCATCATTATGGGCACTCTGTACATACTTTGCTTTTAGTAAGCCTGTTTCCTGCTCCTCTCTCTGACCCTTTGCCCACCCCTACCTTCACTTCCCCCAGCTGCCAAGTCAGCCTCATGTTGTCCTCTCCTCTCCCCTCACCCCCCATTAAGGCCCCTCTCTAATCTCTCCCATAAACCTTTCTGTAGTTTCATGATGTGCACTCCAACTTACATTAGTAAACGCTAAAATGTAGGATGCTTATCACAGGGAACATGTTGTATGTGTCTTTCTGAGTCGGTATATTTTGCTTAACAATTACTTTCAGTTCCTCCAATTTTTGTGTAAAATATGGTTAATGTTTCTCTAAGCCTACCTAACATTCCATTGTGTATACATGTTTCCTCTGCTCACTTCATTTATCTGTTGATGCTCATCTTGAATAGTACAGAATTTTCAAAACTGCCTAAGTCAGCCTACATACTGAAGTACATAAGAATACTCAGCTTCATTTCCCATAATAATGTAAGCTTGGAACCTCACTGAAATATCATCCTCTACCTAGAAACTGGACTCCTGCTAAGTAGGAGCCAGAAGCAGGGTGCTTTGTGCAGTAAGGATGAAAGAGAAGCTAGGAAGAAAAACCACTGCTGGCCATGAAGGCAAACGTGGCCAAAAGCCCCTTAGTATGGACCTTTTGAGTCATCAGATATTCAAGTTAATGAAAAATACTCAAATATGATGGTTTATAGCAAGTAACTCATCAAATAAACTATGGTGGACATCCACTACAGACCAGGAAATGGCTGCCTACAATGTATTAGTGACAGCAAAAGCAGCATACTGAGGGTGGGGAAATGACTCAGTGGTTAAGAGCACTGATTGTTCTTCCAGAGGTCCTGAGTTCAATTCCCAGCAACCACATGGTGGTGCTCACAACGATCTGAAATGGAGTCTGGTGCCCTCTTCTGGTCCGTCCGAAGAGAGCAACACTTCACTCATATACATTAAATAAATAAATAAATAAATAAATAAATAAATAAATAAATAAATAAATAAAAAAGCAGCATACTGGCTTCTATTGTGGCACAGCTTTTTACTGTCCCTGAAAAGGCAGGGAAGTGTTAAGCCACTCAGGAGATTATGTCATCAACAAATGTCAAGTTCACCATAAGCTTCTTCATTTGATATCTACTATGCTGTTCAAGAATAAAATAATAAAAACAGAGATCTATTTCTAAATTGATTTTTCACATAAAAATGCAACTTTCAATCAGTGTTGATTCAGCTATAAAGTGTCCCAAAGTGCTCTTAGACTCTTAAAACTACGCATTAAATTGATGTCACATAAAGAAATACAGAAATGTAAGTAAATAGGTAAATGCTTGTAACATAATAAGTGCAGCTTAAATTAATGGGACATACCTGTGTGTTCCAGATGTGCACACACTTGTCAAAAGAACCACTTGCCAGATACCTGCCATCAGGACTAAAAGCCACACTGTACACGGGCTCTTGATGTTTTGTCAAAGTATGGATGCAAATCCCTCGATCTACGTCCCATAACCTAACTGTAGAATCAAAGGATGCACTACAAATGGAAAAGGAAAATGACTTTATAAGTAATCAAATATTCTCCTTACCTTGCCCCCAGCCTCCCACATTCTGCCATCCTAACGGGCTAATAGATTACACTGCTAAAACCCAAGTATTGTGGAAACTGAAAGGAAAATATGAAAGATTGAAGGCCCTGGCCTCTGCCCGGTCATTTTACTACCAACAATCCTGGTTATTAGTCCATGGTTCTGAACACCAAACTGATTATATTTTGGGATTTATCTCTTAAAAAAAGAAAAAAGAATAGAAAGATGCTGATAGACTTTTATTATTCTATGCCCAATTGATATGCTGTTAATTGAAATAGACAGTCTCACTATAGAGTCCTAGTTGATTTCAGGCTTACTATGTTAGGCACACTGGCCTAAGTGCTGGATTATAAGCAAAGCCTAACTACTGGGTTTTATTCATATTGGGTTTTATATCAATAGATATAAAAAAGGCATTAAGCCCTGAAATGTTTATAGGTTCCATTGAAATATATGCCCCTCAGAATATGCTCCCTGTTTTCTACCATATTTTTCCCAAAATTTTTATGCATGAGAGACTCAACAGGAAAAGTGAAACAGACACATCACCTTGCTAGCATAAGGTTGGCATTTGGATTATTTGTCCCTGGTCCTGTTGGACTCCATTTAATAGTATAAATTTCTTTATTATGTGCTTGCAAATCATGGACACAGTTATCTTGCTTCATACTCCAGATCTAAACCAAAAGAAAAAAAAATGTGGTAGTTTCCTGTACAACAGATACTTTTAAAAGCACAATCTTTATAGTTAAAAAAAAAAACAAAAACAAAAAAACCCACAGCAAGACATCAAGAGAATTACAACAAAGAAATGTAAAAGTAGTTGAATGTATTAATTCTTCACAAATATTCCTGAACTTGAAAGCTGAATGGATTACCTCATCTCAACATTTACAAAGTCCTTGATCTAGGGTTCCAGTCACTCAACAGGAGGGAGGGCACATGTGTGAGTGGTTTAGCATTGTGTGAGGCTCCTGGTTCAGTTCCCAGCACACAAATACAAACACCAAAAACCAACTGTAATTCACCCTCTTGAAATGTAGTAAACAGTTAAAAGAACATGACAGTACTCTGTAGCTCAGATGCTTACAATCCTGAGAAATGAACCTGAGCACACAGTTCTAAGACTTGGTTGTTGTCAAGCTTTTGGTACTGCTTAACCTGTCACCCCGTAGCCCTTGTCACATTTCTCTATCCACTGTGGTAATCTTCTTCACCAAGGGAACTCTGGTTCTTGAGGTTTATCATCCTACGTAGCCCGCTGTTCATAACACACCACCCATTTCATTCCTGCTTTGAAATCCTCTGTGACCCAAAATTCCTTGTTGGGTGAAAAAAAGTTCCAGACTCTTCAGCTTGCAGCTCAATTTATGAAACAAGTTTCTCTGAATATTGGCATTCCTTCATGGTATAAGCTTTAATGCATGTGCATGAGAAGAAAACACAAAGACAAGAAAGCCAGAAGAGTGGTATTGCCCTATATCCAGTGCTTGACGATGTGCAGGATCTTAAATTCAAAGCCAGGCTGGGCTACACAGTGAGATTAAGGCACACAAAAACAACAACAACAAATAAACCAACCACAACAAAAACAAGGCTAAAGGTGCAGCTCAGCACTGTCATGCTTCCTTAGCACACCCAAGTCCTCCATTTGATCCTGGAGGTTAAGGGAGGGGAAGGAACACTTAGCCTTTTCATAGAAAACCAAGTTATTTTTCTGCAGGATTACCCTATTTGTGAGGGTTGTCACTATGGCCACTCGTACTGAGGCTGAGAATAAATGTTTTCAGTAGAGCATGTGTGGCACGAGGAAGTGAAAAGGCTCAGTCATTGCAAAGACTAGCACTAGGTTAGTCTTTACCTCAACATGATGTTTTTACTACCTGTGGAATGAAGTCACATCAAAGTGTGTTCCTGGATGGTTAATTCCCTATCTCATCTTGACTGAGGCATGGGAGACTCAGATATCTGGTTAAGCATTATTTCCCCATGTCTCTCAGTAAGAAGAAAGCAGACTGCATTCTTTATGTGGATGGACAGCACTCATGCAGGTAGCAACCACTATCTTCTCTAGCTTCAGTACTGAGCTGAAATACAGGTTTTCTGCATTCAGCGTGGGCCTTACCCAACAGCCCTGGCACTACTTGAGCTTCAAGTTTGAAACACCTGGCTGCCTATGGGTGGTTTGAATAAGAATGGCCCCCATAGACTTATGTATTTAAATCCTTAGTCTCTGGTTGGTGGAACTACTCTGGAATAATGAGGAGGTATGGCCTTGTTGGACAATGTATATCGCAGGGCTCTTTTACTTCAAAGACTGATAAAATTCCCATTTCACTCCTTCTCTCTGCGTTGTGATTATTGATGTGAGCCAATGCCTTGCCTGTCTGCCTGTTGTCATGCTCCTTGCCATGGTCAAGGATTCACTGTCTGAAACTGTCAGGCCCAATAAACTCTTTTTAAGTTGCCTTCATCATAGTATCTTAGCATAACAAAAGTAAAGTAAGACACTAGCCTTCTTGGGTTTCCAGTTTGAAGACAACAGAGAATTCACAACCTCTCTGATTGTGTATGGATTTTCATAAGTCTCTTACAGATTAACCTATGCCCCAACTGCCTCACCACCAGTGAGAACTGTGATAAATACAGCCGCATAATCCACCTGCACAGCCATTCTTTTAATAGAATTTCCTATATTCAAGTATATAAGCATTTCAGAGGAAACAAGATTAACCATTAAAAAGCTAGAAAAGTCCTCATTTAGGTTTACATAGCAGGAGGACATTTTAAATAGCTTTAAGCCAGATATAAGCCATTATCTAGCATTCAAGAGGGCAGGGGATGGGAAATCACTGGAGTTCAAGGCCAGCCTGGTCTACATAGTTGAGTTCCAAGACAGCCAGAGGTATATATAGTGAGACCCTTAAAAAAAAAAGATAAGAAAGAAAAAACAGAAGCCCTAAAATGCCCGTGGAACATAAAGCACCCACTATTTGAATTACCTTTAATGTCATGTCATCTGAACAGGAAGCTAGGAGATTGCCAGTTGGGTCCCATTTGATAGCGTTTACTTCATTCTAAAAACAAAAGTAAATATTTATATTTCCATTTTATACAACAGGCTACTACTTGATATTTAATATGCGTACTTAAAAACTATTCTGAAATATTACTTGACTATTTACTCAAAATACCTATTTTTAGAAGGGCAAAGCCTTCTTACCGTGTGTCCCTGGAATGTTTTGATAGGTCTGTCTTGTCCTAGTTTGCAGACGTGAATGCACATATCCGTACTACAGGATGCAAAGGTGTTGTTGCTCTGCCAGTCGACATCCAGTGCTGGGGCTAGAAAGGAACACAGGTGGGGTTCTGCACTGAGCACTGTGTGTTACCCAGGAGCTTTAGCTCTGAAGCATGTCCTAAGCAGTACTTAAAGATTTTACTATTCACTCACTCATTCATATGTGCACTGGAGTTTTACCTGAATGTATGTCAGATCCTCTGGAATTGGAGTTACTGAGAAATTGTGAACTGCCACATGGGTGCTAGGAATTAAACCTGGATCCTCTGGAAAAACAGCTGGTATTCTTATCCATTGAGACATCTCTAGCTCCTAACTTTAACTTTTGGGGTTGGGGGGGGAATCAAAACTGCTAATAACTTTCAGCTGTGTGATCACTGAGTAGGATAACTCATGCTATGAACTGGAGCCTTGGCTTCTCTTTTGTATAACCAAAAAACAAATAAACAAAAAACCAAAACAACAACAAAACACAAACCTGGTGATTAACTCTTTCTATTTCTATTTTATTTGCCTGTGCATGTGTAATGAATAGAAAACTCTGGTTCTACCACTGCTATGATTTAAACCAAGCAAATCACTGATCCTAGTATGGTGATCCTTCATTCAGAGGCTGCGGTTAATACCCCACCTCTAAACTTCACTTAGTACTTGAGGATGCTGCCAAGACCAAGCAAGCATGTCAGAAGAATGGCACAAACTACAAGTCAGATAAATGAATCAGAGCCATCCCCATTGTCAACAACAATGAATGTTATTGACAAATACGTTTGCCTTAAAAAAAAAAAAAAAAAAAAAAAATTCTTAAGAAAAATCATCGAGGCCAGCCTGGTCTATAGAGTGAGTTCCAAGACAGTCAGGGCTACACAGAGAAACTCTGTCTCAGGAAAAAAAAAAAAAAAAGAAAGAAAGAAAGAAAAGAAAAAAGAAAAATCAAGTGACTCTTAAAAAAAGTTTAAAATTTCAAATGTTCAAAAGTTGGCTAAGACATAGTATGCAGCCTGATTTTAGCTCAAAGAGGATTACATATTTCTTTCTCCTACATCAAGCAGAATAGTTCGGTGATATTAGCCTCACAGATCAATACAAGGGTAGCAAGTGACTGGGTTGAGTGTGAACACATGGAGAACACTATCTTCATACTCCAGTCAGCTGTGGTGAAGGGTCTTTCACGGGGGAAGTAATAGGACATGTAGACTCAGCCTCAGTACAACATATTCCCATGGTCTACAACACTAGAAAAAGCTACTCTTTGAACCTCGGTAAGGCTGTCAACCCCACTTAGAGACAAGGAGAAACAGGAAAGTGAAGGATGCTTTCCCAGCTGCTTTTCTGAGATCACTTCATTCACATTTGGCTAGGTATAACTTCCAGGAGGATGCGACCTGAATCAGTCAGTGGCTGTGCTCACCATGGTCAGCACCGTGTGACTGTCGGCAAATATTTGGTGCACCCATTGTGAAGCAAGCTGTCCTGTTCACTTTAGTCTGCCCTCGGGCTCACCCGACCATGAGACTAATTCTCACAACCTCCCTCTTTCCCTTCTTAGTCCTGAGCTTACTTCACAGAGAGGGGAACAGAAGCCCAAGGAGAATGGGAGGAGACATTGTTCTGTCTGGGTTTCTCAATGGTCCCTACTATTACTAGGCAACCTCTTCCCAGTGGTTCAGGTTTCCACTGGATGGCAGCATCTTCAATCTCTCTGGGTGACTTCACTGCCTTTAATGTTCCCTCTTCCCAACACTACAATGATTTCCTTCTGCTTTAGTCACTTTCTTGGATTCCCAAGTATAGACTGTCTTTCTGCCAAAATCCTGATTCAGTGAATATTGTAAAATTAACATCAAATATCATTCTTTAAAATATTAAATTTATTTTTATTAAAATATAACTCTAATATTAAGAAGTAGAAGATAAGGGAGGAAGAGGAAGAGGCTAGAATTTTTAATTCTTTTAGAAAATAGATAATTATACAAAAAAAAATATGAAGAAGGGCAAATGTCTGACATGACCTCTGAAAGCCTGAGTGGCCTCCAAACTTGAGAGGAAGCTGGCAAATGGCAAGCCACACTAAAACAGACATACCTTGGTTTCAGGGGAAAAGGGAAACTATATCCTGTAGTCAGGCAGGACTCTTTCCATTGGGAGTCCCTACCCACAAAACCTTCTACCCAAAATCTGTTCTGCCTACAAGAAGTGCAAGGATAAAGATGGAGCAGAGAAGGAGGGAATGGCTAATCAATGACTGACTGAAATTGAGACCCTTCTCATGGGTAAGAACCAATCCTTAACACTACTGATGATAACTCTGTTATGCTTGCAGACAGGAGCTTAGCATAAGTGTTCTCTGAGAGGCTCCACCTAGCAGATGACTGAAACGAATGCAGAGAGTCACAGCCAAACATTAGGTGGAGCTCGGAAGTCTTGTGGTAGAGCTTGGCAAAGGATTGAGGTACCTAGAGAGGAGATACTCCATAGGAAAACCAACAGAGTCAATTAACCTGGACCCTTAGGAGTTCTCAGAGTCTCCAAACATAGAACCACCAAACATAGAACATACATGATCTGGACCTAGGCTCCACCACACATGTTGCAGATATGCAGCTTGGTGTTATGTGGGTTCCCCAACAACTAGAGCAGGGGCTGTCCCTGACTCTGATGCCTGCCTGTGGATCCTGTTCCCTAACTGGGCTGCCTTATCTGGCTTAGTAGGAAAGGATGTGCCTACTCCTGCAGTGAACTGATATGCCTGGGTGGGTTGGTACTCAAGGGGGGCTGCCCTCTTCTCAGAGAAGAGGAAGACAGGATGGGAGAGGGGTTGTGTGTGTGTGTGTGTGGGGGGGGTAGTGACTGGAATGTAAAGTGAACAAATAAATTAATGGAAAAAAATATAAACATCAGCAGGACATGGGGACGGACCTCGCATGATATGTCTTAGTTAGGGATTTACTGTGAACAGATACCATGACCAAGGCAACCTTTATAAGATCAACATTTAATTGGGGCTGGCTTACAGGTTCAGAGGTTCAGTCCATTATCATCAAGATGGTAACATGACAGCATCCAGGAAGACATGGTACAGGAGAAACAGAGTTCTACATCTTCATCTGAAGTCTGCTAGCAGAATACTGACTTTCAGGCAGCTAGGATGAGGGTCTTAGGCCCACACCCACAGTGACACGCCCACTCCAACAGGGCCACACCTTCAAATAGTGCCACTCCCTGGGCCAAACATATATAAACCATCACAATATGGAAACCAAATGTAAACTTAAGATTTTTCAATCTTCTAGGCAAACTTGTCTGATGAAAAAAATTGAAATGGTTTGTTAAATATTAAAAAAAATAAGAAAATTGTATAACTAAGAACTTCAGCTAGGAATGCTAAACTGAGTGTTATGATAAAAGTGCCTGCCAAGTTCCCCCTGGCAACCCAGGGAAACAGTAGAGAATAGACAGTCCTAAGACAGGACCAGGTAGTGCATCCTTTAGGACTACAAACCTAACTCAACATGCACCTAACACAGGGAAGCCCTGTTTATTATTATGGTCGTATTTTACATACTTAGAGGAAACTATGAAAGGTTAAGTTCCCAGTATGATACATTTTAAAACTTCTAGAGCTAAAATGAAAAATTCTCTCTTCTGATTTTTAAAAATCCACTTAGATTCCATAATTTTGAAAAGAATAAACCTTTGACGAAAAAGACACACACATTTACTTATTATTAGTATTTTCTTATTTCTTAGTTTTCCCTCTGAAAATTAACTGGCATTTTTAATGGCTTTACTGAGATGTAATTTACCTATTTCAAGTGTTTCAGTCAATGGTGTTCAGAGTATTTCATTAGTTTTAAATTTTGTTACCAAATACATTATGGTGGTTGAGTGAGATGGCCCCCATAGGTTCAAATATTTGAATGCTTAGTCATCAGGAAGTAGTACTCTTTGAAAGAATCAGAAGGTGTAGCCCTGTTGGAGAAAGTGTGTTACTGGGCGTGGCGTTGGGTCTGAGGTGTCTAAAGCCCCTGCCGGTTTCTGTGTCTCTCTTGGCCCATGGATCAGTGTGTAACTCTAAGTTACTTCTATAGCACCTTGCTTGCCTGCTACCATGCTTACAATCATTGTAACTACCTCTACGTCTGAAACTGTAAACAAGGTCCCAATTAAACACTTTATTTTTTAAGAGTTGCCTGAGTCATTGTAACAATAGAACAATGACTAAGACATACATACCAAAAATTTAACTAATTACAAATACACAAATTTGTAGTATTACTTTTATTCACTGTTTGTTAGTCAGATAAGGCTACAGCCTGTGATTGGGCAGTGAAACGGAAAGTGGAGCTGAAAGTTTTAGAGAAGGGACAGAGGGACGGAGGGAGGGAGGGAGGGAGGGAGGGAGGGAGGGAGGGAGGGAGGGAGGGAGAGAGGGAAGGAGGAGAACCTATAGGATAGCACTAATAGGAGAAGAAGACGTACCAGATCCATGTGGCCTAAAGAGCCACAGTATCATAGAAGGACAATAGAGTAATACAGGGTACATTTGCCCCATCTGGGTGTGTAACTTGTATCTATATCAATTGAGTTTTGAGTTCTTTGTGTGGGCATTTTAGGGGTTGAAGGTTAAAAATCTGGCTGACAATTTATAAGCCTCTGGAGTTTTCATTATAAGGGGGCTAGGAGTTTAGAGCCTGTGGCTGCCAGTCTCAGGCTAGCTTGGGAAATGAGAGTGGTTTGGTGGCAGGTTAACCGTGAGAGCCTGGGAAGACCACACTTGCAAGCGCCCAGTGGAGGAAGGGAGACTGAGTTGCATTCCCGTAGACTGATTTTTAATAATTACATGCTATAACTGTTATGGACCTATTTCCTTATTTCTAAAAATTCCTAAATACTACTACTAAGCACTAACTCACAATCCCTACACCTGACCTCAGTTCTAGGTAAACTCTACCTTTCAGGAACATCTGGGTGGAGAGATGGCTCAGTAAGCATAAGGGCATGCTACAGAAACAAGAAGGCCTGAGTGCTGATTCCACCACCCATGACAAGGCAGAGATGACCACACCGGTGTTGAATCAGTGCCTCCCAACCCTTTGAGAAGGGTAGATTCAGAAAAACTGCTAGAGCTTGCTGGCCACCAGTGAGTTCCAAGTGCAGTATGAAACCCTGCCTCAAAGGGATAAATTTAGACAGTGGATAGTCAAGAGGCAACCATGCCTGATGTTATCCTCTGACTTCTGTACAAACACACACACACACGTACACGCACATGCGCGCACACACACGCGCACCACACAAAAGAAAGAAAAGAAAAAGAAGGAGGAGGAAGGAAAGCCACAGGGAGGGAGGGAGGGAGGGAGGGAGGGAGGGGAGGGGAGGAGAGGGAGAGGAGAGGGAGAGGGAGAGGGAGGAAGGGAAAGGGAGAGAGATTGTGTGTTTTCCAATAGTTGGGAGATTTCAATATCTGTCTCTCAAAAATGGATGGTCTACAGATGGTAAAGCAGTAAGAGGTAAAAACCAGTAATGTTAACACTAAATGCTAACAAACAAATCAGTCTACATGATGTTTATACGTATAAGAAGAGTAAAACCTAATTAACAATCAGTAGTCGAGAGTCTAGAAAAGCCCCAAAAGCAATATAATTTAAATTTTCAACCAATTCAAAGAAAAAATTCAGTCAAAAAGTCATTTTCAGAGGAATGGAAAGCATATACATGAAAACAGAAGTTGCATGGGAGAAGCCTAGAATCTCAGCACTCAGATGGCTAAGGCAGGATTATCTCAAGCTCCAAACCAGCCTGTCTACGTGCTGACAATCTGTCTTAAAAACAAGTAACAAGGGAACAATTAAGGTACAGACTAATTATGGAATTCATCAATATTAAGAACATCCAACATGAAGCACATGTCTATAACCTAGGAGTACCCTGAAGTTGAGATCAGTAAAGATTGAACACCAAATATGTCCCTGTGCCAAAAATAAAATGTAACAAAAGCAAAGATAAACCACAGATGAAGAGAAAATAACTGCTGTATACCTAGTAAGTATACTTGTGTGAGGGAAATATAAATAACAAAAGGAAAAGAGGGGAAATGGTTCATTAGATAAATTCCCTGCTTTGCAGGAAATATAAAGATGAGTTTGGATGCTCAGAACCTACAAAGAAGTCAGACATGGTAGTGTGTACTTGCAATCTCAGTACTAGGGAAGTGAAGACAGGAAGGTCCTTGGAGCTTGTCACCCAGTCAGTGTAGTCAAAATAATGAGACCCTGCCTCAAAAACTAATGTGGACGGTGATAGAGGAAGACTCCTGACCAACTGATAGCGACTTTTTGGCCTCCATATACACCTGCGCCCCTTGCTCATACACATTCTAGTTCCTTAGAAAAATAGTCAAATTAGAAAGAACCACAGCAAAATGCCATCACAAAATAATCAAATTGGCTACAATTAAAAATAGGGTCACACACTAAGGTCTGGAAAGGATAGAGAGAGACTTCATGGTCTGTGGCTGGTAAGGCTAAATTGCTTTAGAAAACAATTTCGGTTTCTGAGCAATGCAGTTATTTTACTACTCATTATTCTAAGAAATAAAATTGCATGCTTATTTAAAGACTTTTGAATGTTCATAGTTGTTTTATCTGTAATAAGCCCAAACAGAACACACTAAAATAGTGGGCAAACACAGTATATAGGCCATCCAAGGAGACCTTGCCAGCAAAGACAGTACTGAATGAGTGTCTCCTACAACAAAGAAGAGTAAGTATGCAGATGAAGGAGAGGCCTGTGACATGTGCATGTACATCATAACTAACCTTTGGTGACACTCTGAGTGCCTGCAGAGTGAGGCCACAGAGGGCAGAGAGAAGTCTGATGGGAAGAGGTGAGCCTGCATCTTCAGTGTGACCGTTTCAGTGGTGAAGACATGTGTAAGCATTTCAAGATAAATACATTTAGCCCATATGTCAATGATTCCTCAGCAGAACTTTGTTAAAGGACAACTCCTTATTTTAAAAAACTGCAGTTCCCTCCCTCTCTTCCTTCTCTAACTAATTTCTTCCTCTCAGGTTCTTGTTTCCTTGTCCTTTGGTTCCCATCTGAAAAGAGTACCATATCCCTTAGCCCAGTAAACTATAACACACACATGCTTACACCGGGCAGGGTCAAACAGTCTTTCCCTCAACAAGCTCTGGCTCAAAGTCTGAAAGAACACACTGAGAAACACCTCAAAAATGGTTGTCATTCTTTACACTGGGGCTAAGCATGCATGCCACCAACTCCTTTAACTTTATATCACTGCCAAGAAGTAGGAGGAAACATGTGGGACTAGACAGAGACCAAGGAAAACGCTAGCTGGGGAAGGACTAGAAGCCAGGATGAAAGAGAAGCAAAACTGGTAAGCAGGCGTGCTTTACTGTAGAAACTCTATGATAGAGTTAAATGTTTAGGGCTTAACACTGTCTGCGAACCACTTTACTCAGATCCTACTCTTCGTACATGACTGCTCATTACTAAAAATAGAAGGATGATAACCACTGCCTCCTGATTAGCTACAGTATAAATCCTCGGAGCACAAGTCTCAAAGCAGCAATTATTATCAGGCAGTGCTAAAACTACTACCCTGACAGTCTTTCCTGCCATCAAGAAATTCACTGAGAAGCCAGACACAATGATGCACACCTACACCTCCCATACTCTGGAGGCTGAGGAAGAGGAAGGAGTGGTGGGTCTGAAGCCAGCCTGGTATGCATAGCAAGATGTTGTTGTTCATCCCTCTTCTCAGACACAGTGGTTCCAGGCTGAAGGCAATGAGGACACCGAGCTCATGCCGAGAGCACTACTGTACATCACACAGGAAGAAACCCACAAAAGACACGGAGAATACCCATCTTATACGTCAGACAAAAGACGGTTGAACTAGACAAATCAATCTAAAATGCACAAGATGGTGGTGATACATGAACAGTAAACAGTTTAATTATTCTGAGACATTTTTCATGTCTTTGCAATAAACAGCTATCAAGAGCCCTCATTTACATATAGCAAAAAGGAAGCTATAAAGGTTAAGTGACCTGAGAGCTTATCAAGTGGAGAAAGTACATTTACAGCCAGACCTGCAACTCTACAGCACCACCCTGACACCTTCCAACTTTACATAATCACTCTGACTACACAATCTGGGTACTTTCTTTATGGCACATTTCACCAAAAAACCCCAAACAAACAAACAAAAAAAACAACCGGCTGATCCTCTGAGAAGGAACCCTTCGAAAGCTACGGAATGCCTCCTGAGAGAACTGCACCAAGAATGCTACCTGACACTTGAGGCCCTGAGTAAATTCTGAAAAGCAAGTCAGTAGCCATGTGTGTCATCAGAGATTTACCTGAATGGAAAGGAAACTGCTGCTTGGCTTCACCAGTATGCGCATCCCAAATGATGGTGGTCTGAGATTAAAGAAGAAAAATTAAAGAGTGTGAACGGTGAAATGGACGCCTGACTGTATTAAGGCAGAAGGATACTGTGTATTGAACTCCATCATCAATGTTTTTATTCCTCACAGTACAAGGCCACCTACACTCAGTGCAGGGCAAAGGATCATGATGCAGCTTAACTTTTCTGTGGTAATTTCTTGCCAACTTATTTCCAATAACAATTATTGTTTGTCAACAAGTATCTGCATTGTATTAGACTGTTTAATGGGTATCACTGCAATGGTGCATTTAATGAGTTTTTCCAGCTCTGGGGTTATAAGGAGGTAAGTTCTGTTATAGTAACATCACCACTAAAAGGCTGCTTTTCTTGAACCTCACACTGACCCAACCACCAACAAAGGTGGGCTGTTTACATTTTGATATCACTTAAAGCAGGTCATGAAACTGCCTATGAAAGTGACAGGTGCTGGCTCTTCTTCTCCCTCGATTTTCCAGATTCCTTCATCTCTCTTTTAAAACTGCTCATTGAAAATATGAGCCTAAGCCAGTTTATGTCCCCTCCTCCAGTACTACCCAACTGACTAATAGCCTGTTTTTTTGCTGGATGGAAATAGCTACAGTCGTCACTGAGATAAACTGGGAAGCACAAAGTGCTTAATTCTGATGTTTCAGTAGGTTTAAATCCCAGCAAAAATGAGGAGTGGTCATATCAGCAAAAGATGCAATGTGTGGATTCAGGAAAACAAGCAGACAATATAAGAAATTTCTATTACTGTCACAAATTCATGCTTGAATGAACTGAAGTCTGCTTAAGTGATTAGCAGGAAGAAAAAAAAATGATTTTCAAATACATTCTTGATAAAGGTTGGCTGAATGTCCATTTACCTTATCTACACCAGCACTTAGGATGAAATTTCCTTTCTTATTCCATTTTAATGCAAATATAGGACCTTTATGCTGCCCCAAGGTGCTGGCAAGATTACCTAAATGTAAAAAAAAAAACAAAAACAAAACAAGAAACAAACAAAAAAACCTTTAAAATTACTTCAAACTTTATAATTTAGAACATCAATAAAATTAGAAAATGTCCTACCATCTTTAGTCCATATTCTGGCAAATCCATCATATGACCCAGTTGCTAGAAGTGTACCTTCACTCTGGCAGAGAAGTACATTTTGTTCATTACACAACTCATTACTACATGCATTGCCTGTTTAAGTCCCAGACACAAAAGACCCAGATCTATGTGTGGGTGCCAACAAAGGCTGGCAAAACCCCGTTCCCTGATGAAGTCAGTATTCTCTGACAGGCCCACCCCAAGTGTGAGAACCAACAGGAAGCGCTGTGGAGCGGGAATGCAGTCCCTCTGCAGAACATTTTCACAGATGACCATGAGTGAGGATGGGGCAGGTACAGACCAGGAAGAACAACATAAATAGGATACAAGAAGTAAAAAGTAAGCCTTCAATTTATTTTTAAATTCTGATTAGGATTTTAGGAATATGAAGCCAGGTTCAAGCTAAAATTGGGATCTAATTTCAAGATTTCACTCACAGACCACTTAAGCAAGAAAAGAGCACTCACATTCCAATCTAGAGAGGTGACATCCTTGTTACTGGGCACGTCCTGCCCCCCTTCCCTTATGCAGTGTCTAAGCACCAGCTGTGTGGGGCCGCTTGTGCTGTTCTCACTGAGGTTCCAGATTCTTGCTGTGGAATCTCCAGACCTTCAGAGTCAAAACATCAAATTAAGTCTTCATATGAGCAGGCATTCCAGAACCAAGTCACACATTGGGCACCTGAATAAGAAGTAGACTAACAGACACAAACATTTCTAATATTTTTTCTCATTCTACATTTTAGAAGACCTAACAAGTAATTCTAAAATTACTTCACAAGAAATACTAATCTACTAAGGCAAAACGATCATAAGCAATCAACAGAAGTGGCTTGGAAGTGAACTATTTGTTGAGGTATTCTTAAACGTCACTATAGTGCTGGGCATGGTAAAGCGGCCTATAATCCCAGGACACAGGTGGACCAACAAGTCTAACAAGTTTAAACAGTAAATCCTGTCTAAAACCAAACGAAATACTCAATAGCCAGAAAGCTCTTAGAAAAACCTACCCGGATGCCAGGAGATCACTGACAGGGTTCCAGGCACAGATAAAAACTTCAGATTCATGGCCCCGAAGCACAACCGCTTTATTGGAAGGGATTTCCACGTCCCCATCTACTTCCATCATGTCGGTGTGATTATCTGCATCATGAGAAGTAGGAGTTCTGTCAGATGGTAAGCACATTTCTAGCAAGTATTAGCATACTAGCTTTAAAAGTGTGAGTATTTATGCCCAGAGAATGTGTGTGTGGAAGTGGTAAGAAGAAAGGGAAAATAAAGTCTGTAAACAAGACTATTCTCAGTTCTGCCAGTAGGTGTTGCTGATATCATTCATATAACATGAGTCATCTTTATTCCTCAATGTCAGAGCCTTGCTGAATGTTTTTAACAGAGACTACTATAAATTCTACTTAGAAATCAAATGCAGATGCAAAATTCACTTAAAAGAGTAGAAAAGGTCTCAGAAACATTTAGGAATGAACATACAGTGCATTTAGCTTTTTTGAAACGTTAGGTATAAAAAATGAACTGTGTGATGCAAGTTGGGAGTGGAGGCAAACACTGGGTATCAGTGTAGCTCTAGGGATGGAGCACTGCAGTAAAGCAGTGTGTGCTGAGCATCTCTAAGCAGTCTCTGCTCACTTGCAATGGTGTGTGCTCCATTCTCCTCCCCATTTGCTGTGTTCTCTCCATTTTTTGCAGATCCTTGCTGATTAGTGGCTGCTGCCGCAGCGGCAGCTGCTGCAGCGGCATGCTGCTGTGCAAGCTTGTCTCTGTAGGCTTGTTGTCTTGTTTGGACTACATCGGGCATAACAGCATCTATCAGGGACAGAGATTCGATGGGCCGACCATCAAATAAGGTGCCATCCTGGGGTTGGAAAACAGGGGGAAAAATAAGAGAGACGTAGTCGTGAGGTTGACATCCATTCCATTAACAAAATGAAGAACTTCATTCTATGGAAACCATGAATGTGATTGAGGAGGAGGGAGGGAGTAAGAATGACAATGCAAGAGGTACATAAAAACAGCCACCAACTGTCACTGAGGGCCTACTCAACTCTGCACAAAGACAAACCAGTTCAAGAGGCCATTCACAAAAGCTTAAAGCTAATAAGATGACGATGCCTATCATTTAGGTAAGGAAGGCTGTTAGTAAGACACTGACCAATATGAACAGGTCATACAACAAGGATGAAGGCCTTGGAATAAAAGAATGCATCTATACTGACCTGAAGCACATCTTTATCTTACTGGTTTCCTCTAAACATAACAGGATGATCATAGCATGGAAGTGATCTATATGTGTATAGTACACAAACTTGACATTAGGTGTAAATGAAGAGCACCCACAGACAAAGGAAACTGTGGTGATATAGGACCCACCCCTGAGGATACCAACAGGGGACTATTGGACTGGACTACTTCAAACAGCTAAAATCTGTTCACTTACTTTTACCAAAAAAAGAGGGGAGAGGGGGCAAGTGTTCACCTCTACATATTCTGAGATCTGGTCATACACTAAACATTGCAACTACTGTGTTCTGCTCAGAAAGAACATGCAGTGTGTACTTATTAATGCTTTGAAGGCTGTAAGATACTTGTCACAGCGCCTCATATTCCCAGTAGCTAGCCAGTGACAGTCCAGAAGTAAATGAGTGTGGCTTTGCTACAAAGCTGACTTATAGAATCAAGGAGCAGATAAGATTGCCTCAGGCACCAGTAGCATGCCAACATCTGAAACAAACACACTACTTACACATGAATCTTGGACATGCAGCTCTGAGCATCAAAGTTGGCATCAATTATTATAAATAAATTGGCTTCCAAAATCAGGGTACATGAAACTAACAATGGTTTTCTAAGTCCTTGCCATCAGTTTGTTCTTAGTACTGTCCAGCAAAATTACTTATGTGTTCAACACGACTTCCTTTGCTTACACACACACACTGAAAGGAATAATCTACGGAAACTGTCTGGTGGTATGGAGACGCGTACATTTATGAAAAATAATCTTAATCTGTTTGAACCTGTGAAATCAAGGTCAGATACTCAATAAAAAAACACATTTAAGAATCAGAATCAGTGTTTGAAATGAAACTCATCTGCCTTACCTCATTTATGCTAACTTCTGCCTCTACATACTGCAGGCCTTTCTGGATGATAGAGATGAGTGCAGCGGGTGGGACCAGGGCACCATTTATGTTGGACTGACTTATATGGCTCTCTATACCAAAGGTAAACGCAGAATGAGAAAATCCTAAAAGCAAAAGAAACACTGTGAGAACTTCTGTTGCTAGTAACATCACATTAAATTACAAACAGAAAAAAAAACTTTGTTATCTTTTATAATTACATACCATCACTTGACATTGTAAGTAGACAGCTAAAATATGATTTAAAATAGAAAATATAGTAAAAGAGAAGCATGTCAGCCTTTTCTTTTCCTTTGCTCACAGCTCAATGTAATATGGCTTCTAATGGATTACATGGCTTCAGTTTTTCTAACTGTTCAACAGTAATACAACTTTCCTCAAGAAAATGCATCAAATGCAAAACATTGAAAAGCCATGAGTTACAACACACTTCGACTGCCTCATGAGACAAAATGAAATCAAGATTCATGTGACAGGTAATATTTCTGTGGCATATTAAAAAAAAGACTTAGGAAATAAATCTAAACTAGAAAACAACAGAAACAAGACCAAATGTCAAAGCCTGGGGCTGCAGCCTGGGTGGGCCAGCAGTGGCTGCCCAGCATACATTTAGGTTTGGGGACCAACACTGGCAGGCTGTGTGCAATGGTGCCCACCTGGACTGCGGCACTCAGAAGTGCAGAGCTGGGAAGAACAGACTTGAAGATTACATTTGACTACATAGAGAGCAACCTGGGCTGTATGAGACTGTTTCCAAAGGAAATAAAATCGAATTGTAACTGAATTCATACATTATTTTTATATATTCATTGACTAAAAAAATATTGATTTTACTATTTAGTAATAACTCAGGCAAACAAACTTTTTGTTGTTTTTCTAAGATAAGGTTTCTTTGTGAAGCCCTGGCTGTCCTGGACCTTGCTCTACAGAACAAACTGGCTCAAACTCACAGAGATCTATGCCTGCCTCTGCCTCTTGAGTGCTGGAATCAAAGTCGTGTGCCTCTACCGCCCAGCTCTAAAAAAAAACTTTCAAGAACGAGAAAATGAAAATACAGTTTCTAGGCCTCCTTTAATAATTAGTCCCAACACTCAGGAGGCAGAGGCAAACGGACTACCCACCATATTCCAGGGTAGGTACGAATGGGCCACACAGGTCATCTCAAAAAATTAAATAAATAAAATACTTAAAAGACCGAGGGTACATTGCCATCCTCCTTATATGAGCTTCATTCATAGTATTATGAAAATATAGTAGAGATAGCAAAGTGAAGTTCCAGTAACGGACAGGTTGGTCACTCTCGACTGAAATTCCATCACAGCTTACCAAGTTCTAAAACGCTGCAGGATTCCAAATAGCACTTGACTGGGAAAGACCCGGGGTGACTAATGTACACCTGTTTGGGTTCTCAAAGCTCCTACTTCTGCCCTAATGGCCCACAGTGGGAGAAGAGAGAAAGGTGTTTCTTTTAACTTCATGATTTCACACACAGACTAGTTTGTGATTAAGGACATTTTAAGAATTTTGTGCCGGGCAGTGGTGGCGCACGCCTTTAATCCCAGCACTTGGGAGGCAGAGGCAGGCGGATTTCTGAGTTCAGGCCAGCCTGGTCTACAGAGTGAGTTCCAGGACAGCCTGGGCTATATAGAGAAATCCTTGTCTCGAAAAAAAAAAAAAAAAAAAGAATTTTGTTTAAGTTTGAGATCACAATGGCTGAGGCAAATGCGGCATGAGATGGAAGAAACCATTCTGAAGCATTATCCTTCAGAAATTCCAAGGTCCTGAGTCTGGCAGGCCACAGAGCAACGGCACAGAAAGGCAAGACTAAGCACCAGAAGCATCAGAGAAAATAGCTGGAGGTGAGGAGATAAAGTCGGAGACAGGAGATTCCTGTGTAACGAACAGTGCAAGCCCTCCCTCAGTAAGCTCTTCAACAAACAAAAAATGGGGGCAGGGGAACCACCTGGGAAAACTTTAAAATAGCAGATGCCATTAAGGAAAATACTGTGTACTAGATAACATATGTACATTAGATTTTGATTACACTCTATTATGAATTAAGGCTGGAAAACAGTCACAGGACACCATAAAGACTCAAATCCATTCTGCATCCTGTCTCGTAAAAAGTCAAAATATGGGAGCAAGATTATACATCCAGCCAGAGAGCAGGGGTCCATCACTGCTCAGCTGTCCTTCGGGGACTGAGAAACAGACAGGCCATGACATGAAACACTGGAACATCTTACTAACCTTACAAACAGGATGGGGAAGGTGACTGTATTCATTTAAAGTTATAAACTGAATAAAACTTGATTTTTTTCTACATTCTCTCAAATGCAGCATTGCTCAGCACTATTAGAGTCAGGCCCTATCCAACTTTCTTCCAGTTTAAGCTTAATAATCTGCCCAAGCATGTAAGTGCTTGCAGTAGCAGGTAGATCCAACTTTGAGCAGGAAAGCTGAGCATGCTTAGGGTTGGTTTTGCCAGACGAGGAGAAAGGCTAGTGGGTGTCTCAAGATTATTGCAGATGTGCTGAGTGATCTCAAACAGCAAGGGGTCAACCAGAAACAGCTTCTGGCTATCTGGCCTCTCCATCCTGCTACTCCCAAGAAAGGCCTATGTGTACACATATGACCAGCCATTGAACTACAATGACTTTTCCAACTGTACTCACACACAGGGTCACTCAGTGGTGGCCTATTCACAGCCACTCTTCTTTCCCTTCTGGAAACTCTTTTCCTTGGAAAAATTTCCGGCTGACCTCACCTCGAGGTCAGTTACACAAACTCCCACTTCTCCTTGGGCCACTCATGTTCAATCTCCATCAGGCTGAACACTCCCGGTAAGACTCTCTCTGAACCTATCCTTGTCATCTAGAACAAGGTTTAGTCTTCCTCACTCTGTTTGGACTGTTCCTGCTCCTAAATCCATCTGTCCCTCCCTTCCTTCCTTCAGTTACCTGACTACTCACTGAAAGCTGACAGCATCACTTAACAAACCGCTTGGTAATCTGTCACAATAAAACCCTGTAAAATAGAGAAAGCCATTTCTGCAGCTTAGTCCTACCTTTCTCTGAAGTTTCACCTCCCTACAACTCCACAAGGCAGCCCTGTTCCCAGTGCACACACTAAGTCTAAGTGATGGCAAATGGTATCTGGCTCTTCACCATATTCTACTAGCCTGTGCCTCTGAACCTGACAGTCTTCTTATGTGTCATCTCACTATCCTAAGCTAATTAGTTTTTTCTATAATCTTAGCAGTCATACTTTTATATTTTATATTTACATGCACAGTAAATACAAAACGAACAATCTACTCTGGCTATTTGATGTGGCAGCCAAGGAAACGGTTGAAATACAGTAATCCTTTAACTCTGAGAAACTAGTAAGTTACTTGTTCAATAATCTGTTCAAAATGCTACTCCATTATAACACATTTTGGAATGTGTAAAAAAATCGATCAATCCAGAAAAAAACATAGTCTTTGCTTAAAAAACGGACAAAACAAACAAACAAACAAACACCACTAAAATGTGAACCAGGTTTATGTTCGCCTTTAAGTTCCCACTTATTGGAAGAAAATGCTGTTAAATTTATATAGGAGCAAAGTGAATTTCTTACATCTGCAAACTGTTCGAAATCTGTCTCATTGAAGCCAGCATCCCTTCTTTTCACAGGTACAAGTGAGTCTGAATAAGCAGCACCTCAACAATGAATGTAGGATATCTAAGAGCAGGAGGCAGAGGAGCCCTCAACAGACAAACAGGGTGTGTATTTTGTACATGTGTGAGTGTGTATGTGTGCCTGAGTCATACAGTCAATTGTACATGTGTGAGTGTGTATGTGTTCCTGAGTCATCAGTCAATTGTACATGTGTGAGTGTGTATGTGTGCCTGAGTCATACAGTCAATTGTACATGTGTGAGTGTGTATGTGTGCCTGAGTCATGCAGTCAATTGTACATGTGTGAGTGTGTATGTGTGCCTGAGTCATACAGTCAATTGTACATGTGTGAGTGTGTATGTGTGCCTGAGTCATCAGTCAATTGTACATGTGTGAGTGTGTATGTGTGCCTGAGTCATACAGTCAATTGTACATGTGTGAGTGTGTATGTGTGCCTGAGTCATGCAGTCAATGTACAGTTAGGTGATTTCTGACGCGTAATGCATGTGTGAGTGTTTCATGTTGACCTGGTAAGAGAGAATTGCGTTCTCTCCACGGAGCCAGTGCTTTTTCCAAGGACAAGTGGAAAAAAGAAATGGTTCTCAGGAGAGTAGCTCTACTTTGAACAAGGACAAGAAGCAAAAAAGAATGCCTCTTGTCCACTAAACAGTGCCCAAGTAGTAGGGAGACGAAGCTGACTTATTTCAGCCCATAATGCTTGGAACCTGCACACTGTTTATGCTACCCACATCCTATAATAGCTGTGCCCTCTAGACTCAGCTTTCAGAAAAGACAAAGGGTAGGGGTTCTACCAAATGTTCAGTTCGGCAGAGCGATGGGCAGCACTCACACAGAAGATACACACTTTTATCCCCTAAATTTTGATTTTAAAAAAAAGGACTGAGGAATACGCATGATGCTAGACCACTTTCACACAAGGCCCTCTCTACACCCTCAACCAGGCAAAAAGCCAATCTACTAGCTAGCTTAGAATTTATATGAATATTACACCCTCTGAACTATTTAACAAAAATCACAGCACCGAGCCATAGTCACTCATGCCTCAGCCTGACCACTGGGTTTTCACAATGTAAACTTTTGTATAGATTCTTACCTTCTGTGTATGGATGGCCTTTGCCATACATAAAGGTTTTCCTCCTCCTGAGGAATGTTTCCCTCAAAATATGTGTGTGTGTGTGTGTGTGTGTGTGTGTGTGTGTGTGTGAAGGAGAGAGAGAGAGAGAAAGGGGAAGGAGAGAGAGGTGTTGAGAGAGAGACAGAGAACATAAAGCCACTAGCAAGGTACACATGTTCCTTTGTAGTTCTGCCATACCATGTCAAAAATAACAACCCTAAACAAAGGCAAAGGAAAAGACTGTGAAACTAACACTAAGCAAATATTCTGGACTGGTGCCTTTTGTCTTTAACACTGTCACGAGTCATAGAAACTTCCTATACTATACAAAATGATCATTCCACTTAAAAAATAAAAAAAACTGACTTGAAAGTTTTAGAGTCCTAATTCCTACTTTATTACGTATTTTTTTATAAAGAAGCACAAATGCTGACTTGCACTTTTCTGACTACTCATCTTTCTCCTTAAACACACACAAAAGGCAAACTGAAGCTAGACACGACCTCAGCTACCTTCTGCTCTGTTCTTCATGGCTACAGGGGAATTACTGACTGCCAGTTTAACATGAGGAGTGAGGCTTGCCTGGTACACGACAGGAAGATTGCCTACTTACTTACATTTGTATGAGTCAACAGAAACTGTGTTGTCATTTCGTTACTGACATTTTATTAACACTACTGATGGTAACTGAAAACTGCCAAAGCAGAGAGATGATGAAATGTGACTGACACAAAAGCTTAATGTTAAACTTGTCAAGTTGTTCTCTAAGTTAAAGACAGTAACATGGGTGGTTCTGAGTGTGTTGTAACTAAAGCATGGGTCAAGTATTCCATGTCTGAAACGGCCACATGTGCTCCCGACTTCCAACTCTGGCTCATCTACGTATCTAAAAGGAGACTGCTTTCTTGGAACTGATACTCAGGTTAAAACAGACTCGCTTACAGTACACATCACTTGTTATAAAAATCTGGAGAGATTCTTTGTAACACTGTATTGTGCCTGTATTTTAACTGAGACAGGTCAACATGAGATTAAATGATGAATTTTCTGTTTGCATGAAATTAGTTATTAAATGATATTGGATTTTGAAGCAGTTTGGATATCAGATTTTTCTATTAGGAGCATCCACTTTCTACATCATTTGGACAAGCACTTATCACAAAAATTATGGTACGATACTTGGCTTACATTCAGGAGACTGGATACCTTTTGAAGAGGTGCTAACCTAGACTGTCTGCACCATGCCTCTCAGTTCTAAAACCATGGTGGTTTTCTTCCTAAGACTTTCCAACATCATAATCTAATAATTTCATGGCTTTAGTAGTAGTAAGTGCATTTTGATTTTTGCAATTTCAACTTAGTTAATCATAAATGTATCTGTTTCGTGGCATCATCAACAGAGATGTTTACCAAGCAACTGAACATGTGCAGTGACACTCAAATCTGTGAAGACTTCTCCAACCAAATATACAAAAGAAGCAAAAGGTTTCTCTGCAGACCTGGGTGGCCTTGACCTCAGAGATCTACCTGCCTTTGCCTCCCAAGTGCTAGGATTAAAGGCGTGCACCACCAGTGGTTGGCTGAAATTTTATTTTGTTGAACAAGAAATTACCAGGAAATTTTAATTAACACCCCCACCTAACAAACAAAATTGGATGTGTATGGGGGTGGGGGGTGATAGGAAAGATCCACAGCAGTTTAGCTCTAGCAAACACTGTTGGATTCAATTACATGACTCAACATGGCCAAGTAAGTACTGCACAAGGATGCCAAGTGAGTCAATAAGCAATAAAAATTTACACCTTGAGGTAAACACTAACTACAGGAGGAACACTGGTTCAAGTCAATCCTTACTTTAACAAGTACTTCGAATTTTTAAGATGCCTCAAAGGGGAAAGAAAATCATATCCTAAGAGGTATTTGCTACATTGGATTGGGTTCCTAAAAACGCTGAATGGTAGGGCAATGTTCTTATCATGAAGTTACCTGAGCTGAAACTGAGAAGTGCACAGTTATATCCTTAATACAATCCTAATGGTCAATACTTTTGTCTTCATCTTGGCATGTGAGGGCCAGCCAATTTGGAAAGGCAACCCCAACAGAGTACTGAAAACCACTACCAGGCCATCTCTTTTCAACAAGCAACCTTATCACTAAAGCTAGTCATCTAGAGGCATAAGACTAAAATAGCTTCATTCCCTCTAATATAAGGATACCACAGTCTAGCCAACATTAAATACAGTGTTCAGGGAACAGACATTACAAATTCTTACTGAAAAAGGTTACTTCTAAACCAATTATTTATCAAAACAGAAACAAAGCTTCCTAAGGCTTTCCTCACCTGAGAGCCAGAATGAGACATTTTACTCTATTCCAGTCACTACACAGACTAGTTTTAAAGCATCTAGCTCCTTATTTCATAGGGGATGTGGTAAGGAGTAGGAAAGCTTCTTTTGTGTTGTTAGACATTTCAAGAGAAATAGTTATGACTCAAGCAACTTGTATCATATTGCTTAAAGTGAACTGATTGCCATAAGTATCCCTGAAATCAATGGTGCTGATACAGAGATAACCACAAGCATGTATCACTAGATGTCAGAACCAAGGCTTAGCTTTCTGAACACAAGGTAAGTGTTCAGATCTACAGCCAATAGAGTCTGTTGTGGCTGGGATACTAGTTTCCAAATTCTTGTATTTAATTCACAGAACTGTACCATCCTTCAACTCTACTGTCTTCTGCATCTGGAAGAAACTTAAAAGCAATGTCTGGTGGCATTTTATATTAAAAAAGCACACCCCATTGCTTGCTCGACCTTTGTCTACACACTCAGCACTATCAATGATGGCTCTCGGAAGACATGGCTCAGTCCACATCTCAGTATGTGCACCTTTCAGGCTGTTCACTCTAGACTCAAGTCATTACTTGGTAAAGTTTTGTTATGTATCATGAACATGTTTGCATATATGATGTATACTTCCTTCCTTGTCCCTTTTTGAAAAAAAAAAAGTAACTAATTTAAATTTTATTTGTTGTTGTTGTTATTATTACTGGGGGAGATGGAGTAAGAGAAATTCATGGACTCTGTTCTCTTCCACCTTTTCATGGGTTCTAGGGATCCAAAGTGGGCCATCAGGTTTCAAGACAAGCGTCTTTCCATGCACTGAGCCATTCTGCCAGCCATCTCTATCAATTTTAAACTGTCCTATGACAGACACACAATAGTGCCCTTTAAACTTTGTTTGGCCTGAGTCACCTGGACGCCTGCTCTTTCCCAAGTGATTCTAATATAAGCAGCCAAGGACACAATCAATACCAGACACAAACTCTGGGACAGAAGGTATGATTACATTTATGGCAATATGCACCAGGAAGATAAATATCCTCAGTTAAAATGCCATCAAGTATATATTTTCTCCTGTCATAGTAAGTTACAGTTTTTATAATGATACCTTTTCACTTTACAATTTACTAATTTACTAATAAGTATTTACTAATTCTTCAATAGCAGTACGATGAAAACTAATATGGTGAGACATAACAAAAGACCCATTTGGTAATGCAATACACACTGATGACATAAGATGACTTGAGCTGATTATTCAGGGTCTTTAAAAATACAATTTAGGTTTGCTTTTGATGGGAGAAGGTCTTATATATAGCTCAGGCTGACCTTAAACCATCTGTAGCTGGAGGTGACACTAACTCTCTGACCCTACGACTCCGCACTGGGTCATCGGTGGCACGACACTGCCAGCCTCTCTCCTTTGATCTGCACTGTAACCTACACCATCCAAATATGTGTGTAATTCACATTTTTTACAGAGAATACAGGTAACTTTATGAGACTTTTAATATGCATTATTGGACATTCTCTCATAAATTAAACAGATCAGTATTTTGCTACCTCCCCACTTTTCTGATTATTTTCTTGTAGGGATATAAACACAGTTTATAGAATTGTTTAGAAACAGGAGAATCTGAGCAAACAGTAAACACTATAAGGCACCTTAAGGCCTCACCTGGGCACCACATAAATCATTGTAAGATGCTCAGCTGTTTCTGATGTCCTCAAACAGTAATGCCCAGTGGTTTGACCTAAGCACTGGTCTAATACACCAAATGAGACTTCCCAACAAAACCCCACCTACCAGCCCTTCACACTACTTGATGCCTATTTCTCCAAAAGCTTCAAAACTGTGGTTTGAGCTATGGTGTCCATCTAACCAATCCTTCCCATGTTGGGCAAAGTGTTACATAATAACTTGTAAACACTTTCACAGGCTATGCTGGGAACAGTCACCAGGGCTACTGTACTGTGACTTTATTAATCATGGCGTATTAAAAGTCTCTGGGAGTCTGTTTGCTCTGTTTTTCCCCTCACAGTATAAACAAACTCCAAAGCTTCCCAGCAGGTGAGTCTCTGTTGGATACCCTTGTCTCTGAGATCTCTCCTCGCCTCCTAGTGGTTGTTGTTCTACATCTGCCCCGAACCCCCCCCCCCACTCCACCACCTGTGGTTGGTTAGTTTCAGTATCCCCACCCAGCCCCCACTCTGTTTACTATTTCTTTCTCTCTTTCTTTGCCCCCTCCCACCATTGGTTACTGTGAGCTCTCTTTTCTTCTCTGCTCTTTCTGATCACATATTATCTTCCCAGCTACAGAGGGAAGAATAGTGGTATTTACACCTTTTGCCTGGTCTAGCAACAGTCTGACTTGCAGTCTTACTTCTCTTTTATGATTAGATCTCTTTATCTAGAAAACTGATATGACCAATATCTCATTATTAATTTTAAACCGCATTCAATTATCTATAGTAATAACCACCTGAATACATCAATCAGAATTCAATCAAATATACTTAATAAATATATTGGGATTAATATCTATGAAAATATTCTGAATATTGTTACTTTAACTTTTAGAATTCTTACCATAAGTGGGAGTAATAATTAGCTGTGTACATGCAATATACATTACTGAGCTGATGTTTCTGAGTCCTTACTAAACATATGCAACAATCTCACATCATAACACCTTCCTAATTAAAGATGACCTCTAAACATCAAAAGACAAACTGCTAGTTATACATATTTGTCTGAGATGATCCCAACATATTTGAAAGAGTCAGAGAGTTAAACCATGCAGCAAACACAATTTTAAAGTGGCAGTCCAGATATCAAGAAACAGACAAAGCTCATCAGTTTGGACTGTTACAAATTTCAAAAGCAAAAAAAAATATTTTGAGACTAGTGAAAAGATTTGCAGCCCATGGCTTTGCAGCAGTACTCACCTGACTCTTGCAAGTACCTATATACCAAGAAGTTGACCTCATCACTGCTTATGCTCATCTTTATTCCCACTTAAACCATGAGCTCACAACACAGGACATAACCCTAAAAACAAAACAAAGGTCATTATTTTCTCAGTACAAGTACACTAAAACAAAATGCAAACAATGTTGTAAAAAAAAACACATTTAATTTTATTAAATGATATAAAACAAAGGTTTTTATTGCTTTGCAGTATTAACATAGTTATCAAGTAGTAAAACGACATACACAATCAAAACATAGCTAGTTCTATTGTTCTATAGGGTAACATCCTATCGAAAAGGTAAAGATTCACAAAGGCCTTTAGCATTGCAAGTAATGTAAAACTCCCTTTAGTCTCTTTAACTTAAAAAAAAAAAAACTGGCAAGATTTAAGATTCCAGCATAACAGTTATTGGAAAAGGCACAACCTTAAAGGCCTGAGCAGGGAGGAGCCTCAGTCCTGTCCTCTAGTTCTCTCCGTGATCTCTGCACTCCTAGTGGACCTGCTCTCTCCATCTTGGAATCTCCTAACACAGAGGTCAAGTCTGTGTATGTATATACAAAGGAATCTGAATATGCATAAAGCCACGAGGCGGAACAGTCTTATAATGCCACATTCTCTTACTGATAGGATGATATAGTGCCAGCGACACGCTAAGACAAGACTTAGGTATATATTAGCATAAATCTATTTTCATAATTTAAGAAGAGGTCAGAAATTTTTCTCTTATGAGCCAGTAATACTTGAGGTTCTGTCAGCCATACAACCTGTCCACAACTACTCAGTGTTACTATGTGGTGTAAAACAGTAAAAACAAACAAAAGAACATGCTTGTGTTCCACTAAAACTTTTATTTATGGACACTGAAACTTAAACTTCACAGTAGTTATTGTATGTTAAATATTAGCGGCCCCGCCATCACATTTTTTAAAAAGAAAAACAAAATGAGAAAAAAAAAAAAAAAACCTTTCAAGAAAAAAGAAACATCCTTTTTCAGTATTATGTTCCTCACTTTAGTATGAGACTGACATATGAGAAAAATCACCCTATGGGAAGGGCTACTACTCAGAAATGTTCAAGTACTAATCTCTGATGTCTACCAGAAGTGCAGGACAGAGTGGACAAATAATATCAGTAGGAATAACTCCACACTAGTAGGTCTCACTGCTAATCTCAAACCTTGACCCACGTCACCAATCTACATGAGCAATGGAGGCTTAGATGTACACATCTTCGAAGGCACACACAGGCATACACAGACAGTGTAATCCCTAATGAGCAAGGGCTTAGATATACACAGCATCTTCCACTAGCACACTTCTGAATGGGGGAGAGGGGGGTTGAGGTCTCAACGCCAGGAGCAGTGTCATTCATCTGTGGCCAGGCTGCTCCCTAGGACCACATAAAAAGCTATGCCAAGCTGACTGTGTGAACCCAAGAGGTGCAGCACAGACACCTCTTTAACATGGTGAGTTTGTTACACCTTTTAACTCTACACCCAAAGTAGCATAGCTAGGAACAACAGTACAATGTTGCATTGTGTACTAGAGCACTGTGACCTACCTCACACATGACTATGTTGAAGACAGTCTTTCAAGGTCTTTAAGTTCAAATAAGCTTTTGGTTTGGGCATTTTTTTTTGGTGGGGGGTGCCCTTCTAAGAGATACACTACTGATATATGGGCCCAAAGGAGCTTTAGAAAACACCAACCTTAACACTTAAGATAGCCTCAGAAGACACTGACCCTAATCCCTTGAACATAGATGTCCACAACCCAGGATCCTGAGAAAAGGCTTTTTTTGGACACTCGGTCAGTGGGATTTGTTATAGTAGCTATAGCAAATGTAAAACCATTATTGTTTGTTTTTAACAGGAAGGCTTCACCAAGGTACCCTAAGTATTAACAACCTCTTAAGCTTGTCTCAGTGACCTTGTTTCTACTTCCCAATCACTGGCTTGGTATAACAGGTATGTATCAGTCACCGCATGTGATTTCATCACTGCCAAGTCTGAAACTGTGGGATCATTCTTTGATACCTATAAACTTAACAGCTCAATTCAGAGCTTGAATCTGTCCTTCAGAAATGATTCCATCTTTGAACATTCCATACCCTTTAGGAATGATTAAGGAGGAGTAGATGAACAGTAACACCTAGCAGCTTCTGCCAGACAATGTCCTATTTTTCCCCTAAGAAAACCCTCTCTGGAACAGCACTAAAAACATGCTACTTTCAATTTCCCATCTCATTAAAAATAATTAAAACCTTACCAATGTTTAAGGTAATATAATTTTGTGTACATTAAAGAAATGAGAGCTTTGAGACATTTTCACATCTTCTGAAACGTATCTTAAAAGGTAAAGAATTTTTATTATTTAAAGACTAAATAATACCCTGCTTATGAAAACATATTTGTAAACTGTAAGGAAAATATGAGGATCTTAATACAATCTCAGGAAGAAACCCTCTGAGTTAAATATATGTCCCGGGTTGCTTGATTAACTAATGAAAAATAAATTTAAGACCCAGTTTAACAAAATCAAATCAATTCTTTTTGAACTCTAGTTTTTTGAGTCTATGTAGCTCTGGCTGGCCTTGAACTCACAAAGATCCATTTACCTCTGTGTGCAAATCCTGGGATTAAAGGTGTGACCCCATGCATGGCCAAATCAATTAAATTCTTTAAGCAACAGCTAATAATATACCTACTTTAGTGTGTGTCAACACTATGGTTTCAACACACTCCCAGGTTGGAGAGACAGCTCAATGATCAAACGCTAACCACAAAAGCAGGAGGAATGGAGTCCAGATACTAGCACCACATAAAAGCTGGAAATCACAGCATGAGTTTCTCGCCCCAGCAATCCTAGCATGAGACAGAGCAGAGACAGGAGCATCTTGGGAGCTGGCAGAAAAGCACAGCAGCAAACAACAAGGTAGAAGGTGAGCTCCTCTTCTATATGCACAGGGTGCTACACTGCATAGCTCACACACAAACACATATGTGCCATCTGGGTAGATTTTTAAAGAGAGAGAAACCTAACTCCTAAGCTAAGGATAAATGCTGTTTATATTATATTTTCAATCCTAGGACTCATTCTATGAAATTCACACCAAAGTGGACAAAAATGTCCTTTTAAAATAAAAACCACTGAATCTACATCACCTATTTTCTTACAAGTCAAATTTAGTTCTTTAAATATAACGCTCTATTGTACAGACAGCCAATGAGAACTTCACATGTAACAGAAAAAAATGTAGAGATCTAAGAAAGTAATAAAAGCAGAACAAGCAGAAGATAAAACAGTTATGAATGGAATTCACCATCTCTCTTGACATATGATCATCTTCAGAATACACTTGGCAGCATGTCCATTTTACATAAAAGAATACTTTCTTCCTATATTTACAATTAATTTTGTATTGTTTTCAAACAAGATAGTCACCATGGTTTGATACTATGGAACACTAGATTGGAATCACAATTTAGTCACTTTAAAGAATCTTAGCAATGAATCTAGAAGTCAACCAGAATCTACATGTAGAGTCAACTTCATTAACATTAACAGACCTGTGATGAATCACTTCATAGTTCAGATGTTGTTTTCAATTTATAAAAAACTCAAAACATTCAAAAGAATGACTGTTTACAGAAGTATCTAAGATCCTCTGAAAATAGAGAGTATACAGAATTCATTACCTATGTGTTGAAAACAGAATCAATTATAGTTCAACCACATAGACAGGGCACTGAAGAGTGAGACATGAAATCTAGTAGACAGAGAGCAGGTTATATGATACATTTCCTCACCACTTTCTCATTGAGAAAGAATAGGGAAAAGTCCATATGGGAAATCAAACCAGAAAGCTACACTCTTCCACTAGCATAGAAAAGGTAGCACAATTTTGTCAAATTAAATCAATCTAATTATTGCAACTTCAGTCCTATGAGAAAACAAGAGTAAACACAGTCTATGCTTTCCAAAAGTTGGCTAACCACCAGAACTGGTTAAGCTCTCTGCACAAAATTCAGGTACTACAAGGAGCAAGAAAACCATGCAGGGCCAAGGTGTAAGAACAAGACATTATAACGATGCTTATGAAAACATCTCCAGAATAAGGAGGTGTATAAGTAAACTAAGACTATAGAGCCTTCAGTAAGGTAGGAAAGGTGTTCACATATTGTTGTATTTAGAATTCTTTAAAAGAGCAAGAGTCCGAATGTGTACCAGATGGTTCTGTAGCAAACAGGGGGTCAACAGAGACTAAGTACCAGGTGTAGTGTCTCAAAACAGAAGAAAACTGTCAAATGATCACTGGCCTGACTGACAACAAGTGCCTGTTAAAGGTCAAGAGCAAAGGGCGTGCATAAGCTGCATTCAGTACTCAGGAACTAACAATCCACCGACCTTGAAAACTGGGAAAAAGCAAGACAAAAAAAAAGTGGGTGACAGCACTTCTGAGGTTTTCCCGCTCCAAAAGGCAAGCAGGCAAACAATAAAACAAAAACAAAACAAAACAAAAAAAAAAAAAACCCACAGAAAAAAAAACCAAGGCAAATACACTAAGCAAAGAACTCTTTCACATCCACCTGAGGCCAAACAGGGTTCAGACCTTTGTAGTATCTTGCCAATCTCTAGCTGCAATGAGGAGCAGGTATTGAGTGGAAAGATGCATCCTCTCCATTTCACAGAAAATATGTTTCATTGTTAAGGTGGCCCAGGTACTCAGAACTTCAAGTCAGGTATAATAAATACACTTGTGGGCATGGCAAAAGGTGATCAGCTTTAAAACTCAGTGTAGTATCAGGTCTCTAGCGGAGGTCGACAGGGTTTTATGGCGCGGTGGGGGCAAGCTTTCTTTCACAGTCTTACTACAGTAAGGGGACTTCTCTCCCAGAGCTAACGTTTGTTTGCACATATGCTACCTAGCTAGCAAGGATGTGCTTCCCACCTCACAGTACGAACACCATGTTAGGAGTTTTTCATCACTTCTGCACAACAACAAACCAAATGAAAGCTCCCCTGAGGAGTTAGTTTTATCAGTATCTTAACACCAGTATGTCCTTTAATACCCAGTTCGCAGAGCATCAAGCTCACACAGGCCTTGGAGCTAACCTGCCTGCACCTTTGTCAGGTTGCACTTCCAACAACAGAATGGTTTCTCAGTTGGCATCCCATGGATATTTCTTACAAATGAATAAGGTGAAACTTTCACTTCCATGAAAATGCAAAAATTTGTTGGCAAAGACTAAATTTAAACTTTTCAAATAAAAAAATCTTATGATTTTTAGAAACACTGTTATAAGTTGCTAATGTCCCAGCACCTAATGATAATGAGAAAAATGGTGAATTAATTAATGGTTCTGTTATTTTAATATTGTATCACAAGCTTGGGAAAGGTTTTCTTAACTTAGAACATCTTTTTCAAATGACCAGCACAAAATTTAATCAAAATTACATACATAGGAATAGAGAATGTGTTAAAAAGTTTGAGAAAGGGCCAGGCATAGTGGCAGATATCATTAATCCAGAACTTGAAAGGCAGAGGTAGGTGGATCTATCTCTGTGACTCTGAGGCAGACTGGTGTATATTTTAACAGGAAAGAATTACAGAAGGGGGCAGAGAGCTCAGCAGTCAGGAGCAGTACTCCAGCACCAGATAGGGAAGGAGCTTGAGATGCCATCTTGCTCCAGCCTCTTCAGGCACATACCTACACGGACGTGTACACTTAATTGAAAACAACAACAACATACAAAACTTTCACTGACCCAGCTCACAGTGAACCCTTAAAAGAACTGTTCAATTGCTGATATTTTAATCTGGTAATAGACTATATGAAACTTACTCCAAAAATACATTCTGGTTTTAATTTGGAAACACTCCAGCCCTCCTGCACAGCCAGGGCTCCCGTATGTTTCAACTGCAGCAGCACCATCTTCAGACTCGAATTTAGAGCAGATGTGAATACCCAGCTGTGCATCAAGCCAGAGATTAAAGGATTTGCAAAAACATAAAACAATGTCATCTAGATACTTTTCTTGGAAAACACTTTTGTTTCATACAACACATGATTTGTGTTACTATGTTATGCATGAAGTTATTTTAAAATGTGAATTATAAATTTTTACACTTTTAGTATCTGATGCAATAAATACCAATAGTACATACCACACATTATTTTAAAAAAAACCTCTTTATGGTTAATGAAGTCAGGTTGTCACAGGACTGTGAGTGCCTGAGGACGAGTGGATATAAAACCTCATTCCTTCTTAGCGATGGCAGTTATCATCATTCCTCTGTCACAGTCAGTTTCCTGACAAGAAGGGAAACTGCCTCCTTAGGCCACAGTGATTGTTCAGATTTTTCACTTATCCTAAATCTTACATTTATGTTCACATAGGAATATGTATTAGCTATCCACTCAAAACTTAAGAGAAGACGTGCTGATGTAAAACCATCAACAGTACACAAAACATATGGCATGTAACTGAATCATAGAGAAATTAAGAAAATAAATTGTTCTAAGGACATACCTCTATATATGGAGTTCTCCGCAGACATCCATGTGATGTAACAATTACACTGAAAATGGCTGTCTTAAGTCATCATGCATTTCACAAAGATTTTACTAAGTTCTGCATTGTATACCTGTCATTGTTCTATTCCATAGAGACTCATTAACATTAAATATAGAGACATGAATGAGATGACTCAGCACTTTTCTTGTGCTTACAGAGGACTAGGGTTCAGTTCCAAGCATCTATATGGCAACTTACAACCATCCGTAACTCCAGTCCCAAGAGATCTAGCACCCTCTTCTGAACTCTTTAGGTGCCAAGTATGCACAGAGAGCACATATATACACGCAGGCAAAGCACTAATACTTGTTAAATAAAAATAAGTAAATCTGAGGCCAGTTATGGTAGTACACACCCTTAATCCTAGCAATTAGGTGGCAGAGGCAGACAGATTTCTATGAATTCAAGGCTAGCTTGTTCTACAAGAGTTCAAGGATAGCCAGGGCTATGTAGAGACTTTGTCATGTAGATTTGATTAGATTAGATTAGATTGGAATAGATTATATTGGAATATTGGGATGGATGGATAGATAGATAGATAGATAGATAGATAGATAGATAGATAGATAGATAGATAGATAGACTGATTTACAAAAATTGTAAAATAACTACAACAAGTTAAACAACAGAGAGGCAAATATGAACACAAGGACATGATCACGAAAATTCTGTTAGCATTACTTCTAAGTTCTGCCCCACAGTTACCAACAGCCAGGAATGGCTGACTTACTACAAAAGGGACTAATGGCCCCTCCTCAATCTCTTACCCTCTCTGTCTCTTCTCTCCAGTTCCCTTCTGCCTCTCTTTCCACATGTTCCTAGCCAGTCTCTTCTCTCTCTTCTCCCTCCTCCCACTTTCTGCATCTCTACTCCATCCTCAAGTGCCCTCTCCATGCCCTAAATAAACTCTATTCTATACTATATCCATCATGTGGCTGGTATCTCAGGGGGAAGGGATGTCTCAGCATGGGCCTGCAGAGGCACCCCCTTCTACCTCACCATATCACAGTTCTATCAAACAATGTCACTAAAAACTATTATTCTACATGCTAACTAAAAAAAAGATTAATCAAAATTAGAACATATATTTAAGTGGAGGAGAAAGTGCTAGTGGTGGTGGTGTTAGAGGAGGAGGAGGAGGAGGGAGGAGGAGGAGGGAGGAAGAGGGAGGAGGAGGAGGTGGAGCGAGAAGACAAGGAAGAGGAAAGCAGCAGCAGCAGGCCTTGTAGACATTCTAGGCTGCATCCCATTCCACAACAGCCCCTACACTCTGAGAGGCAGGCTTGGGTGGAGAAGCACAGCTTCTCTGCTGCTGGGATTTAGTTACTAAGAGTCTTTCTCTGCAGCTGCAACTTTGAGTTCTTGCAATAGGCTTTACTTCAAAAAGAGATCTTGTTCAAGGCTACAAAGGACTATAGCTTTCTTTGCAATATATACGGCAACAAGGAAACAGAACCTGGGTACTGCAGAATCACATTTACTACGTACTGCACCTGGTAGTGGTACAGAAATAAAAATAAAGATCCTGGCTGTAAAACAATTCTCAAATTCTTTTCAGCCAGTTTAGCGGGTTACAGGTGGTCCAATCTCTATACCTGCCACTGTATACTCTAAAAATCTCAGCAAAGAGGTCAAGAAAACAGAGGCCAAAGTGTCTAACAAGGTCAAAAGTATAGTCTATACATTCACACTGCTAGAGGTAACTACATCAAAAAAAAAAAAAAAAAAAAAGTGAATGAATTAGAAAATACTCAAATATAACAAGAATAACAAGACAAGGCTCTCCTTTCCCCAAATCCCTATAGTAAGTCATTACCACTGTAGTCCACAGGGAAGCCTCAACAGAGACAGGACTGTAAGCTGAGCCCCCACTTCCACCCGTCCTAAACTTTCCAGTACTGAGACTGGTCCAGTAAGAAAACTTGAGAACTGTGTCCTTTCCAACTTCCCAGAAATGTAGCAGCACAGAGTAATTTATCCCAATAAAAATATGCTTAAATCTCTGCAAAACACCGATTTAAAAGCAGCAACTTTTCAAGCACAAAGCACTCAAGTCCTCATCCATCCACAGCAGTCTCTAAATGGCTAGAACCAAGCTCAGAGAACTCATCTCAGCTCTAGTAACCACAACTCAAAACCCAAGCACATGGCAGGCCTCTTGGGAGCCACCACACTCATCTGGTTCTTTCCTCGCTCAGTGCATCAGCCTGCTTCTGTGCAATCTGTACATGGCCAGCGTCCACTCTATCTAGCATGCCAATTTTATCAGATCGCTGCCACACTAAAGCAAGCAAGCTCACTCTAATCATTCAATGTGAGCTGATTGTAACTCACAAGGCTCTGTTCCCAAATAGTGCCATTCATAGTGCTGGAGGAATTGAGAGGGGAGGAGGGAGATGGAGGTTTCCAAATAAAAGGCCTTTTTAGTAACACTTTAAACTACGAATATATTACTCAACAAGCTTATTATAATGGGGTTTAGTTCAGATTTTTAATATGGTAAGAACTAACCCAGAACCCGCACCTCAGAGGTTTGGCCAAAAACATGGTTACGAAGGTGTGATCCCCATCTGAGCAAATTGAGCCTTCATCCCAGTGGCCACTAAGACATTCCACTATTACCCAGCAACATAAACTCAGGCCTACTACTAATTAGAATTTTTAAAAGACAAACAAGAAATTAGGTTAAATCTGTGACAAAGGAGCATTTTCAATAAGATAAAAAATATTGAAGACTTTTCATCTCTCATGGTATAGCACTGTCCTCTGTAAGCTACTTCTATCTACAGAATATATAGCAGTAATAATATAGACACCAAAAGATGTAGTCTTCGAGGAAGAGTCTGTCAGATTATCCTGCACGCCACCTGTGTTCTACTAGCCTCCTCCTGTTAGATCTTCTCCTTTTCCCACCAAAAGTCCCTTTGTAGAGTCGTGGGGTCTACCTGTACCGGTGATATAAAGGAATAAGAATAATAATGGGGAGGGAGGGAGGGAGGTTTAAGTGGCAAGAGGACTAGGAGGACAGGGCAGAGACAAGGACAGAGGAAAGAATAACACTAAAGGGTAAATTCAAAAAACCATATGGAAACCTACATGCATCACATACTCAAGGGCTCAAACCACAGCACAACACATTGAGACTAAATTTCAACATGAATTATGAAGAGACATAGTGTTCAGACTGGGATTCAGACCCAGCACAAGCAGCTGAGGTGTGTAATTTACATACCAAAGCAGACCTGTCCTCCAGGCTCTCCCAGAATCCCTCAGTCCCTCCCTACCTGTTACAGGGCATGGTTGGCACACTGGGCCCTCTTCGCTGAACTTTCTCTCCCCCAAGAAACTCTCCCCTACACAGTCCAGACATTTTTGGTCCCCTGTCTCCCCCACTCTGCATTTTCTCTCACAATGTGTGTGCATGCTCTTCTCTTTCCCATGCCCTGTCTCCCTCCCCACTGCAACTTCCCTGGCACCTTTCCTTAGGAGCTGTGAACCCAACCAAAAGCAGCTTCCCAGTAAACCTGCTTTTATACTTTAATTTGGGTTGAACTGGCTCATTTCATCAATGGAAAATACTTATAACAGACCCCAGAAGAGAGATTAGAGTAACACCTTACTAGTTAGTATCAGTACCAATGAAAGGAATATAACCATAAGGTTTATACCATATTGGTATACTGTAAAGACAATACTTATGTTTAAAGAATATGAAATGAAGACAATTAAGTCTCAAATCACTACTTTCCAGAAATGTCAGAAGTAGTGTTAACAATGTTGAACAATATGCAGGTATATTGTCACTTAACTGCATCTTGGCCTTTTAGATATAAGAGCAAGGAAAGGTTATTTAGCTCTGGGAATATTACAGTACAAATTAATCAATTTCTTGAATCTTACTATAAGTAGAAGGGATTTGAACAATTTAACAACCTTGTAGACAGCCGCCCTAGCATGTGCAAGGTCTGGCTTTGATCTTCAGTACCTAACAAAAATTTAAGATTAAAAATCGATGAAAATTCAGCCACAGAAATCAAGTAGTAGTCCTCGTCTGAATTCTAGTTAAAACCAGCCATGTACTTGGTCAGAAACCTTTCTAAACCATCCACAACTATGTAAAAATGTTATTCTCCCTGTGATACTTGTTCAAATATCATACCAAATGACATGGGATACTTTCCTCTGTGTCCCAAAGTATTACTATATTACACTTCAAAGAAATAGTTCTAAGTCAGGAAACTGATGTTTCCTTTTACTAGCCTTTAACATTGAGCACAGTCAGCTAACCTCACAGTGCCATCCATTTCACTTGCCCAGCAGCTAAGAATGCAGCCTCCATACCTTACAGGGAGGAGTGCTTAAACACAGCACAGGCACCATTGTCAAGTCCTCATGTTCTGCCACAGTGGCTCTCTGTCTCCCTAATGCTGCAACCCTTTAATATACTTCTTTATGTTGTGGTGACTCTGACCAGAACATTACTTCATTGCTCCTTCATAACTGTGATTTTGCTATGGTTATGAACTGTAAATATTTTTGGAGAGAGAGGTTTGCCAAAGGGGTCACAACTTACAGGTTGAGATCCACTGCTCTAGAGTAAGATAAAACAGTATTTGCATGATTTAATTTGCCTTCATCAAAATAAAGCATTGTCTGTACCTGATCTTTCTTTAGAGCTCTTTCCAGGAAAATTGTCATGACATATATCTACATGTCTGTCTTCTCACACTTTATCTCAATCTCAACTGTTAACTTGTATACAGACCGGTTAAGTTCTACAAATGAATGTAGATAGGCAATGAATGCCAAAACTTTAATGTATTTATAAAATTGTCTTGTAAAGTCCTTTGAGACCCTGTGACATGGGACCCATTCAAAAAGTTAAAGCAGTATTTATTATTTAGCATCAATGCTTTAGTATACAGTAAAATGTAAGGGTTGGCTATTTCACTGACACAAAAACAGAGAGGAGAGGCAAGCACAACTCTGATCCCAGCACTCGGAAAGTAGATTTCAATAGCACTAGCTACACAGTGAGCTTGAGTTTAGAATGACTTACAAGAGAGTCTTAAAACACCACCAGCAGCAAACAAACACCAGCACTGTAATCCCAGGCCAAGGCAGGAAGATTATGAGTTAATGGCCAGCCACCCCAGAAAAATCATTAAATAATGAGTTAAAATATCATTAAGTCCCATCAGGCAAGACATTCCATGAAACACGAGTCTGATGGCGACATATAGACAGTTTAAGGAAACAAGGATGGAAACAGGAGTATGGCAGTTCACAGATCAGGCCATCATCAAGGGAACACCAATTGAGACACATTTACCCAAGGTGTCTCTAGAACAGCATGGCATTTCGGACTACATATAATCCACTTTCATCTGCTACCCAATCCACAGCAAATGTGTGGAGTGTGCTGGCTCTCTCCTTCAGCATAGCTCTTCCCTCCCACGTAGGCCTCTGGAGCCCAGACACTACTATGCCCTCCAGCTCAACTGCAGGCCTGCACAGCTCCCTAGGCTCTCTTGCCTTACTTAGGCCTCTACCTACACACACGTGAACACCCGATTCTGAGGCTCTGGAATGTTCTTTCTTGTTCTGCAACTTGCAGATGGCATGACAGACTTCTCAGCCTTCATAACCCAACAAGCTGATTTAGAACCCCTCCCTTTCATTCACAAGTATCAATTCACGTGGGACGAACCCAGGCAAAGATGTGAGCTCACTCAATAACTTGTAACAGTCCTTCTGGGACCTCAACGACCACATGACACTGTAGGGCTGTCAAATCAGAAAGCAAGCAAAGCTACCCCAAGCTTAGGTAAGGTTCTAGCAAGGGGGCACATGAGCCAACTCGAGGCTGAGTGAACATCAATGTAGAAAAACAAAAAATGCAACTTGCAACATAAATGCAATCTCCTCCCTGTGCCCACAGGCTGTTTTGCTGCCAAGCATGCTGTATTTTTGGCTAACAATTCTTGGCTTTTTGGTATTTCACTGACACAAACTGCTCTTATCGCTTCTCAGATCTTGGCCAAACTCTTGTATTTGCTTTTAATTCAACTTATGAAGTTCATGACCCTATCCATATTTCCTGCTACAGCTATGGTGCCTGGTCAGACCAAAGGAGCTAGAGAATAAGCAACTGCCTTACTTAAAGTTTTTCCTTAAATAAGTGATCAAATTTCAGAAGCTGTAGTGCCCAACATAAAACCTTTAATGTAACCAATACTGAAGATCTGTGGGCAGCGTGTAGTGCGGCAGTGCAGGGAGCTGGCTCTGAACCCCACCTAGTCAAGGTAGGTATCGTACTACTGAACATTACACCCTCAGCTAGTACCCAAAATATTTGTAAAGACCTTAATTTGCCTATATAGTTGATTAAAATTAGAAAACAAGTTGAGATTGATAAGAGGCAGCTAATATACAAAGAAAAAAAAAGTTTTGTGTGCTCATTTTTTTTTTTTTTAATTTTAATTTGTTTAAAAGCTCACTCTGTGTGTGATGTTAATTATTTCAATCAGGCTATAGTAGCAGTGGTGGCGCAGGCCTTTAAACCAAGCACTTGGGAGGCACAGGCAGGTGGATCTCTATGAGTTCAAGCCCAGCTTGGTCTACACAGTGAGTTCCAGGACAGCCATAGCTACATGGTGAGACTCTGTCTCAAAAACTAAGAAACATCATGCTGAATGGTGTGATGCAATCCCTGGGTCAATCAGAAGATCTCTAACTCGATCACAGTTTGTTTGTGTGAATAACTGAGGGTAATGAATTAAGACATAACACTTCTCTTTTCTCCATTTCCCTACTTGAGTTACCCACATTAAACCAGGTTCAAAACTTCACTACAGTGGAAAAGAATCTCCATTTCCCTCACTGCTGATCTTTCTTTTCATTTATCCATGTGATCCAAGCTATATGTACATAGAGAATATACACTATGTCCATGTGGAAGGCAACCCTGGGGGTCTTGAGATGAGGAACCAGGAAAGCTACTGTCATCCCACAAAGATCCTCTGAGTTGTTAGCTAAGGAGAAGCAGTCAAAGGGGGTGCTCTGTTAGTGGCAGTGTTTAACTGCAGATAGTAGGCACCCCGTTAACTGCTGGTGAGTGTCAAGGACAGCATCATCATCATGCAGTAAGAATACTCATTCCATAATCATGGCCTGAAGGATTCCACGCATGGTCATTCAACGCCAGTCAGACATGTACTGCCATGTCTGAGAGCTAGTGCTAAGTACTTAATACAGTCACTAACTCAATTACTGAAGAAATGACAAGGAAGATGATAAATTAAGTAACTGTTTGATTTTATTTTAATATGTGATAAATCAACTATGCCTCTGACATTTCACTGTTAATGATGCTATTTTCCTATGCATAAATATTTTATTTTTCTGACTAAATCTCAAAAAACAGGATCTGGCTTTATTTTTTGACAAGGCTAAATTAAGAAACCTTCCCGCTCTCCTTTCATTACTTTCTTCCTCCTTTGATTGGTGTATACACTTTAATGTTTGTTTTCTACTCAAAGAATTTACACATCTATAGGCAGAAGACCAACAAGGTCCTGTGAGAGTTCCAGCCGTCATGGTTTTCCACCTTGTTTCCTGACTGTAACTGACTGCTCAAATGCAACCTACAGTCCAGCATCCAACATATTTAACTACGGTTCGAACTAAAGACAAGCCATCTGGCATTCTTGTGTTCACACTGATGCACTGAGAACTCTACGGGCACGAGAACTACCAGGCTTAACTGTATAGCAGGAATCTAACACAACTCGCCCAGGCCATCTTCTAGCAGACGTGGACATAATCAAGCATTCAAAATACAAGGACCTGTTAGCAGGGGAGGCCAGTGTGATGGGGACTGAGGAGACTATAGTCATGGTATACCTACTAGATACTCAGATAACAAAAGCATTGTAGCTAGACCAGTTATTTTAAACAATTAATTTATGCTAGTCAAACTTGTTAAAAGAATAATTTTAATGCTCATTTTAATTCAAATTACCTAAAGTGATTTTACTTTTTCTTTTTTCTTTTTTGGTTTTTTGAGACAGGGTTTCTCTGTGTAGCCCTGGCTGTCCTGGAACTCACTTTGTAGATCAGGCTGGCCTCGAACTCAGAAATCCACTTGTCTCTGCCTCCCAAGTGCTGGGACTAAAGGCGTGCACCACCACCGCCCGGCAATGTGTTTTAAAATAACTTAGCATACACACAATTCACTTCTTAGTCATCAGAATACTTTAGGCTGGCAATATATACTAACTAAAGTAATATTCAGAATCACTAACAGAACTTTTCCACTTAAAAAAACAAGAATAAAATAAAGCCATCATGGTGGAAATGAAACAGTGATCCTGGGATCGAACTCTTTGGAACAAAACTTTCATTTATGCTGATTATATTTTCAATTATACTTTTGAGTTATGACTTACCGATGTAGCAAGTTGATTAAATGCCATCACATGTAATGGTCATTCTTAGGGCTCCAGTCTATCAGGAGCCACTTTTATCATTTTTGTCATCTGTCTTCCCACAGAGACTTACTTAAGCATTAAGATATTATCTGGTGTGTGTGTGTGTGTGTGTGTGTGTGTGTGTGTGTGTGCACGCGTGCGTGGGAGCAAGCAAGCAAGCAAGAGCACGGGTGTCAGTCCTCTCCTTACACCTTCTTTCAGACAAGTGCTCTTTGTTGTTGGCTGCTGTACATGCCAGTATAAATGTTCCATGAGTTTCCAGAGCACTGTCTGTCTCTTCTTCCATCTCATTCTAGGAGCAGTGGGATTTTCGTATGGGTTCTTGGTTGCAAACTCAGGTTCTCAATTGAGTCATCCTCTCAGCACAAGACATTTAATAATAAAAATGAACAGACTGGATGTGCTGTACAAATGTTGTACCCCTGTACAAATTAAGATGACCAATGGCTCCCTTAGGTCACACTGTCCTGGAAGAAGTCACTCATATACACACCAGCAGACAAGAGTCACCCATATAAATAAACATCACCACAAAGGTAAGGTTTGGGCATTTAAATAAGTAGTTGATGTGTGAACTGGCACACCCATTTGATTGCTCCGGCTAAAGTTCCTACTTTAGGGGGGATGGTGGATACGGTAGTTTATATATGCTTGCCCCATGGGAAGTGGCACTATTAGGAGGTGTGGCATTGTTGGAGAAAGTGTGTCACTGTGGGGTTGGGTTTTAAGGTCCTATGCCTTCCTAGCTGCCTGCAGAACAGAGTCTCCTACTGCTGCCTTTGGGTCAAGATGTAGAACTATTGGCTCCTCTAGTACCATATCTTCCTGGATGCTGCCATGCTTCCCGCCATGATGATAATAGACTGAACCTCTGAAACTGCAAGCCAGTCCCAATTAAATATTTTCTTTTATAAGAGTTGATCATGGTGTCTCTTCATAGCAATGAAACTTTAAGACAGTGAAGAACAAATCCCAGGGCCTCATCCATACTAGACAAGTGCTCTGCCCCAAAACTATAATCTCAACTTCATGCCTCCCACTGCAGGAGTAAGCACACATTTTTTTTTTTTTTAAACTGTATTTCCAAAGTGTAAAGACTAAAATGCTTGTCTTAGATACAGACAGTCTGAATGAACAAGATTACTTCAGCCCAGCACAAGGTGGTGCTGCTCTAACAGTTACAAGCACTGGAAGGGATATGCTTTAAACTAGTTATTGTAATATATTTATTAGGTGAGAAAGACAAAAGGGTGAAAGGAACAGAAACCTGAGTACTCTGAGTTGAAGTTCTCAGTCAGGTATGGTGCTGACTGCACCATGAAATGAATGCAAGATGACAAGTTCAGGGCCAGCCTTAGCTACAAGGCAAATGCAACAATAGTCAACAGCACATGAAAACCCCCTCACTTAAAAAAAAATAAAAGGTTCTTGTTGTTTACCTTAGAGAATGACTAAGTCTCAGTGTCACTGGAAACACATGCTTCAGAACTAGGAAAGGTAAACTTAATAGAGGTGATGGAATTAACAGTTGAGCAAATTTCACCTCAAATAAAAAAAACAGGATAGCTTTCCTAAGGAAAGAATAAAGTTGGACATCACTGCAATGTATGATTTTAGTGACAGTGTGCCTCTCAGTCTCAGCTCTCTAAAGGTGCTACACAAATGCCAACCAACTGTAATTATTTACATTATTAACTCAGCAACTCAGTAACAAACTGTCGCCTAAAGTCTAAATACAGACTTGTGTGTGTCACACACATACGTGTTCATGTGTATGTATATTATGTAGGTATGCCAGGGGTCCATGATGGGAGCTTTCCTCAACTGCTCTCTCTCCAGCTTGTTTTTTGAGATAGTCTCTCACTAAAAGCTCAACAATCTGACTAAATGACTGGCCACTGAGACCCCAGAATTTGCCAGTCTATATCATCTTAGTACTGAGGTTATAAATGTGTACCCATGACCATGTGTGGCTTCTGTGATCCAAACCCACAACCTCACAGTTGTACAGCAAACACTTATTCCACTGACTGTCTGCTGGCTACCTAGATTAGAGACTACTTTAAAGCAAAATCTTGTCATCTCAACTTTGATAATATCGGCATATTATCAAAGTTATATTCATATAACACATCTTTCTTGAAAAATTATCTTAAACTCTATTTATAACTGATAATTTAGTCAAGTAAGGCAGTAATCAGAAAGTGAAATCATGTCCTATGATAGCATTTTTAAAACCTCTTCACGTGTGATCTCAACATCTGGGTCTTTCACCAGTCTCAGTTGAACCAAAGTAAGTGGTATCCATCCATACTGTAAGAATACGTTTCATGCCGGGCTGTGGTGGCGCACGCCTTTAATCCCAGCACTTGGGAGGCAGAGGCAGGCGGATTTCTGAGTTCGAGGCCAGCCTGGTCTACAGAGTGAGTTCCAGGACAGCCAAGGCTACACAGAGAAACCCTGTCTCAAAAAAAAAAAAAAGAATACATTTCATACAAGGTTTCATTCTTTCTATTACCATTCTGAAACACAGCAAACAGCATCCCTTATCTGCCAAGGAGTCTACAAGCCCCCCAGTCGGCCTGAAAGAGCAGATGTTAACACATTCATACATATACTTTCTCTCATACACAACTGTAGGAAGAGCTAAGGTGGGAAGAGTAAGGAGAGGAAGAGGAAGAGGAAGGAGAGGATGAGGAACGAGAAGGGGGGGAACATGGTGGCAGTCAAAGATAGTTGGCATATCTAGGTTGAGTATTGGGTTATACCTCTGATTGAGTGGATCATTACCAAATATATAAAGCCTTTGGATAATCTAAGCATTAGAGTCTCATTTGTACTGAGCCCGCGTGGTTGGCAGGATGGTCTGGACAATGTCCAGCCTTGAGAAGACAGTGTGGAAGATTGGCAGAATCATCTCCAAGGCTGGCATCTCATGAGTAGCAGGGCTGGTGTTTCTGGCTGGCCGTTTCTAGCTGTGGTGCGCATGTGGCCTCTCGTCACAGAACATGGCGGCTGAGCTAGGCAGAGCCACCTCAGCTTACATAGTCCGCTTGACCAGTGGCCGATTTTAAAATATCTGCCACAACATACAACAATTTAGTTTATAAAAAAAATATGATAAGAGATTTAAAAATGTCAGCACAGCACTCTAGTGCAACACCAGCCACACTGGTGGACGGCATATACAGTCTGGATGCAAGGAAAAAGGACTTTTATTCCTTGGTAGATAAGAAGCCCAAGATTTCATACTATGTAGAAGTTACATAGTGCTCATTTATGGTTTCTCTACTTAACATTCTCAATGCCCAGTTTTGTTAAATTCTTGAACTTAGCAAACTACTTAGGCAAGTGTGTTTTGTCTTCTGTCATTGTTCCTCACAGTTCTATATTTTTCTCTACCCCAGTAGTTCAGAGCTAAGAGCAGACAGAGTACTGCTGCCAGTGAATCCTTTGAGCTATTGCTAAATTTATTCCAGTTGTGAGAACTGAATAACACTTCCCTCTACTAATCTTTAGTTTTTTATAACATTTTATGAAAAATTTCAGACATACACAAAAACTAAAATGCTCACAAAGCTTCAGCATTTCCTTACATTAGATACGAAAACTATGGTAGCCACATAGAAGCCCACCATTCATGCTCTAAGCTGATGGACAGACAGCCTAGTCCTTCTGCTGCTCAGCTCTCCACCGCAGGTTCACAGTAGTGTGCTCTCCAGTCTTCACATCTAGGCTGGGGACAGCAATACCCATCACCAGAGCTCAGAGCACAGTTGGGGACCTCACTCTGTGTGGGTTCTACCCACACCTCCTCCTTCCTCACATATTACTCTATCACAGCGTATAAAGATGTTGAGTCTTTGTGACTCCTGTGTCAAAGAAGCCTGTTCCTGAACTATGGTCACTTGCTCTGGCTCCTGCTGGTTTGGGTTGGTCCCAAAGGTATTTTCAGGGTTCATTTTCTCATGGGTTATCCAAGAACTGCAGTAGTACTTGTGGGAGGTCTGTTGCATAGGAGCCACTGCTTATTCTCCCTAATTAAAACTCTCTACAATCTATAATACACACAATGATAACAAAAATGACATACCTTCCTGTTTTTAACCCTTAATATTTTGATAAAGTTACTTTCAGTTTTAAAAGCTGAGATACAAACCCTGATAGCATACACCTGACTCCCATACCGAGGAGGCTGAGAAGGGAGGACCACTACCATCTGAACCCAGCTTAGCCTGAACTACAAAGCAAGACCCTTGCCTCAAACTTATTCCTTACTCAAGAGTGAAAGACAAAAAGGCCAAACTAAATCATGAAATACAGGCAGCAGAAACTAGAAAGTAAAGAGAAAATACCCAACATAAAGAGTTGCTGGTGTGACTAGAGTAACTCTCTATGAACCAACACAAACTCACCAGGTGATGCCCCCGTGTACACTAGAGCATCAATTATGGTAAGACCTCAGAGATCTTGAGGAGCGAGTGCTTCAGAGACCAGCAAAGCCAGTAGACTCCAAAGGCTGGTAGACACTACTCACTACCAGTGGCTAGGGCTGAGCCTAGATTCCATGCCTAAGCATCTTCATTACCTATTTCAATTTCTGAAATTAATGCCAAAATTTAAATTAACACTGTCCAGAGGATAGAGCGCCAAAGTACTCAACACACAAACCAAATGGAGCAAAGAGCAAGGAACAACAGTAACAAACACTAAGCCTGAGAAGATGCCTTGAAAATTTATGAGAGAGGCCCTAAGCAGAAAGGAAATCAGCCTCAAAGGCGTGCACAGCAAAGAGTCAAACGGAAATTTCAAGACTGAATGAAAAACATCATTAGATAAAGTCATGTGCAAAAAAAAAAGAGCAGAGAATAATAGATCTTCCAATGAAATTACAAAGAATAAGAAAAAATTATTTAAAAAAACACTTAAAGTATAAGAAAAGTTACATTTAAAAAGAAAAATAGTTTTAAAATAAACTTTTGGCTGGGGCAGATACATGGCTGGCCTGCTCCGAAGGCACCTTATCCTGAACCTATTGCAACTAGGAGCCTGGGGCATTCTGGACCCATCACCCACCCAAACTCCACTCCTCTGGAAAACCACTCCCCGTCCAGGCCTTACTTGGTCCTTTTGGCTGGGGCAGATACCTAGCAGGTCTGCTCCTATGAAGACACCAAATCCTGAACCTTCCTAGACAAGCAGGTAAGAAACTTACCCTACAACCCTAATCCCCAGAGTTGCAACCCACCCAAACCCTGCCCCTCCGGAATACCACTCCCCTTCCACTCTTTGCTTGGTCCTTTTGACTGGGGCAGACAGCTCACTGGTCTGCTCCTTGAAGACAACATATCCTGAGCCATCCTAGAGCACCTGGTAAGAACACTCCCCCACAACCCTAATCCCCAGAGCTGCAACCCACCCAAACCCCGCCCTCTGGAATAACACTCTCATTCAACCCCTTGCTTGGTCCTTTTGGCTGGGGCAGACACCTAGCAGGTATGCTCCTGTGAAGACACCATATCCTGAACCATATTAGAGCAGTGGTGGAACCACTGCACTCAGAGCAGCAGGATTTCAGGATCCCAGACGAAGCCTGAGTCCCAGGAGCTCTTCCACCCAGGAGCTCAGGATCACAGAGACATCTGGACTCTGAGGAGTTCTGACACAACCAAGATAACTGGAAAGACAGTCTTCAGTCAGAGACAGTGAGTACAGGTAACAACAGAGTTAACCAGATGGAGAAAGGCAAGGGTAAGAATATAAGCAACAGAAACCAAAGTTACCTGGCATCATCAGAACAAAGTTCTCCTACCATAGCAAGTCCTGGACACCCCATAACACCTGAAAAGCAGGATTGAGATTTAAAATCACTTCTCATGAGGATGATAGAGGACTTTAAGAAGGACATAAGCAATTCCCTTAAAGAAACACAGGAAGCCAGGGGAAGGTGGCGTACGCCTTTAATCCCAGCACTTGGGAGGCAGAGGCAGGCGGATTTCTGAGTTCAAGGCCAGCCTGGTCTACAGAGTGAGTTCCAGGAAACCCAGGGCTACACAGAGAAACCCTGTCTCCAGAAAAAAAAAAAAAAGGAAAGAAAAAAAAAAAAACAAAAGAAAGAAACACAGGTAAATAGGTAGAAACCCTTAAAGAGGAAACAAAAAAATCCCTTAAAGAATTGCAAGAAAACACAATCAAACACGTGAAAGAATTAAACAAAACCATCCAGGATCTAAAAATGGAAGTAGAAATCAGGAGTCATAGATGCAAGCATCACCAACAGAATACAAGACATAGGAGAGAGAATCTTATGTGCAGAAGATACCATGGAAAACATTGACACAACTGTCAAAGAGAAAATGCAAAATGCAAAAAGCTCGTAACCCAAAACATCCAGGAAATCCAGAGAAGACAACAATGAGAAGACCAGACCTAAGGATAATAGGTATAGATGACAGTGAAGATTCCCAACTTGAAGGGTCAGTAAATATCTTCAACAAAAAGTATAGAGGAAAACTTTCCTAACCTAAAGAAAGAGATGCCCATGAACATACAAGAAGCCTACAGAACTCCAAATAGACTAGACTAGAAAAGAAATTCCACCGTCACATAATAATCAAAACAGCAAAGGCACAAAACAAAGAAAAAATACTAAAAGCAGTAAGGGGAAAAGGTCAAGTAACATATAAAGGCAGACCTATTAGAATTACACCAGACTTCTCTCCAGAGACTATAAAAGCAAGTGAGCCAAAGATCCTGGAGTGATATCCTATAGACCCCAAGAGAACACAAATGCCAGCCCAAACTACTATACCCAGCAAAACTCTCAATCACTACAGATGAAGAAACCAAGATATTTCATGACAAAACCAAATTTACACAATATCTTCCCACAAATCCAGCCCTACAAAGGATAATAGATGGAAAACTCCAACACAAGGAGAGAAACAGCAAGAAAAAGCAAGAAAGTAATCTTTCAACAACCCCAAAAGAAGATAGCTACACAAACATGATTACACCTCTAATAACTAAAATAACAGGAAGAAACAATCACTTTTCCTTAATATCTCTTAAGATCAATGGACTAAATTCCCCAATAAAATGACATAGACTAACAGACTGGATATGTAAACAGGACACAGAATTTTGCTGCATACAGGAAACGCACCTCAGTGACAAAGATAGACACTAACTCAGAGTAAAGGGCTGGAAAACAATTTTCCAAGCAAATGGTCCCAAGAAACAAGCTGGTGTAGACATTCTAATTTCAAATAAAATCGACTTTCAACCAAAAGTTATCAAAAAGATAAGGAAGGACACTTCCTACTCATCAAAGGAAAAATCTACCAAGATGAACTCTCAATTCTGAACATCTATGCACCAAACCCAGGAGCTGGTTCTTTGAGAAAAATCAACAAGATAGATAAACCCTTAGCCAGACTAACCAGAGGGCACAGAGACAGAATCCAAAGTAATATCAGAACTGAAAAGGGAGACATTAACAACAGAAACTGAGGAAATTCAAAAAATCATCAGATCCTACTACAAAGGCCTATACTCAACAATACTGGAATATCTGGATGAAATGGACAACTTTCTAGACAGATACCAGGTACCAAAGTTAAACCAAGAGCAGATAAACCATCTAAACAGTCCCATAACCCCTAAAGAAATAGCAGCAGTCATTAAAAGTCTCCCCACCCACATTCATAAAGGAAACTTTACTAAAACTCAAAGCACACAATAATAGTCGGGGATTTCAACACCCCACTCTCAGCAATGGACAGATCATGGAAACAGAAACTAAACATAGACACAAAGTTGTGAACAAAATGGATTTAATGGATATCTACAGAACATTTCATCCTAAAACAAAGAATATACCTTTTTCTCAGCACCTCATGGTACCTTCTCCAAAACAGACCATATAATTGGTCACAAAGCAGGCCTCAACAGATACAAAAATACTGAAATAATCCCTTGCATCCTATCAGATTACCATGGACTAAGGCTGGTCTTCAACAATAACAAAAACAATGGAAAGTCCACATTCACTATTCCTACTGACAGTGTCCTTTGCCCTACAGAAACTTTGCAATTTTATGAGGTCCCATTTGTTAATTCCTGATCTTAGAGCATAAGCCATTGGTGTTCTGTTCAGGAACTTTTCCCCTGTGCCCAAGTATTCAAGGTTATTCCCCACCTTCTCTTCTATTAGTTTCAGTGTATCTGGTTTTATGTGAAGGTTCTTTATCCACTTGGACTTGACCTTTGTACAAGGAGATAAGAATGGATCGATTTGCATTCTTCTACTTGTTGTCCTCCAGTTGAACTAGTACCATTTGTTGAAAATGCTGTACTTTTTCCACTGGACAGTTTTAGCTCCTTTGTCAAAGATCAAGTGACCATAGGTGTGTGGGTTCATTTCTGGGTCTTCAATTCTGTTCCATTGATCTTCCTGCCTGTCTCTGTACCAATACCATGCAGTGTTTATCACTATTGGTCTGTAGTACAGCTTGAGGTCAGGGATGGTGATTCCTCCAGAAGTTATTGTTGAGAATAGTTTTCGCTATTCTGGGTTTTTTGTTTCCAAATGAAGCTCACAATACCCAAGATTCAACTCACAGACCACATGAAGCTCATGAAAAAGGAAGACCAAGTGTGGGTGCTTTGGTCCATTTTAGAAGGAGTAACAAAATACTAAACAGACCAAATATGGAGACAAAGTGTGGGACACAAACTGAAGAAGACCATTCTACCTGGTTGTCCTAGCTCACAGTGTGGTTCAGGACAGACACTTGTCAGAGTTCTCCCTTCCTACCATGTAGGTCAAACTTAGTCTACTACAACAGCATTACATTGATATCCAAACTGGATAACTACACAGAGAGCACGCCTCAGATAATTTCGCAAATGAACACATATGTAAAAACTCTCATAAAAGGTTGGTTCAACATACACAAAACTCTAAGTGTGACTCAGCACATAAAGAGAATTAAGGACAAAACCTCTTCATAAAAAAAAAAAAAAAAAAAAAAAAAAAAAAGCCAATAATTAGAAGGAGCATACCTCAACGTAACAAAGGGTTTATACAACAAACATATGGCTAGCATTATATTAAATGGGAGGAAAACTATTTCCTCTAAAGGACCCTACTCTCTCAATTTTTATTCACCATGGTGCTTTGAGTCTTACCTAGAGAACTGTGGCAGAGGAAGAAACACAGAGACACCCACAAACATAAACTCCTGGAAGTCTTACCTAGGATGCTCTTTTAGGATGATCAACTCCTTGTGTGCAGTACCTGGACACACCATCCAACTTTGCTGAGCATCTGAACAATCCCATACAAAGCAAGGGTGTGCACGAGTAGGTGGGAGTAGGGTGTGTCTCTGCCACAGGTCATTTAGGAAATGCTGAGCAGATCTGACCTGCCTTCCTCACAGCCTTTCCACACATCAATAAAGAATGGGGCTGATAAACTCTCCCAAAACCTCCACAAATCACTCTTGAAAAGGCAGCTAATATTTGCAACCTTTCCTTCCCTTTCTAAAGCTCCCCAACAGAACATTTAGATGTACTTGGAAACAAAGTTATGATTAAGCATTCAATTTGATAGAAACTAATAGGCCTAACAGAGCCCTTCATGGTTCTAGGCTCAGAAGAAGTCTTGTTAAATGAAGTTAAATTTTACATGTTTGGGAATGACTGTAGAATCAGAACAACAACAAAAATGGGGCTATACAGACTGATGGAACAGGTTCACAAACTTATCTGTGAAGCAAAAATTGCTTTGTATGTATGTAAAGAATAGGACCTGAATATAGTCATCAAAACACCTTCTGGCAGAAACCAGTAAACAATCTCAGCTGATTACAAGGTACACTCTAAAATGCCCATTTTACACATAGACACACATGCAAACAAAGTTTATTTATTTTTACCTAACGGGTAATTAATCTGCCTGCATGTATGTCTGTGCACCATGTGTGTGCCCGGTATCCAAGGAGTACAGAAGAGAGCGTGAGACTATTACTTCTTTAGCCCCTATACTTACATTTTTAAAGCTAGACAAACTGTAGTTTGCAATTTCTTTTTTTAAGCACTTACAGAGAAAAAGCAAGACTATACCACACCAAGAAATGGTATCCAATCAAAAATTTAGCCAAATACTAGACATAAATCAAATGCAGTCAACCAAACGCTCAGACAGGGTATGGTGCTCACACAAGGATTACCTAAACACTTTTAATGAAATGTGGACCTCAAGTCTGTCATTTCAGCACTCAGAAACCCAGGAAGCAAATGTGTCAGTTCAGATTGATGGTCCAGTGAGGTCAAAGCCAACCTGAGCCAGAATGAGACAACCATAAACCAGCAGGACACAGGGGAGGAGGAGATAAATGCAGCACTCATCCCTTTCTAGATCACAGAGGAGGATTGGCTCCTGGTATCCTGGATATGAAGCTGTGCTCTGGAAGGGCAGGTGGTGCACTGTAACCTCAGCACTAAAAGGCTGAGAAAGGAAACCTGAATGGAAGGTCAGCCTGAGCTATATTCGTATATACATAAGTACATCATACATACATACAGAGACTTTGACTCAGAGAACAGAATTCTACATTTAGTATATTTAATTACATGTCATTTTATTATTTTATTATTCACTATTAAATGTAATTAAAATACTGGATAAAATTAACATGATTATTAACAATTATATATTATCAATATGTAAGCAATATAGCAATTATATAGTCAACATTAGCTATTAACATGATTACTAATATTTAACATATTGGTGAGTTTTTTCCTTTATAGTCTTATTTATTTTTAAAATATCTCCTAATTTATTATGTATCTTTCATCATGAAAAAACTGACAAAGGAGTTGAATTTTAAAAATAAAATGCTAAATTTGTATGCGAAATACCATATCACACACATACATTGCTTCCCCAGAATCAACCTACTTCCTGAACCCAATACTGTGGCCCCACTTCTGCTTTGTACTGAAAGCAAACAAGACTGATGTGGGGACTAGGGACATGCAGAAAGACGATGGACTATCTTGTTATGAGATAGCAGGGGATCTATCAATGTCTACTACCATTATTTCAAAGACTGAAAAGTCAGCTTGAAAAGGCTCCTTTAGCCAAGAAAATCTGACTGACATTAGTAATAATAAAACCACAAAGCAATAAATATGTCAGATGTTCAAATCTACAAGCACACAATAACACTTAAACAAACCCTACCTTCTAGGAACCTGGGGAACAAGTCAGTATTTAAAAACCAGTAAGGAAGGGGGGAAAACCAACCAAACAACCAACCACACAGAACCAATGTGCATGCCTCTCCTGTATAAGCCAGGACACAAGAGGTTTTCTCTGTTAGAAACACTAACGTTTGTGCACACTGCTGGAATAATGAATTTGGCATCTAGGTCACGATCACCAATGAGCATCCTCAACTATTGGATGCTCCTTCTGGGATGTGCTAGGAAAGCACTCGGAAAGCCTCCCTAGGCTTCCATGTAATGAGGGATGATACCAAAATTACATCAAACCCTTGAACCTAGATGACTTGCAGAAAATACAAGGAAAAGAAATACAATTAACAAAACAGAGTAAGGGAAGCTTTACAGACAGATAGAAAGGGATAATTAAGTAAACTGTGCACAGCAGCTAGGCATTTTGTCACCATTCTATAAAAACATAAATTCTAGAACCTTAAAATGGCTATTAAAAATTGTCAACATCTCACACCTATGAAATAACCAACATTTGGACCACAGTATGGAAATCCTCAAAAATGTTAAACTAAACCACTGCATGTTCCAAGAAGCCTGTACAGAAATCCAAAAGGAACTTCTGAAAATCTGAAATCAAGATCTCAGATAACTCTACCATGAATAAACCAAAACAGAACCAATCCAAATGCCCACAAAGCAAAACACTAATCAAAAAAAAAAAAAAAAAAAAGCATAAAATGATAAAATGGTGTGTTCATCAGCCTTTGAAAATTTATTACAAGCCCTGAGAGGAGATAAACAGGTGGATCTTGGTGAGTTCCAAGCTAGCAAGGCTAAATGAGACCATCTCAGAAAAAAGAAAGGCAAGTAAGACAGGAAATTGTGTTATTGGCTACAACATGGACGGACTTCCAGATACCATATATGGAAACTAAAAGAGGACAATCAGGAAGAGACAAGTATTGTTAGAATGTTGTTTCCAGAAGGGCCCTAAGTTACTCATACGGGGAGAAAAGGAAACGTTTTATGATTTCAAATATGAATAACATGTACTTACATTCTTTTTCACATGAAAAAGTTAATGCCAGTTTAAGGCAGAAAAATGCTACTGTAATCATATAAGAGTGTGCAACTTCTAATACTGAATATTTAGGGATGAAACTGGTGTATTAATGACCACAATAATCAGGCAGGGCACAGCAGGGCACAATTTGTCAGAAAGAAAATCTGTAACAGGGGCGATGGGTGGGAGAGGGAGCTGTAAGAGCAAACACCATCACATAACCTGTTAACCAATGAGTTCCACTAATATGAAGATAATTCCAGAAAGGAAAACTGTCAGTTCTGGTCATATAAAGTGCATTTTAAGAGGTAAGGCAGTGTAAACTCAATGTATGGTCCAAGGAAGGTGGCAAAGGGGTCACCAGTCCCCAGTATTTATATCAGCAGTGCTCACCAGGACCAGGCCCTCTCACCAGTGCAATGGCACATGAAATGCTCAGAGGAAAATGGGAAACAGTGTTTTCCTTACACTGGGGAAATAAACTTCTGAAACTGCACTTAGCGCACATCCTGTATACACTGAGCGTTTCCCCAGCTAAGGCTATGTGGCCACAATGTTAGCTCCTCTAACCAGTGGAAGGTCTTGGCCCTCCCTAGGGGGTTATTATTAAGTTTTTAAAAAATTACTGGCATGCATGTGCCCTGATAGCTAAGTGACAAGAGGGCAGGAAAAGCGGATCACTGGACAGAAGGAAGCTTCACACCCAGAGCAGGACATGCACATTCTTCATAGCAGTGCTCAGCTTAAAATTCAGTTCATAGTTTATTTCTATAATTTTCTATTTAATATTTTGAGATCATTGTTGATATAATAAAGGTAATCACATCTCAGCAATATAAATGTGGGGTATGAGGGGCTGCTGGTCATTCTACTATTTATTTATTCCCAAACACACAACAGCCAGGTAGGAGGAATACAGCTTAAAAGGCTCCAGTGGGTGGTAATGGCTGCTGGGGGTCGGGATGTCCTCTCCCTTCAAAAGGGCAGCCACTGGAAAGCTATCCCTGCTCCAGCACATAAGCCTACACCCATTCACCAAAACAAAGCATGACGGAGCCCATGGTTAATGCAGGGGTGCGCACACACCTTCAGTCCCAGCACTGGGGGCGGAGGGGGCGCAGAGGCAGGCTGATCTCTCTGAATTTTACCTCAACCTAAACTAATAGTAAGACCACGTCTCAAAAAAAAGGAAAACAGGGGTGTAGGTGGCACATGCACATGTTAGAAAGAAGGAATATTCCAGAGGGAGTAAATGGGGTGGGAGTAAAGAGAGGAATATGAAACATGTCAAAATGTATGATATACACAAACTGTCAAATAAATATTTAATTTAAAAAATTTCTAAGACACAAAGCAAAAGCACCCAGAAACAAACAATATTAGAGTAGAATAAAATCATTCTGAATTTTAGCTTGTGAGATCACTGAACCTATAGCACAAATAAATTTTAGGAATTTAATACACCTCTACTATTGTCATCAAACAGGAAATGTAGTCATTTTTACATAACAGCTGAGATTTACAATTCAAAATTAAAGACTTCTAAACCTTTCTAAAGAGGTAAAGGTATCTTTCCCCTAAAGTTAACAACTAAATAAAAATGTAATATATTATACATTTAGCTGCATATTAACTAGTAACATCAGGATAAGCACAATATCCTAAAACTCACTAAAATGATGAACAAAAATAAAGGAATTATAACTATCAGTATCAAATTTTTAACAAAAGCAATTAATTCTACTCAGAAAATGTAGTTCATTTCACAAAAGATCATATTTACATCACATTTTTTATCTTGACATGGTGGTCTGAATGAGAATGCCCTCCACAGTCCCCTGTATTCAAATGCTTGCGTTCTAGCTGCTTAAACTGAGAGGAATTAGGAGGTGTGGCCTTACTGGAAGAGAGAGACGTATAACTGGGGGTGGACTTGAGGTTTCAAAAGCTCAAAAGTTCGCAGTTAGGTCTCTCTCACTGTCTCACAGTTGCTGTCTCAGCACATAAGCTCTCAATAACTGCTCAAGCACTGTGCCAACATAACTACTGTCATGCTCCTGCCTCAGTGGTCACGGACTCTAACCCTGGGAAACCATAAGCCCCATTAAGTGCTTTCTTCTGTAAGTTGCCTTAGTCATATTGACTCAACACAACAACAAAAAAAGTAAGACACTAGGTAACCATACAAATTACAGGAAAATGAGAATTTTTAAAATAGGGTTCTTTTGCTAAAAATTCTAAATTTTGTGTTTTCTGAGATTTTTCAGAAATGTTTCTCAATAGTCTCTATTAAAAAAAAAAAAAAAAAAAAAACAAGAATAAACACAGCTATAAAGTACTAACATGGGACAGGAGAAGAAGGAGAGGCACCTTACCATTGGCAGTGCATTGATGTGAGGGTGTGCAGCTGGGTATCCAACTACCAATCACAAGTTGCTGAGGCTAAGAGAAAGAAAATAGTTTCAGTGTTCCCAAATTCAACTCAAGATTTCCCATACCAAGCTCTGCTTGTTCAAAATACTCATTTATACAAGTCTTCAGTATCCCACCAGTGAGATTCTCCACCACAGCTGTATCACAAACAGCAGTAAACACTGCATGCTTATATTTCTGAGAGGCTAATACAGCATCTGGGGAAGGTCGTGTGTGACCTCCCCAATTCAGCTCAATCCCAGAGAGTGCAACTGCATTAGAGTTCGTCAGACATGACCACGAGCCATGCAAATACATTCTATATACATTCATATATTCTATATTCATATATTCTATATACATGCTACATACATTCTATATATTTTGATGAGAGAGAGACACGTTTATCTGGTTTTAGAATTGTTTCAATCACATGCCAGGTGCTCATCTCAGACTTTAAATCTTCCAGGCTTTCCCTCTATTGCTCTGGTGAGTGACTCACAGCCCCCCCTTACCCATGGGACATCTGCAACAGAAAAGTCATGTTTGCTCTGCCTGACAGAAGCTTGTTAGCTTCATGAGGTCTCAGTTATTAATTGTTGATCTTACTGCTTGTGCAGTATTGGTGTTCTGTTCAGGAAGTTATCCGCTGTGCTAATGTGTTCAAGGCTGCTCCTCACTTTCTACCTGGTTCAATGTATCTGGTTTTATGTTGAGGTCTTTCATCCACATGGACATCAGTTTTCTGCGTGGTGGCAGAAATAAATCTATTTGCATTCTTCTACATGCAGATATCCAATTAGACAAGCAACATTTGTTGAAGAGGCTTTCTTTTTTTCTGTTAAATAATTTTGGCTTCTTTATCAAAAATCAGGTGTCCAAGGGTATGTGGGTTTATGTTTAGGTCTTCAATTTGATTCCACTGATCAACTGTCTGTTTTTACGCCAATACCATGTGGATTTTATTACTATAACTCTGAAGTACAGCTTGAAATCAGGAATGATGATATTTCCTGAAGTTTTTATTATTGTACAAGATTGATTGTTTTAACTATCCTGGGTTTTCTGGTTTTTCATATAAAGTTGAGTATTATTCTTTCAATTGTTCTGTAAAGAATTGTGTTGTAAATGTGAAGGGGATTGCATTGAGTCTGTCATTGTTTTTGGAAGGATGACCATTTTTACTGTGTTAATTATACTGCTCCATGAACATAAAAGATCTTACCATCTCCCAGACACCAACCCTTCAACCCATACTTCGTCCTGCCTACAAGACAGGCAGGGTGGGGCAGGGCGGGGGGACCGTGTTTGCTGCCCAAAGGTGGTGCAGAAATTGTGGAAATGGCCAACCAATGATTGGTCCAGCTTGAGACCCATGACACATGAGGGAGCCCACCAATGACACTGTCTGGAGGGCTAGCCCAGAGACCTGGTATAGAACCAAACACCACTGGCAAAACAACAAAAAAAAGTCAATTAAATGATTCTTAACCGCACGCCTTTAATCCCAGCACTTGGGAGGCAGAGGCAGGCGGATTTCTGAGTTCGAGGCCAGCCTGGTCTACAGAGTGAGTTCCAGGATAGCCAGGGCTACACAGAGAAACCCTGTCTCGAAAAACCAAAAAAAAAAAAAAAAAAAATAATCTTCTATACATATAGATCAGTACCTAGTTCAACTGTCATCAGAGAGGCTTTATCCAGAAATTAATATAAACAGATGCAGAAAGACCCACAGCTGAGCTTAGGGAATCCTGCTAAAGAGGGAAAAGTATTACAGGAGGTAGAGGAGTCAAGGACACATCAAGAAAATCTAGAGAATCAACTAAAGTGGGCTCACAGGAGCATAAGAACTGAACTGAGAACCAGGGAGCTTCATGGGTCTGACCTAGGCCCTCTGCATATATAGTACAATTGTGTAGCTAAGTCATCTTGTGGACGTCTTAACAGTAGGAGGGGGAAGCAGGAGGGAGAGGGGAAATGGGGACCTGTCTCTGATTCTTCTGCCTGCCTTTAGGGCTCTTTTTCCCTCCTACTGGGTTACCTAGTCCAGTCATAATATGAGGGGAGGTACCAAGTTTCAATGTAACTTGATATATTATGTTTGGTTGATGTCCATGGTAGGTATGTCCTTTTCTGAACAGAAATGAAGGCAGAATAGATAGAGGGGAGGGGTAGGAGAATGGAAATGGAAAAGGGAGAAAAACCTGCAGTCAGGATTTAATAAATGAGAGAACAAAGAAAAAATTATGTTTCATATGCCACATCTAAGAGGTGATACTCAGAAGGGACACTGTCCATCAGTGCAAAGTAAATTAATAGGTAGGTAGCACAAAACTGGTGTCACCAAAAGGAGGATAGTCACAGTGATGGCTAGAAAGATGAGTTTACACAAGTCAGTAATAAAGATCACTAAGCAGTGTCCTGAATAACCTACGAAAGCCACAAGTCCCTTGGGTTTATTCTTCTGGTTTCATTCCTCACTGAGCACCCAAGTACCCTGGGACCATGGCCACACTTACTGGAGACCCAGAACTCAACTTAGCATTAGAGTTACAGAAGGTCATGGCAACATACACCAGTCTACTGACTAAGTGTGAAACATCAGTTTTAGGTATAAGGAGCTGGGGGGAGAAGGGGATTTCGAAGTTCAAGGCCAGGCTGATCTTCTACATAGTGAGTTCCAGAACAGCAAGAAAAAAACGTAAGGCACAGCTTGCACTTAGACTAATAGTTTCAGAAGGAATGTGCCTGCTTCCTTGACAATCTTTATTTTCAGACACCTGTGGTGATTAGATCGATCAAGCAGATAGGTGTTCATTTTAGTTTCTAAAAATTAACTCTACCACCCTGTCCATTCTCACTTAAATATGCAGCTTCTTCTAAGAATATTCTTGTAAAATTCATTAAAAAATAGATACTATTATCCAAACATTCACAGGACAAAGTCACAGTGACCACTGACATCTGCTGGGAGCTGGGATGACAACAGGAGGACAGTGTGCTGCCTCCCTGTCCAGGGAGCACCACGGTCCACAGTAAACGATCCGTCCATCAGTGCCAGCTGCACTAGAGGCCAGAGCCTTATCAAGAATCCAGAACATCACTGTCACCAAAACTGAGTGTCAATAAACTAGCAAGGGTGCTCTACACATGTATGTCTAACCACACACATCTGCGTATCTAGCCACACACATTACTTGGGGAACATACTGATCCAGCCCATTCCAGTTAGTTTCTCTTTCCAGGGCTCTTTTCCGTCCTTGGCATCGGTGAGAATTTTCCTTATGACCCCTACAGATGTATTTAATGGAAGTTCTACTAATTATCTCACCTCAATTCTCTTTGGTTTTTTTATTTAACCTTTCCTTAGACTTAGATCCTTAAGGTAAATACCACTTAAATGGTTAAGTAAATGACTATTTCTACAGCATCAAGGACAAGTTCATCTTCAGAAAACAGCAAATAGGAAAACACAGCTGTGTCAAGGTAATTCAATCTAAACGACGGGATTCCTAGCAACACATCTAAGGCCATATCACAATTCTGAGATGAAGCAACATTTACCTGTAGCTACCTAAATGCTGTGCAGCACATTTAAAAAGCAAATCACACAAAAAAATTTAAACTTGTAGGACAGACACACGCTTGCAAAGAAGAAGCACATTACAGATGTGCTTTAATCACAGGACAAAAGAGAGCCAAGCTGTAAAGCTGTGTCCTGCACATCTGCTTTTTAATTTCCATTTGTTTTCTGGAGACACAGTCTCAATGTGCTCGGCAGCCCATGTAGCTTGGAATGTGCAATGTTCTGGCACTTGTGCATTATGGCCCACGTTATGTCTGGCTCTCTGTCAGCTCCTCTACCTTGGCCTTCAGTCCTCTGTGGTTGCCTCCTCGGGGCACTGACATTCCAGTACTGGAAATGCACTTACAAAGAAGTTCTTCCCTCAAACCTAGCCCCATTCCTTCCTCTGGGGTTCAACCCACATGGGACTATCCCTTGACCACCCACAGGGAGGGTGCTCCCTTAGCATACCTCTCTCCCATAGCTGTCTAGCATGCCTGCCTAGCCCTTTCTGCATATCAGGGCTCATTTGCTCACCTCTATAACTAAGACTAGCACCTGGAAGATGTGTATTTCTTTGGATTCGCTGTTGTAGCAGCACAGGTGTGAGATCTAGGCACAGACCAAATACATGGACTGAAGAGACAGTGGCTGGCCACTCTGCTCACAGGACAGCCTTTGCATACCACTTCCAGAAGGTGACAGGGACCAACTGACATTCCACTAACAGAAAATTAAAGTACACCTCATAAATTACAAAGCCAACTTTATAGACTGGTAAAGTTCATTCAGTCTCCAAGCAAAATAATTCTGTTTTTTTTTTTTTTTTTTTTTTTAAAGCTATTATCAGCATGCACCTAAAGTGAATAATGCAATAATCTCAGAAAAGGCCTTTACGTCGGGCAGTGGTGGCACACAGCTTTAATCCCAGCACTTGGGAGGCAGAGGCAGGCGGATTTCTGAGTTTGAGGCCAGCCTGGTCTACAGAGTGAGTTCCAGGACAGTCAAGGCTACACAGATAAACCCTGTCTCGAAAAACCAAAAAAAAAGAAAAAGAAAAGGCCTTTAGCATGAACATTGGGACTAAGCAAACATCTTCCAAGTAATGCCACTAACATATAACCAGGCTTTTTTAATGTAAAAATTAGGCTTTTTATTTATGAAAAGAATATCTGCAAAATAACAAAATTATTTTGACTGGTTTCTAAGAATGAATTCATTCAGCTCACTGATTGGAAACTGGCTCCTGCCCCAGGAAAGTGCAAACACAACAACCATCTATCTACAGAGCAACATGGCCTGCGTCTAGTAGCCTGTGCAACTAAGTGCATGGTAGTACTTAAAGCAGCAAGACAGCAATGAGTTCCCATTCTGTGTGGAAAACTCTGGAAGTCACATTTAGACCTGAGGAAAAACTAAAATCTTACCAGGGCCGAATCGAGTTCATTAAGATGGACGGAGCATGCACAGCTGTGGCTCACCCAGCTCCATAAATAAAAAAGGAAAGAAGATTTTATTAAACCAATTCCTGGGAGAAATGTCACCAAATTCCAAGTGCCCTTAGTACATGATTTCCAAGATGATAAATGAACCAATTCCAAATGGGGCCATTTTTAAGGGAGCTATATATGTAAATCAGTTCCAACTGATCCTTCCTCTTTTGTTGATTAAAAAAAAAATTATCAGTTACCTTCCTCCTACGTCTGACATCCCTTCAGTGTAGAAGAAATCCTTTGAAACAGTGTACACTATGCTGAGCCTGGGCAGTCTCCATGAGCGCCTGTCCTTGCTTTCACTAACATCGTTATTCAAGTTACTTGGGGAAATTGGAGCCAAAGGGTTGTACATTTTGACCTTACACTTTCTAAAACTGGGCAATTTTCACGACCACACACACCCATACAAAGATATCTAAGCACCCAGTTACAACCTTCAGCTGAGGTAGTCTCATGGTGCATGATGCAGCTGTACCTTCCATTAAACATAAAAATAAACCACCATGTAGAAATACAGCAAAAGGTTACGAAAGATTTCAATATCTGCCTGCTCAAATTCAACTACAGCAAAGTTTCTAAGTTAAAGAGTGGTCTACTGAAAGTCAAGTTTGTTATTAGTTACCTCTCAGCATTTGGGAGATAGGATTAGGAAGATCAGGAGTTCAAGGCTTGCCCCACTACATGAAACCCTGTCAAAGCAAAATTAACAAGGTCAAAGTTTAGGTTTTATAAGCTTTAGGTTTGTGCCAGGAATGCTGTTCCAAAAAAGAAAAGAAAAGCAAAAAAATCTTAAGATTCATTTAAAACAAAGTATATTGCTTTTTAAAATGTTTGAGTACATCACTATTGTTCAGGTATAACAAATTGCTCATATCCACTTAAATTATAAATTAGGGATACAGCTCACAATGCCTAAAAGAATACTAGTTTTTTGGTAACACAAAGATATTACGTGCTATGCCTTCATAAACAAACCAAACCAGTAGTTTAGGGGAATGAAACATCTACAGGAACTGCACAACTATCTAAAGATAGGCAGAGCAATGATACCTCTGCTGCTTAAAACCCACAGGCATGCTGGCTAAAGGAACAGAGGGCTGACACTGTCCCTAATAGACTGCACTCTTCCCAAGTGCCAAGTTGAGGAGTCATAGTTAGTATCAAGACTGTAAACAGCTAATTAAACCAAAGCAGCACAACATAGGTGAGAAGACAGGAGCATCCCCAAGGATAAACACCTCTACACACTTAAACCTACATCACCCTGGGTCCTCACTAGATAATGCCTCTGGGGCAGCAGTTCTCCAAGTGGTAGGTCACATATCAGATATTACATTATAATTCTTAAGAGTAGCAAAATTACAACTATGAAGTGGCAATGAAGTAATTTTATGGCTGGGGGTTACCATGAGTTACTGTATCAAAGATTCACAGCATTAGGAAGGTTGAGAGCCACTGATCTATGTACGGTAAGACCTGAACAACACTTGAGCTTCAAAGCCTCTCTCTCCAAAGTAACTTGAGGGATGGAGAGCCACTTGCTATAAGGTGGGAGAGAGTGGATGGGAGGTGTCCTTGTTATTCTAATTATTATCCTGTCGGAAGTGGAGCAGAGAGATGGCTTCTTTTAATATTAGACTGTACAGTAAGAAAAGCTGAGAACTAGAGAGAAACACCAAAAGTGAACTGACAGCTATAGTCATCTCATTTCAAAACCATGAGGAACCAGAAAAACTCAGTGTCTCTCCAAATTCAATTACAAAGGAAGCATAATAAGGACCTTACAAAGAGGCCACAGAAGAGTATAAAACAAACAAGATACCATGGAGATCTTTTAATAAGAGGCATAAAAGGAAAACACAACATGAACTGTGTTAATTTGCAGTTAGATACATACAGACACAGAAAACATGAGCTTCTGCAATGAGCACAATCTTTAGAAGAACTCTTACAGTGAATAGAGTGGCAAGCACACGTCACCCCATCTATCTTGGCAGCTCTGGGAGAAGCATTTAAGCATCACAAGGTTGCCCACCTCATGTGCAGGTACAAGGTCAGAAGACAGCACTAGGAAAGATTTAACACCAACGGGGCTTTGTAAGGACTCAAAAGATGAGGGAGAAGCACAACCTCTGCCAAACATTAACAGCATGGCCAGGCCACAGGGCTTAGACTCTGAAGGGCACTAGGGTCCTGGGAAGCTGTTGTGCTCTAGCCTGTATGCGAGCAATCAGGCCTGGAGATGATGGGTCTTGGAACTGGTGTTAGCTCCAACTACTCACTGGAAAACATACTAGGAACATTCATCTTCACAAAACAGGTTATTATGTTTCAAGCACTTGAATTTCTTTCTCTGAAACACCTGTTGTAATTTTCCATCTCCTACAAATAAAGCTGTAATCCCTAAGAGAGAGACACCAGCCATTCTAATATAGAGATTTACCTAGAGTTGTATTTTGGAGAGTATCATAAACAGTATCAAATGCTACTGAGGAGATACACAAGTCAGAAATGTTTCTGTTAATTGTTCATAACAAGTTCAATTTGAAATATTATTTGTGTAAATGTAATATGTATGTAGAGGTCAAAAATTTATAATCTTTATGAGTTGGTTCTTTCCTTTCTAGCTCCCAAGACTCAATTCAGGTTGGCAGGAATCCCATTTATTATCTGAGTAATTTTATCAGTCTGACTCTAAATAAATTTCCATAAAAGTGTTCTAACATAGATAAAAAAAAAAAAAAATGTCTAAAATTTTCCCAAGACATTCAATACCAGGGAACAGGAAAATGTCACTAAAAGAATAAACATGCATTGCAGTCACATCAACCTAGACAGCTTAGACAGTAAACTTTGTTTAAACAGCTACAGATGCATTCCCAGAAAACATTTATACCTATAGCCACTACTTTAAAAATATTTCCCTGGTAAAATCACAACAACCAAAGCTCTTTCAGGTATGGAAAAGTCGCCCCCAACCCAGCTGGCCTTGGCCTTGTTCTGTGGGTTCCCCTCAACTGCGTCCCAGTGTGGATTATAAAAAGTTGGAGAGCAAGAAGAGACCTGTTTGAAAAATGTGCAGCTCTAGGATCCCAGGGAGGGTAGCTGGACTTCTTTTTCTAGTAAATTTTCTGGAATAAGTCTGTACTTAAGTCACGCCTACAGCACACTGGGAGATGGTAGGCAGCACACTGGGAGATGGTAGGCAGCACACAGACAGGAGGACAGACAGACTTGAATAGGGAGAGAAGGGAGATTCTGGAAATGGGCCAACCTAAAAAAATAATCATCCTTGAGAGAAAGGGTTTCAGCAAGGAACTGTCTAAGAAATATTCTCCCACATATAACCCAAGCTTACAACCACTCTCAGCATAGCCTCCAAGGAAGCTCAGCCCTTGGGATAGGTTCAGCTCTACCAATGTTCATGAGCCTTCATTTCAGCCCTCTCCCATTTCCCCTATAGGTGGGCAGCACCAATAAACTCCATGGTGACACTTCAAATTTGAGAGTTCTGAAATTTAAGGCACAGGAGGAGGAACGAGGCATTTTAGTCCTTTGTCCATACTGGCTCTGACAAAACAGCTACCTACTATCTACTGTCTCATCTCCTACAAATCATGTCTGGGTTTGATTAATCAGCCTGAGATCCTCTGAAAGCTTCTAAAAATAAAAAAATGAAAAGCTGGGCCCACAAAAACTATACCTACAAAAGAAAAGAAAATATCCTCTGCCTCCTGCTACATTGCCCAGAATGTTTTTAATTAACGAGAAAATGTTAAGGTGGGGGTAGAAAATGACTCATCTAGTTAGTGAAGGTACCTGCTGCCTGACAGCCTCAATTTGATCCCTGGACCCATAAGGATAACTGATCCTACAAGTTGCCCTCTGACCTAAATACATACATACACACATACACACATACACACATACACACATACACACATACACACATACACACAACACACATACACACACACACACACACACACATCTAAGCCAACAAAACTAAAATGATTTCATAAATAGCATAGAAACACTATTTTAATAAGAAGTTGAAAATTAAACACAGTTTAACTTTATATGGGTTATTTTGCACATTGTTCTTTTAGAGGTGACAAAATGAACACTATTCAGTAAAGTTTGCATTAGTCTCACAACCAAGTTCAGTAAGGTTTAAAGAAGTCCCAGACCAAGATCAGAGAGAGCTAGCAGGCAGCAAAGGGTCAGAAAAATCCAGAGCCTCTGTTCTGACCTACCCTCCCAAGATCGGCCTTAGGAAGAGGCTTAGTTCTCTAAAAAATGATTCCAGAAGATTTTAAAGCATCACTTTACTGAGGAAAGAAGATCTGTGTTCTTATTCTCCCAAGGTAGGAGAGAGTCAAAAAGGATCTTGCAGTCTCTTCAGCAGAAACCATGGGACTGACTGGAATCCTAAAAGCAACATATACAGTCTTTTACCATTTACCCTGCCTAGGATACTTCTGAGATACAATTTTACTCAGCTAATTCATTTCTGAAATACTGTTGTCTAGTTATTTAAAACACACACTGAGAAATCAGGGACTTCCTATCAAAGTTTTCTTCATAATTGTCTTTGTTCTATTACTATAAGAACTTCATAAGACTATTATCACATTGGAACATGGTATTAAGGGGTAACTTCAATCTTTGTTCCAAGAGTCATGGCATCCCTTCCATCCTTTGGGAGAGAGCTGTGTTTCTATGCAGTTACCCAGCCCAAAGTTGAAAAAGCCATCCAACTTGTCCTGTCTGCCTGCCCAGTCACCTCCAAGCTTCGTCAACTCCCTTCCACAATGCCTCACTTCTGCAACACTGATAAAGTCTAAAGGCCAAATTAGTTTGAAGAGGCACACCTCCCAAAATGGATACTAAGTACGATATCACTGGTATCTAAACTTCAAGTTCTTCACATTTTGAAGCAAACTGTCAACAGAGGGTTTCTTGGTTATGATAATGTTTAACCATTCACTTAGTTACACCAGTTCAGGTGCTACTGTTAATGTAACCTCAATTTCATTCAAAGCAACAGCATAGTGTGCACAAATAGTTCCCCTGCTCTTCCCTGATGATACAGGGCTGAAACAAGAGCCTATTGGGGCACGGGGAGTATACCAATGCACTTCCTCCTTAAACTGTGCAACTCCCAACAGCAGTAGTCAATTCTCAAGCAAAGAATGGAAAACAGAAAACTGCCCTTCTGCCCAAACTGGCTTCAAGGTCATTTCATGAAGTAAATGGGGTGCCCCTCCCTATTTTTAGTTATTTCTCAAAGCAGCTCAACTCACATCTCCCCCAGACTTGCACTACTGTAATGGCTTTTCCTTCCCTGCCTCCTGCCACTAAGAAAGCACCAGTTCCTTGCTATTCTAGGTGCTTTTTCACATGTTAGCAGCTGAGCAGCCCCTGGCTAACTGTCAGGCGGCCCATAGTTTACAAAGCTTTTCCAACACTGCAGCTAGTCATTTCATGACTGTCTCCTCTACTAGACGATGTAACCTGAGAGATACTACTTCAGAACCTATGGAAAACATACTGTCTTGTAGCCTCCCATGAAGGGTTAGTAAGTAGTTGAAATGGTATCATCTTCTCAGGTGGGAGGGAGAGAGGGAGATTTATAGATCAATGGTGATAATACTTTTTAACTCCTTCACAACAAAAATAGGAAGGTAAAGTCTAACAAATGCAAACAATATCTAAAGTTCAGAATGCTACAAGTGTATTTCTGTTGTAAATGTAAGGAATGGTAACTAAGATGATTTAATAAATAATCATCCTAAGTTCTGAAATATTGTATGCCTGAACGTACATTATCCACTAATTTCCACATCTTAGAAGCACTACATCATACAAGGTTCATGCTACATACACACATATAACCATTATTCTTCAAAGGTATTGCCCATATTTTCCTCCTGAGGGTCTATGGCTTGATTCTTTCTTTAGGTCAGAGCAAAGCAGCAGGTTAGGAGAGAGCTCAAAAGAGTAACAGCAATAGCATCACTCACTGTGAGGACAAGGGCCAGCTACTCCCCTGGAGCTCTATAAACATTTTAGAGCTAGCATCTAATCAACTAAGTTTCAGGGCAGCTTTTTTATTTTGCCTTGTTTTGTTTTAAGGCTTATGGAAGTCAGGGGTGCATCTTATGTGCATGTGCCACACTCAGTGCAAGATACCCAAGTAGGTCTAAAATTGCTCTAAATCACTGTAAGCTGCCCATCATGGGTGTTAAGAACTGAATCCAAGAGCAACAAGTATTCTTAACTCTGGAGTCACCTCTCCAGCCTTCCTTGTTCCCAATAGTTAAAGGGAATGGCACCTAATTGGAAAGGCCACTTCAGAAAATCAGATAGGACCAGGTGGATCTTCCTTCTGGAAGAAAGACAGTTTCTTTGTTGACAACATGATACGGCTCAAGGGCTTACTGCAAAGCTGGTCACCATTCTCACTCTCTGTCAGATTCCGTAGTGGCCACCATGAAAAGGAGTGCAGAAGAAGACAATCACATCGCCGACTTACTCATCCACACACACTTCTGTTCCTCTTCTCCTCCTTATCTGGGTATCTCAACATTTTATATGCTTGTGCCAATACCAGGCTATTTCACCTGTGAAGCTTACAAAATACAAATGTAAACACAAATGTCTCCCTTACAATTTCCCAGCTGTATTAGTACACATTATAATATTCAATAACACATTTAAATGCTTTCCTTTTCAAGGACTCATCTAGTCTTTTTTTTTTTAATTTAGTTTTACTTTTTTGTGTGTGCACACGTGCATGTACATGTATGTGTGCAGGGTGGGGAGTGGGTTTAAAGAACAACTTCCAGGAGTCGGTTCTCTCCGTCTAACCTGGGCTCTGGTATGGAACTGAGGTGATCAGGCTGCTGAGCATTACTGCTGGCCTCAGTTCAGCCATTCTCCATCAACAGAGGGAACTTGAAAGCTCTAGACTGGTGGAGGGCAGAACAGCCTGACAGTTCTCTGCCAGCCCTCTGCAGATGTAGACTACAGTGTTGTTTACAGAGACGTACAGTGAAAACCAAGTGCCTGAGCAGATGTGCAGCAAGATCGAGGAAGTGAGATGTGCTTAATACATGCTAGCCATGTCTTTATCTTAGATTTTTGTGTGGTGACATACATTGGTCCACCCTTTCTAGAACCACTGATGTGTTGTGATAAAGTACCAACCAACACACCTAATGTGAATGTACAGGTTACTAAACACAAAACTGGGACTTTGTTCTTAAACACAGCAGTATATAAGCATTCTGGAAAATCTCAATATAAAAAACAGGATGGGCCATTACCATTCCCCCAACCCCGCAAAAAAAACTAAGGAAGCTCACCTGACTTGGAGTTCAAAGTTATCCTGGGTAACATTGACACTTCTTTTAAAAAACAAACAAATAAGTAAATAAATAAATATAAAAATAAGCCATTTTAAAAATGGTCGTGAGTATTGAACTAGCCAAACAACCTAGAAAAACCTCTAACAATTTAACATTTTAAATAGTATTCCCATTTCTTGGCTTCTAAGCACTAATAAGCAAAGAAAACTTCTGTACAGGGGCTGGAGATATGGCTCAATGGTTTAGAGCATTTGTTGCTCTTGCAGAAGACCCAGGTTTAATTCCTAGTATCCACGAAGTAATTCACAACCATTCAAAACTCCAGTTCTAGGGATCCAATGTCGTCTTCTGGCCTCTGGGGCACCATGTATGCATGTGGTATATGTACATATATTCAGGCAAAACACTCATACATATAAAATGGAATAAGCAATTCTAATAACTGAAAATGTTTTTAAACTGCTGCCCAAGTCAGCAAGACTGAATTCTGAGGGACTATCTTCATGACAGCAGTTAATGGGTAACTTAGCAGGCCTCTATGATTCCTTCTTCAGTCACTCAGAAATTTTAAACAGTGCCTTTATTTTGGTCTTGACAGTCACCCAGAGTTCTCTGAATATTGCCTATTCTTTCATCTACATATGACATAAAAATAATTTTAAAACATTAACAGGAACCAACTTGCACATTTTCACTTAAAGTCGTGCCTTATAGACAGTAAACATTCACTTTTCTAGATGTTGGTTACTTGAGCAAACTAAATATATATCCAAATTTTATCACAATGTATCTTCACTGGTAATAAAGATGTTTACAAACTGCTTCGGTCCCATTTCTAATTCATCCAGCACTGTGGCTACTCAAATTTAAAAGAAACCTGCAAGTCTTACCTGGATGGAGAGTTAATAATATCTACTCTGCACATCACTAGGTGAGAAGCATAAGGCAAAACTGGCTGTTCATTCACAAGATGGAGAAGCAGAGTGGGTTCAATTCCAGGATACACGGCAATCCAGAGCCAGAGGTCATTGCTATGCAAGACCATAAGCAATCTGAAAGCAAGTCTTGGGCCAATGGGCGCCTAGAGATTTCCTAAGTGTATGAACTGTGGCTTTCCAGTCTCCATTACTAGTTTATATACCATTACCAGCCATAACCTAGGGCATATTTGTAGAATAATAATGACCGCCCTAACTCAGGCAGTAAGAAAGTAGGTGAGTCCAGCCAATATATAAAAGCCCAGCTTCTGCACCTTCAAAATTAATTCATTTCTTCAGAGTCTGTAGAACATTCATTCAACAGTCACTCATTCATTGGTAAAGTTTATGGAAGTGCCGGGGCAATGGCACGTGCCTATGATCTCAGCATTTAGGCAGCTGAGGCAGGAGGATAAGAATTCAGGAACAGCTTTGACCATAGCAAGACCCTGTCTCAGAAAAAGGAAGAGAGAAAGGGAAAAAATGTCTGCTCCTCACTACTTCAGTGAGTGCATTCATTACTTCTACAGTTCTGGGTTCTGAAATCTGACTTTCCAGATCACCTGCCCTTTTCCCCAAGTACAGAGTCTTATGGCTCAAAACCACCTAATGAGGTCTCTATTTTTATCCAAAGATAAACTATATTCCTAGACAAAATTAAAACATTCAAAATAATTTCACTGTTCAAAACAAGGGCCATAAAAAGAAGGCCAGAGAACAAGTTAGAAGGCAGGCTTTGGGGCTTCAGAAATGAATCTGTCTGTGACTTACTTTGTCAGGCTCTCTCACTATGCTGTGAAATACCACACCTGTTTGTTCACTCACCATAGCTAGCTGGATACTGAGTGATGACAAGGGTCATACAAGATTCTAGCTGCCAGTCAGAAAAACTAAAGGTATATTTTTTACTGAAGACCAACAAAATGTACCCATCATAACGCATTGCACCCAAAGGGGTGCAATGTCAACAGGAGATGCCAAACAACAGCTTGAGGAAACAAGAATAACTCAGAGTCTAAATAATCAAGTTATCTGTTTGGTTGGCTGGCTGGCTGGCTGGCTGGCTTGTTGGTTTCCCCAGAGTTTTTACTCTGTAAATCATACTGGACTTCAACTAACTATCCAGCCTAGTGTAACGTTGAATTCATGTCATCTTCTGAGATTGTAGGTACTCCCGCCTCTGCCACTAAGTGCTGAGATTGCAAGTTATGAATGTGGCTGATAATCAAGTTTTGAAAAGAAAGGAAGAAAAGAAAAAAAGAAGGAAGGAAGGAAGGGAGGGAGGGAGGGAGGGAGAAGGAAGGAGGAAGGAGGAAGGAAGGAAGGAAGGAAGGAAGGAAGGAAGGAAGGACAGAGAGAGAGGGAGGAAGAGGAGGAAGGGAGGAAGGAGGAAGGAAGGAAGGAAGGAAGGAAGGAAGGAAGGAAGGAAGAAGGAAGGAAGGAAGAAACTTCAACTGTTGCACATATCAATACTCAGCAACAAATCAAACATGGTAATATGAATGAAAATATTTCTAATAAACTCAGACATCATTTTAACATCTGCTTCCCAGATGTTGATGCTATTTGGACAAACTACAGGGCGGTGGAGCCTTACTAGAAGAAACTAAGTAATGTGGGCCAGCTTTGGGAGTTTAATGCCTCATCCCACTTCCAGTCCACTGTGCTTCTGGTAAGTGGTTGAGATGTGAGGTCTCAGCTCTTCTGCTCCTGCCACCATGAATGCCACTTCCAGCCATGTACCCCACTGCTGTGGGCTGGTTCTAATGCTAGTTGTGTTAATTCAGCTCCCAAAATTACACAAGACAGCATGTTTGCCTGTGACACTGAAGGTCTCTGCCCACAGATGGCTTTGGTGAAATAATGTTGCCTGCAGCCTGCGGCTGACAGGGAACAGAGACAGACTTTAGATTTCCAGGCAAGGGGCAAGAGAGAGGAAGATTTGGAGAATGCCATGATTGGGAAGATTGGGCTTGAGACATGAGAAGTGAAAGTGGACAGTCATGTGAAGGAGCCAGAGAGTGTGGGCCCGAGAGGTCTGCCTACGGGCCAAGCAACCAAGATAGAATATAGACTTCAGTAAGTCATAATTCAGGAATATCGGAAAGAGAGGGTGTCCTGCCGGGAGGTTTGGAAGTACCCAGTCATTGAGCTGCTTAGAGCATATTAAAATAAGGCTGTGTGTGTGTGTGTGTGTGTGTGTGTGTGCGTGTGCGTGTGTGCACACTGTGCCTGCCTGCCTGCCTGCCTATCTTTCATTTGTAAATCCAGAGCAATGGGCAGCAGTGAAAAGTGTGCACTGCATTGGCTGGGAGTCCAGAACAGATTAACATACTACTGCTTCACCCCACCATGGGTACCACTTCCAGCCAAGCACCTCATCATACTAAACTCTTATTCTTCTAGAACTGCAAGCCTAAATTAACTCTCTTTTCCTTAGGTTGCCTTTGGTTGTGGTGATTTCTCATGGCAAAAGAAAAGTTAGACCAAATAATCCTACTCCCAGATACTCAGGCGCTCATGCTCAACAGTGGTGCCTGCTGCTGTTCTCTCCTTTCTCCATTCAGTGGCTTGATTCCTGTTTAATTGTGGCGTTATTTATTGCAATGGCTATTCTTGATCATCTGGAATTAACCAAAACCCAAAGGGCTGGACACAACTGTGAGGGATTTTTCTTAATTAAATTTTGAAATGGAAGGCTCACTTCTAATCTTAATGTTTGAGGTGGGAAGATCCACCTTTAATCTAGATATTGAGGTGAGATGATATACCTTTAATCTGGGCCACACACCTTTACCTATTAGCCTCTATAAATGACATGGAAGAAGGAAGCTTACTCTCCCTGCTTGCTTGCTCGAACTGGCAAGTCCATTCCTTCACTGGCATTATATTTCGAACTTCAGCACATGGAAGCCCAGCTGAGATATCCAGACTATGGACTGAACAAACTACTGGATTCTTAGACCATATATTGGTACACAGCCATTGTTAGACTAGCTAGATCACAGTCTGTAAGACATTCTAATAAATCCCCTTAACAGACAGATGACTCATACAGACATGTATGCATGTATACATAAATACACACACACACACACACACACACACACATACACACACACACATATATATATATATACACACATATATACATACATACATACACATATACATACATGCATACATACATACATACATAACTATCCATTCTATAAATTCTGTTCCTGTAAAGCAGTGATGCTCAAGCTGTGAGTTTCAACCCTTTAGAGATATAGCAACACTTTCACAGGGATCCCATATCCATCATATCAGATATTTACAATTTATAGCAACAGCAAAATTACACTTATGAAGTAGAAACCAAGTAATTTTATGGTTAGGGGTCACGACAACATGAATGATCACAGTATGAGGAAGGTTGAGAACCATTGCTCTAGAGAACCTAGATTAATACATCTGTGGATAGATGAATGGGATAAATGGTTAGCAAAAGGAATAGGAAGAACTACAAAGGAAGAGATACTGGTATCTTGCCTTTGTTTCTTAATTACCATAGGATGGATTGTTGAAACTGCTCTTAACTAGCAAGAGTACTTGCTGTGCTATGCTATACTGTGCTGTGCTATAGTCGGCTGTGCTGTGCTGAGCTTTGCTGTTCTCTGCTATACTGTGCTGCACTTCACTGTGCTGCACTGTGGTTATCTGTGCTGTGCTGCTAGCTTAGATACAGCTGAGCAACAACAGGGCTATCTACTGTGCAGTTCCTTTAATAAATATCTCCAAGACTGCTTCCTATTGCTCCAAAATCAATATCATACTTAGGATGTTGAGTCTGTGGATACTCTAACCAACCACAAGTTAAAAAAAACATGTCCAAAGAACTCTTTGGCCTCAAGATTGCATCTGTATTTAGGTCTAAGGTCAATTTTCTTCAAGGTCATTTACTGGAGCTGTCCTTATCATTACCTTTTCCTTCTACAAGTCTTGGGATTTATTAAAACAAATATCACAAATAAGAGAACAAGGATACAGCTTCTCAAACAGAAAACCCCTTGGGGCTTCCTAAGGCAAGAGTCTACAGGACATCTCCCACTACTAAGCAACAGACATCTCATCAACCTTTATGAAATACCTCTGAGGGGCATGCTCCTATCTCATGAAAGTTAAGTGCCATGCCTAATACTAATATTCCGCAGAGAATCACAGTATAGATAACCTTTGTGTGTTGTCACCACTTTCCAACCATCTCTGACCTGGCTTCTATTTCTAATAGTGCCTTCTTTGTTTCAATGCTCCTGATTTGATGGCATTTCCCTTTCTCTTTACTATTTGGACCTGCATATCTTGAAGGTCATTTTTCAAGACTAGAGGCAAAGGCTGCTGGTGCTCAGATAAAGAAAGAAAGAAGGGGTACAGGGACAAGAAGTGGAGAGATGAGACAGGGGGAGGGGCAGGAGGAGGAGGAAAAGAGGGAGGGACTGTATTTTGTTAACTGCTAGTGTAATAAGCAGCAAAAGCCTGAAAATTTGTATATCTCTTATACACTTTCAAATCTTGTATGCTAAATGTTTTACAATAAAGCTGTTCATTAAGGATGAAGATGCTCTAAGTCAATCCCCTTCCCTTCTTCAATCTCCCTTCACAAATCAGCCCAAGTTGAGTTCATGCATCCTCCAAGTAAGTTTTAGCTCCATGCTTAACACTACCATTTTAGCCAGATACACATACTGCTGATGGAAAGGGTCTGTATTATCTGGAGATCAACATAAAGTGCATGGTCCAAAAACCCCAGTAACACCTTCCAGCCCTGGCTCTTTCTTAGGCACATGGAAAAACCAAACATTCACAAATGATGCTGTTGCTGGGGTGTGAGAACTGAAGGGAAAGCAAGGCTGTTTGTGGCAAGTGTCTAAGTTATGGTTCTATTGCTGTGAAGACACACCATAACCATGGCAACTCTTATAAAAGAAAGCACTTAGGTTTAGTCCATTACCATCACAGAGAACATGGCGGCTCACAGGCAGACATGCTGGAGGAGGAGCTGGAATTCTGAATACAGATCCACAAGCAGCAGGAAGAGACAATGGGACACTGGGCCGGGCTTGAGCAAATGTCAAAGCTCACCTTCAGTGACCATGACCTTCCATCAAGGCCACACCTTCTAAAAGTGCCAGTCCCCAAGAGCCACTGGGGCCATTTTCACTCAAACCACCACATATTAAAGTACCTTCATACCTGACATACCTTTTGATTTTATGAGTGATTTACAGTGTTCCATGGAAACAACAAAAAGGTATCACTAGAAACCTGAAAGTCTAAGCCCCAGAATGGCATTTTTAAAATAAAAATAGAGCTTACTGCCCTTGAATGTGGGGTACTCTTTAACACAAATTCCTTTAACAAGATTGCTAGACATTATAAACAAGAATAAAGCTACAGAACAACAGCATACACAATACTCTACATTCTGTGGCTTATCCTATAACTGACAGCAGAGGGGGTTAAAGTTCTGACTAACTCCAGGTGGAATGAAGAGAAAAAATCTAAAGAATGCGATCTTTAAATAGGTCTCTGTGGTGGTCTGAATAAAAACGGTCCCCATTGGCTCATAGTGACTAACATTATTAGGAAGTGTGTCCTTGTAGGAAGAAGTGGTCACAGTGGGTGGGCTTTGAGGTTTCAGATGCTCAAGCCAGGCCCCAGTAGCTCTCTTCCTGCTGCTTGCTGATCCAGATTCACAACTCTCCACTCCTTTTCCAGCACCATGTCGGCCTGTATGCCACCATGCTTCCTGTTTGATGACAATGACTAAACCTCTAAACTTGAAGCTCTCCTCCACGTTAAATGTTTTCCTTTATCAGTTCCTGGGGCCATGCTGTCTACTCACAGAAACACAAGTCCTCAGATGGTCTTCCAAAAATAAAAGCATCTTAATTATTATATTTTAACAACTTAAATGTAACCTCAGAGAACTCCTATCACTGAAACAGTATTTTACTTTTTTATCCCCTGGACTGAAGCTAGGACCTCCAATATGCTGAGCCAGTCTTACCATTGTGACACAACTCCTGTCCACCTTGTTTATTTTGTAACTTTGAGACAGGATCTCACAGTTACCCAGATAGCCTTGGGTACCTCTGTGTAGCTATGGCTGCAGATTCTCCTGGGGTCAGCCTCCCAAATAGCAAGAAAAATATGCTGTACCACCAGCTCTGACTATTTTTTAACTTCTTAATCACAAGTACGCACTACACAAATTATGTTTAAGTCTTCAAAAGTCCAGTTTCTCCATTGTACATACCTACAACATTGCAACAAAAAAAGAAAAAAAAAAAAAAAAAAAAGGTTTTCATGCAAATTCCTAGCCAAGAAATTCCAGGCTTTGCTCAAAATAAGAATCTAGAAAAATCTATGAAATGAAAAAACCTAAGACTCAACAAGGAAAGATAAGTTTTAACCAACACAACCAACACATGAAAGACTACTTCAAAAAGCTTTTCCTAGCAATCTGGCGGTACCTCAGAAAATTGAACATAGTGTTACCTGAGGACCCAGTTATACCACTCCTGGGCATATACCCAGAAGATGTTTCAACATACAACAGGGCCACATGTTCCACTATGTTCATAGCAGCCTTATTTATAATGCCCAGAAGTTGGAAAGAACCCAGATGTCCTTCAACAGAAGAATGGATACAGAAAATGTGGTACATTTACACAATGGAATACTACTCAACATTAAAAACAATGAGTTCATGAAATTCTTAGGCAAATGGATGGAGCTAGAAAATATCATCCTGAGTGAGGTAACCCAATCACAAAAGAACACACATGGTATGCACTCACTGATAAGTGGATACTAACCCAAAATCTCACAATACCTAAGACAAAATGCATAGACCACATGAAACTCAAGAAGAAGGAAGACCAAAGTGTGGGTGCTTTGGTCCTTTTTAGAAGGAGTATCAAAAGCTTCAACCAGAGCTCCCAGGGTCTATACCTCCAACCTGAGAACACAAAGGGAGGGACTCAGGGCTCCACCTGTATAGGTAACTGAGGGTGGCCTTGTGAGGCATCAGTGGAAGTGGAGAGTCATGGTCCCCAAAAGTTTGGATTCCCTAGTGTTGGGGAATCCGAGAGCAGGGACATGGGTTTGGGAGGATGTTTGGAGCACACCCTCATAAAAATAGGAGGATGGGGTATGGGATACGGGGTTTTGGGGGAGAATGGGAGAGGAGATAATATTGAAAGGTAAATACGCAAAAATATCCAATAAAAAAAACATAATGGGTCTGGCAAAAAAAAAAAAAAGATAGTTTACTGATTTCAAATTATTTTCAAAAGTTTCTAGGAGATGCTAATTGGCTAAGATCTTATTTTAAGCTCCCCACAAAAGAATTTAAGTCTCTGTTTAATATTCTCGAGAGAGATGTAAATTCTAATTTCCCTCAACAATTAATTGACAAAAGAGGAGTAATTTTACAAAAAGTAGAAGAAGCTATTATTAATCGATATATTATATAGACTGATTAGTTGTTGGTTGTTCTATAACAGTCCTTTGATAAAAGAGATTATTGATGTAGATTTATATCTTTATATAGTTCCTTCATGACTCTCTGAGTGTAGAAGGAGCAGCTGCTGCCACTTCTGCCCTATTTTTACAAGAACTCTGAAAAATTGGCTTTAAAATAAAAGAGGGGGAACTGTACCCCGCCCCCCAAGATGGAGTCTCCTGATACATTCTCCATCATGCCTTGTTTACTTTTAACTCTCTAAAACTGAAAGCTCATGGCAAATCTGCTGTTGACTGCCTCTGGCATCGCTGAGACCAATAAAAACTATGCTATAGCTATGTGGAAGGACCCTCTCACCCTTAAATGGAATTGCCCGGACCCGGTTCTCATATGGGGCCGAAGACTGATATGCCTGTTTGATAGCACAGAAGGCACAGCTAAATGGCTGCCAAAAAGATTAATGAAATAAATAGATACCCCCACAAAGCCAGACCCAACTATAAATAAGATGAATGACAACTGACCTACAGGGAAAAGAAATCTCCCTGAGAATTCCCTTCTTTTTCCTTTCCAGGTAAAAACAACCGTGATGTCTGCTGGTACAAGTTCTAATCCTGATGTTGGCCTCCAGACTTATACTACTCAGACCTTTGATGGGCCATTGACAAGGAGATCAAACAGCTAGAGATTGACATCACTAATCTGAAGAAATCCCTCGTTTCGCTGTCTGAAATGATCTCCAAAAATTGCAAAGGGCTTTATCGGACTTGATTTACTCTTTTACAATAGAAAAGACTGTGTACAGCTCTTGTCTGTGTACAGCCCTTAAAGAAGAATATTGTTTTACATAGACAAGACAGGAATGGTTAAAGAAAGCATGAAAAAGGTCAGAGAAGGCCCTGAGAAAAGACAGAGAGAGAAAGAGAAAGATGAGAGCTGGTACAAGAAGTGATTTTCAACCTCTCCATGGTTGTCAACCCTACTTCCTCTCATCTTGGGACCATTAATTGGGTTATTTTTGCTGACTTCTTTTGGTCTCTGGGCCTTAAATAGGCTGACTAACTTTGTGAAACAACAGATAGATAATTTGGTAGCAAAACCTATTCAGATACATTATAATAAGTTAGCTATGGAGGACCAGGAGACTCAAGATGAGGTTGTTACTCTATCCAGGGTGTTCCCAAAACCCATCTCCACCCAACCTAAAAGAGGGGACTTCTGCCCCTAGACCAAGCAGAGAGGGACCACCCAGAACCCTCTCTGACTGGTGATCTGAATTCTTGCTTAGGCTGTGAGGCTAAGCACTGCAAGGGAATATAAATAAAAGTTAAAAATATCTCTCTGGGTTCCCTGAGGGACAAGCCTGATTGCCTAGGGGTTGATGTCAAATGTATCCCCTCTCCAGAAAAAAGACATCGGGATGGGTATGGCCCTCATGCCTCCTGGACAACGACAGGAGGACCAGTGCCATTATAAGGTCCCCTTCAATTATTGGAGATCAGGCCTCTATCCCCACCTTTGCAAGATTAGAATCGGCATGGCCCTTGAAGGAGATGTCAGGGGTAGCCCTGTTTATACACTGAAGGCCTACAATCAGCCATAGGCCTAAAATCAGCAATAGGCCTGACATACATACATGTTAACACAAAGTCTTGGGTCTCTGTGGAAAAACACTGAAACAAATGGCTATAAGATATTGTAAATTTTTATGGAAATTTACCAGCCTGAGTAGTCGTAGACCTTGTAAATAGGTAGCCTTGGTGGATAGTACCAACTTAGATAAGGACAAGTGAATCATAGGCAGAGTCATAGTGACCTGTCCCCTGAAGCTTCACCCAGCTGATACCCTGTTCTGAAAGATTTCTGTACTTCCCCTGAACACCTACGCTCCGATGTGATCCCCTTCACCACGCCCTGCCTTTTTGTATTTATAACCCGTGTGAATAAGTAAAAATTACAATTTGATTTAAATAAATAAAATAATAATAATAAATTAATTAATTAAAAAAAAAAAAAAAAAAAAAAGCTTTTCCTACTTAAAATAAGGCTCAGCAGTAGCATGCTTACCAAACTTGTGGAATGCCTTGGGTTCCATCTTTCACAGAGCCAAAACAACAGAGGAGGGAAGAGTATTCTAAAAGTATCACTCTAAACTGATACACACTCAATCATGAAGGCAAACAACAAAGGAGGAAACAAGTGTCCACAAAGTATCTCTCTAAAGTGATAGACATGCCATGCCCTCATGATTACAAAACAACAGAGTGTCCACAAAGTATCCCTCTAAAGTGATAGACCTGCGCTCATGATTGCAAAACAGCAAAGGAGGAGAAGAGTGTTCACAAAGTATCCCTCTAAAGTGATAGACCCGAGCTAATGATTGCAAAACAACAAAGGAAGAGTGTCCAGAAAGTATCCCTCTAAAATGATAGACCTCAGCTTAAGATCCCAAACTTACTTTGAGAAACACAGTATTCTGAAGTTCAAGTCTTATAGCTAAAATTCAGATTCTTAGTCCACTCAACCAGTATCACCAAAAGCCAAATGGGCTGGGTTCAGCTGGGAAAGTGATTGTCATACAAGCATCATTAGGACCTTCGTTCATCTGGATCCCATAAAAACCCTGTAAAAAGTGGAGTATGTATGGTGCTTCATGCCTACAGTTCCAGAAATGGCAAGGTAGAGAAAAGCACATATCAAGAGTTGCTGGCCAGCAAGGGTCATCCCCTCTCCCTTCTCCAGTTCTTTGGGTACATAGGAAACAAGATTACTTTGATCAGGGTAAAGGAATGGGCTCCGACACCAACCTCCACAATGACACATAATGGAGCCAACCAAACACTGTGTCCTTCCAGAGTTCAGTCACCTGAGACAAAACCTCACACTCCCTTGCTCTCATTCTACTACTTGGCATGGTTTAAGAAAGGGTGAGCTTTAAGGGGAAAAGCTCAGCAAATGTGGGTGTTACCTAGAAGAGAAAAGGAAACCCTGACAATTGGCCTAGGGAATACGCAGAGATCCAGGACTGGGCCTCTGAGTTAGTACACAATCATTTCTGTGCTGACTCTAAGTTACTTGAGACTGCCTTACTAGACAGCTTTAATCACTATCTCTTCTCTAGGGTTCACTTCAAACTTCTAATTGGAGACTTGAGAGATACCCAAAGCAAGTTTATCTCTACTCAAACTCCTAGAAAGCCTGTCTTTCTTGCAGTCTCTCATACCTGAGCTGGAGTTTTGAAGTTTGAACGTAACAATGAAAAATTTACTTTAAGTTGCTAGAAAATGTGTTAAAATGAGCTAGAGACAGTGAAGAAGTGTTGGCTGGTGCCTGTGCTCCCAGTCCTGAAGAATCTGAGGTAAGAATGATACACTTCAGGCCAGCCTGGGCTAAACAACAAAATCTGGTCTCAAAGGACAACCTTCATGAGAGCCTGTGTGGTAAAGGGGGTCAAAAGATGGTGCAGTGGTACAAACTGACTTTGTATGCATAAACAGCGCACCCTGAGTGGGAGGCTAAAGGAAAAAAAAAAAAACAGAGAGAGAGAAAAATCAGAGGAATAAGTCTTTATGGCCTGGAATAAAGCAGTGGTTTCGTAAACATGGCTAAACCCACCACTAACAAAAGGAGACAGTCAACTGGCATCCCAAGTTTTCAACCTTCTATTTCAATGGGCATAAGAAGGCACCCCAAAGAGACTTTATCAAATGGCTCCAGAAAGGACTTTGTACCTAAAATACAACTCAGTTAGAAAGAAGCAACTGTAAATTGCAAGCAGATACTCCACAGAGCATGCAGAAAGTCAGTGAGCAGAGACTCCACAACCCAAAATACCCATCAGTACAAACAGTAATGAATATGGGAGACTGAAACTCAGATCCAGCTGGTGGAGGTGGGGTGGACTAATGCTGGTAGCGAAATCCTTACAAGGTTGACTATGTAACTGGGAGGTGCCAAGCTCGTGAAAAACATGAAAATCCACAGCAAGGTGTGTTTGTCCTGCATGCAGACATTACCCATCACTACAATAACTCATTTAGTATACACCAAAGTGTGTATGTCCTGCATGCAGACATTACCAATCACTACAGTAATAACTCATTCTGAATTCTAGGTGGGCCCATGCATCACAGCACATCTTACAGCCCAGCCCATATGGTGGGAGAAAACCAATTTCTTGAGTTGACTTCTGACTTACAGTATTATGCTGTATACACACATACACACACACACACACACACACACACACACACACACACCCATGTGCACACAAACACACACTAATGTAGTCTTTTTTTAGTAATTTTAAGCAAAATTACTCTTCATAGTAGCATGATTTTATACTTACATAATCAGCTTGAGAAGAATGACTTTTATAAAGTGTGGAACGGTTAATAATTGTACTGACCTAATAAAGCTGGTATGATAGAAAGCACACTTTAAAAGAGTATCTGGGCTGGGAATGCCTGCTCTTTTATAATAAGAGGCAGGAAGACCTGCTAAATAAAGCACAGCTGGATGCCATTAAGGGCATTTTTAACATGTTACCAGGAACTCTTAAATTCTGCCAGGACTACACTCAGTTATTATACTTCAGGATCGTCTCAAGTTATCCTTTAGCGAATAAAACATGTAACATTAAGGATACAGCAATCACCTGTCAGACTTCATTTATCAAACAGGTATTCAATAATAAAATTAAAAAAGGTACAAGGGAAGCAGCCTAACTGTTGTGTAGGCTCCAACCCAAAGACTGCTGAGCTGAATGAAGGCTGTGACCACTGCAACTTCAGAACCAAGCAAGATGCCCTTTGCACACCCAGGCACGAAGAAGTCAGCCCTCTGTGCATAACCCAAGGCAAAAAAAAAAAAAAAAAAAAAATCCTGAGGATCAATGTTGACCAACAACACTGGGAGAATGCAAGCTATGGTAAAACATGGATGGGCTTAAAATAGCAAAGCTGTGTGTACATCTTGAAAGAAATTACATTATCATTCCTACTAGAACCTACAGTGTTGACACAGGTAAAACTACCACCCTAGAAACAGGCTATTACAGTGTGATGGGTTTCAGGAGTAAGAGGAAGAACCAGGCATTACTATTTATTCAGCTGTTGCCACATTACACTGGAAACGAAATAGCCAATCTCACTGATCCACCAGCTCCAGGTAACTTTTGAATGCTGCCAAAAGTGCGGGAGAACACATTCACTGGTGTGCAGCCACATCGGGGAGCAAGACATCTCAAATCCATTGTTTAAACAAGATGGACAAAATTAAAGCAAGCCTAACTATGCAGCTGAGAGCACAGAGAGGCCAAGGACCTTGGCTTTGTCTCTAAGCAGTAGAGGAAGCAGAGTCGGAGCGGAGAGAGAAAAGTGCTAATTCAGAAGAGGCTCACAAGAAAACCCCTCTTGGCAATGAGAGTAACAACTGTGGCAACACCTTAACATGCTGCAGACCTGTGAATGTTTGACTACATTTTAAGAGAATTTACTAGTCTGACAGGTTACAGACAGACAGGCCTACTTAGTTAAGACCCTATCTCTGAAAGCTAGAGGCTGCATACAAGATTAAGAATGGCTTGGCTGGCTGTGTCTGTATTTTGTAGAAGTCCCTGAAAAACAAAGGTGTACAAATGTCATTAGAGGCTACTAATGACTCAACCTGACAAGTAACTGCTGCTGTGGCAGGAGTACTCAAAGTCCTTACTTTAGACATTATCACTCCCTTTTTATGTATTTATTTTTATGTTTATACATGCTTTCTGCATGCCTGTTTGTATACTGTGTGCATATCTAATGGTCAAGAAAGCCAGAAGAGGACACTAGATCCCCAGGAATAAGAGTAACAAGTAGTTACTGAGCCACCATATATAGTTATGTAGGTGCTGGGAGCTAAACTCAGCCCTCTCCAAGAGTATCAGGTGCTTTTGCCCACTGAGATGTCTCTCCCGCCCAAGGACACTCTCACTTTTTACCTACTGAATTGTCATCTTTGCTGACCAAAAGGTGTGGGTTAACTAACGTTATTGGGGATGCATAGGCCCACAGCTCCGGGAGGAAAACAATACAATGTGAAAATGTTGTCGCTGCTGTAAAAGTTACAGACAACTTGTAAAATTCTTCTTAAGCATCTGTCACAAGACGAATCAAAACGTGCAAAGGAAGCCAGGCATGGTACTGTACGCCTTTAATCCCAGCACTCCAGAAAGCAATGAATCTCTGTTCAGGGAAAGGGGTGAGAGGATGGTCTAACATGGCAAATTCCAAGCCAGACTAAGGTGCACGGTGGGACCCTATCTTCTTCTTCCCTGTGTGGGAGAGGGAGTGGTTAAATGAAGGTAATCATAAAAAAGAAGCCATAAGAAGAAACAATTCTTGCCCATGGGTGCAGGAAATAAAGTATTTTCAGAACAAAAATGGTAGAAGTTAAACCATAAAAGGTATTAAATCTTCCTTGTAAGAGAAAGCAAGTTAACATTTCACTGAGGGGAAGGATACAAAACTCAGTTGGTAGAGGGCTTGCCTAGTGCACTCAGTTCAATCTTCAGGACCTTATAGATAGGTCATACCTATAATTCCAACAGTCAGGATGTGGAAACAGGGGGATCAGAAATCCAGTGTTTTCCTGTGAGGAGTAAGGAACTTTACACAAGCCTGAGCCACAGAGTTCATCTTAAAAGGGGAAGAAAAAAAGGATTTCACTATGAACTTTTGAAGCAACATGATTCTCCAGTGTAAAACTGAACAAAATGAGTCACAGACACTCAAGGATCATTGGAAGTAAGAAGCAATAGACCAAGATGTAAGGCAGAGTCTGGGGGACGTGACTGGGTGAGCAGTTCATACACTGTGAACCCTGAGATTTGTGTTATTTACTGAAAAATACCTGTTTCCAGTTGTGGTGTGGCCCAGCCCTTAGCACAGACCTTTAATCTCAAACAAATGAAGGTAAAGTTAGTTTGTAGAAGGAAGCTCCCATTTAAAAGTTATGACTATTTGAGTGGCAGACAAAGTGATGAATCAGAGAAAGATACGACAGAATAGGATATAAACTCTCAGGAGAGAGGAAAAGGAGGCTACTTAAGGAAGCAGTCCTGAAAAGGAGAAGGCAGTTTTACTGAGACACCTGTACAGAGACAGGTGAAGACAGAACAAGCCAAAGAATGAAAAAGAGCCATTTGATTAGAACACACTGTAAATTAGTCAGTGTGGAGAGGAGTTTGAGCCAGAACAGCTAAGCTGAACCAGCCAGCCTGAGACCAGAAAGAACAAGAAAGGGTAAGCTTGTTCATATTCAGCAGCAAGTCTAAGAGGCTGAAAACACTCTAGGCTTAGATTAGATTGTACATAGGCCAGAAGCTTCCAGAACTTCTAGGTTAGCAGACTGAGGCAGTAAGCCTTGGAAACAACAATTAAATCAGGCCAATAAAAGATTCCTTTTACACACAGGTTTCTTCAACTGTGTGAAACGTGCCTTCTTTTGTGTATGATGATCTTCCAGTTTGGTAACCACCAAGGTCACATGTAAACTCCACTTGCATGTGGAGTGCCAGTCACAAAACCTCCAGGGAGAAAGGCTCTGGCAGTCAAATTCAAAAGCACATAGATTTTCATTTTGATTAAAATTTCACTGAATTTATCCTCCAAAAATGTGCCCACGTCTTAAAATAACTTGTTTCCAATGTTATTCGTGGCAACATTATCAAAAGAAACAACCTGTTGTGCAGTATGAGCTGGCAATATCATGATACCTAATTGGAAAAATAAGTACAGAAGACAGTTTTCAGTTGAACTTACTAGCCTGATTCTGACACTGTTAAGCTAAAACAAGGGAAAGGCAGATCCACAGCACCATAGAAAGCTTTTTTTTTTTTTTTTTTAAGATACAAGTCATGAAATAGGATATAAAGTTATTTTCTGGCTTTAATCCTATAACACTTTTTTTTTTTTTTAAACTTCTGTGGTGGACAAGTGCCTAAAAATATCTCTAACAGTGAAAATCTAAAATATAATATGAAGTTCTACATTTCAAAATGGCTGTTCTAACTTTACAGAAGCTCACCAAGATATACAGACTTTGTGTCTGCCTAATCTCTCACTAATAATGTTTTTGTTTTATTTTTCAAGTTCCTTTCAATAAAATTTAATTGAAAAAACTTAAATTGAAAGTATTGTACATGTTTATATATAACACTATCACCTCTGGAGGGACTCTCAAGAACTAACAGCACCACGTGCCTCAGAAAGAAGACCCAAGTCCCTGGAAACTGGTGTCAAAGCCCTCGTACTGCACACACTTTTTACACTTTTAATTGGAACCATAATACTCAAAAGTTGTAAACAACTAAGCTGAATACTAGTGACTTACAAAGAACGAAAAGCAGAGACTCATAAAGAGATTAAGTTGAGGTCAGAGCCTCAACTCACCAAAATGGTTTCTAGAGACATCCTGAAGGCTTCAGAGAGCATCCTCAGAACACGTTAGCCCATGAGGGAACACTTGATATGAGCATGAGTATATAATGAAGCAGAGAACTGACATGCAGTGTTTTGCTGCTTTGGAATCAGTGAATGTAAAGGGAGACCATTTCTATCTGTGCTGAAAGGTCAGAGTAGCTAGCCGCTTACTGTAGGATTCTTGACATCCTCCCTTCTAAATAGTACAGGAACACAGTAATAACTTCTATCTGCAGCCAAATCTGCCTTGGCCAATAATTACTAACCATGGTCTTAAACATAGTACTTCACATGCACAGTAATTTCAGCCTCACACTGCATTTATGTAAAACAGAAATATTACTCTAGCCCTGGTGTCTTGGTGGGGAGGGGCAGAAACACAAGCACACATGGTTCACTTGTTTGCTGTAGGAAAGGAACACTCAAAGAGTAACTGCTATTCTTTAATTGGTCCCCAACCTGATAATAAATACTAAATTAATAGGATTTCTTTGGTGATATTTTGTTTGTTTTCTTGCTGGGGAATTAGTGGACTCTAAAGCCTAGGCTGCTTTTAACCTCAAATTCAGTCTCCTACGTACTAGGATTATGGGCATGAGACATGAAAGGCCCCCATTGGACTGTACTGTGAGCTGTCTGATACTTCAGGTACCTGTGAATGCAGCAGTGGTTCAAGACAGGAACAGGTAGCTGCTAAGAGGGAGGCAGCCAGGGCTGAGGACTTCAACCCAAATAATTATATAGCATCCTTTCCCAGAAACATCTCTGGGGAAGTGCTGTCACATAGGCAGTGGCAAGTTTTTAGCAGCTACTCTGCCTGTCTACAACCTTTCTGAAAGTACCTAATTGTAACTTAAAGTAACAAATAAAACAATGTAATGCTTCTTAGTAAAACCAAGACCCTGGGAATAGACAGTAGATAACCAGAAAAGAGGGGAAGTATGAGCTGAGGCCAAATGACAGGAATGCAAGCACAGGACAACCAGGGTACAAGATCCTAGGCAGATGATCACAACAAAGACCAAGACTCCAAGATGAGAAACCCCGATGTCTCAGGACTGGTACACAGGAACAAATGCAGGAAATTAAACTACCTAGAAAGGGAAAGGAAGTGGGCCATACACAGACACATGTAAGGACTTCAACTAGGACCAACACTCTTTCGATCTCTCAGTCATGTCCTACGGAAGAAACAGGATCACATAACTTCACATCTTAAAATACAAGAATCCAAAATTACTATGTAAGGGTTCATCTGTCTGCTTCCACTCTTACACAGGTCAGGATAAATATCCTGACTCTAATTTCATACAGCTCCCAAGTTCTAATCACCTTCTGAACCCTGTGTGAGCTCAGCAGACACACCCATACCCCAAGTGAGTTCAGCAGGCATGCCCCACCAGATACTGAGTGTAAAGAGGCTGCTCTCTGGAATGTCAATTTTAATCAGTAATTTAGTACTGAAGATCTGTGGTTTCCCAACCTCTGGCTTTACAATGAAGCAACTATATACAGATTCTACTGTAGTCTTGGAATTCGACCATACTGTGTCTTACTCTGCTGGTGAAAACATAAAACAGATTCTCAAAGTAAAAATCTGAAGACAATCTACCACTCAGGACTCAGACAGCTACTGACCTACAATCTGGTCTCTCTTAAGTTTTCTATAATTAAATGAACTACTACTGTGTCCTTCCTCTTTCTTCAATTAATTAGACTCTGTTGCTTGTCACCACCACCACCAACAACAACAACAACAAACTGAGAATCTATAAAAGTAAATGTGATAGAGACCACTGGAAGTCACCACACAGCAGAAAGCACAGAGTATGCTGAGAGCAGACTAACTAAGAGACCTACTAAGAGACAAAGAACCAGGCTGTAATGGCAAAGTTGTAAGCCTGGAGGCCTAAGCTGCTTCTGCTGCTGAGGAGAACAAAAAGAATTCAAGTCCCTAAGAAGACTGTGATCTAGAACACATGACAAGTAGCCATGAAACTACAAAGGAAATTTGTCAGCTATGGCTCTACAGCCCTAGCTGTTGACACTCCATTTTCCCTTAGCTACCCTTGAACCTGTGAGCTGGAGGCAACTCAAATACCACACCTCTGATTCCCACCTGGACTTCCTTATTAATACAAGAACACCCCTCTCCTCCTGCATGGCAGGTTCATCTGTGTGTTTCTACAGGAAAAAATAATAATTACATCCATTAATCTAGAACCTAACATTCTCTAGCCTCCAGCTTGTTCTGTCTTCCCACTCCAAGACTCACTCTGTTTTTCAAGCTGCACATCGCATCCACTTGGTAAACATCATGAAATAAATACAATAAATGAGTCATACATCGAGATAGGGAGAGTCTTGCTGTGCAGCTCAGGCTGCCTATAGCCCATAATCCTCCTGCCTCACTTTCTTAAATTCTAGGATTGCAGGCATAAGAGGGGGTATACCCAGCCAAGTCAGATCCATTAAAAAAAAAAAAAAAAAAACAGAAAATATGAGTGCACAGAATCCAGGCAAATTATTTTTTTTTTTAATGAAACTCTAGTTCCTAGTTCACGCACATATGTATAAAGCAGCTCATATTAAGCCTCAAAAGTCTTGGGCACTGACACTATCTTTATTGCCCTCAACCGTGGTCTGGGGATTGTACAGACCTTGTGTGTGCAAGGTAGGCATGCTGCCTTTAAGTCAGACACAGCCAGTCCTCTTTACTGGTACGCTAATGCACTACAGTCTTTCCAGTTTTCCCCCGATCTCATGTGAAACACTTGGGCAGTGTGGTCCTAACATTCTTGACTACAAGCAATAAACAAGGAGGTGTTAAGTGAAAGGCATTTCCTTCAGTGCCCTCTGGCCACCAACTCCAAGCTGTACATGGTTCTTAGGTACTTCATGGTTCCAGTTAGGTCAATCCCTAAATTGTGCATACAATCTCTTGAAAAACTGTCTTAACTTATATGTTCAGCATTATATACAAAGCACTCATAAACTCATAACATTTGTATTTCAAAGACAATGGGGCCCTGAATGCTTCTAACATAAGTAGTGTTTGAGATAACCATCTAATTAATGATTTTATAATTATAGCCTAGCTGTATGCTTCAAAATATCACACTGTACCCTGTAAGTGTTCACCTATTACATTCCAATCAAAACAAAAAACAAACAAATAAACAAACAAACAAAAAAAAAAAAAAAAAAAAAAAAAAAAGAAGCAGGAGCTAGAGAACTGACACGGGAGTCAAGAGTGTTTCTTGTTCTTCAAGAGGGAGGGCCTGAGTGTGGTTTCCAGCACCCATATGGTGACTCACAATCATCCCAGGGGATCTGGTGCCCTCTTCTGACCTCCACAGGCACCAGGCAAACACCCCATGCACATAATCTTTAAAAAGAACAAGCAATCTCAACAACCAACAGCAAACACTATGAGCAACAGCAAGTCAGTCTCTTCAAAGCAGCTACATGTTAGCACACAGCAACAGCAGAAGGGCAGAACTGAGATCTAACATGAACTATTGGAGTCGATGAAGCATCAATCATATGCCCAATCAATATGCTCAGGAGGGCATATATAACTCTACCTCGAAGCCAACAGACCACGTCCCTGTCACAAAAAAACAAAGGTAAAGCCAGCCACGGGAGCACAGACCTGTGATCCTATCTACCTGGAAGCTAAGGCAGGAGGACCAAGGTTGGCTAGCCTTAGTGGTCACAGTGTCAAAATAGAGTATCAAAGAGGACTGGGAATATAAGAGAGTTATTTCCTAGCATGGTCTAAGAGCCTAAGCATGATCCTGGTACCATGGTGTGGGAACACAGATAAAATTATCTATTGTTCTATTACTAGACTAATGCTAGTGAAATCTGAAAGCAGAAAACAAGTCTCTGATCCTCAAGTGACAGGAGAAAAAGATTTGAACCCAGACTCCGATAGCCTAGAGTTGGCCCCTTGTGCATTCCAAGTCAGTGACCAAATGTGCAGCCAGAAACCACTGTAGAAAGTAGCCTAATCTACCACTCAAATACCACTATCTTCCAGTAAGGGCTTGAAACTCATTGGGCAGTAGCATTCTCCTAAGTGAAATCTGCCATCCAAATATTTTCAGATTTTCAAAAACTTAAACATTACTCATAGGAAAAACTGAAAAAGCAGAAGAAATCAAGAGAAAGAATCCAGGGAACACAAGGCGAAAACCAGAACACTCCTTGGTAAGATGACAGACTGAAAGATCCCTCTCCATATCCCCAGTAAGGAGGCAAATCAGTGAGACAGAAAAATAGAGCCTTGAAAACTCACCAGACAGTGAAAGAGAAGGGGTGACATTTCAGCCAAACATGGCTCAGCGGGGGCTCCTGGTATGTGGAGGGAAGAAGTGTATTAAGAAAGGGCTGATGCAGTGAGAAGATTCTCAAATAAAACTGAGGACATACGGGTGCACGAATCTCAATGCAGAAACATGAAAAGCAAGGCAATCTGAATCCTCCAAAAGATTACAACTCAACTCAGATATGCAGACAGGAAAATGCCATACCAAGCTCCCAAAAGCTTATTAGTAAAATGACTAGAGAGAACAGCTACACACAACATCCAGAATGAGAGAGAACAAGTAGTATGAACAAAAAGTCAGAAACATGGAAAATTCTCCACAAAAATTAAAGATTTTTTTTTAAAGGGAAAAATTAGAAACAGGGAGAACACTATTAACAGATTCACCAAGAGGATATCAAGAATAGAATGCCAGATAGACAAAATCCATACCTAAAAGGAATACAGCTGAGCGAGTATGACAAGACAGTCATGATACAATCCAGAGACCACTGTACAGGAGCTGAAATTCAAACTAAGGGCATGGGAAACCTATTCAATGAAATTATACCAGAAAATATTTTCATATTTGAAAAAACAATGACATAAAAGATAGGAAGGATTTAAACTCCCAAACAAGATCAGAAAACAACCTCAATATAACACATCATAAGTCAACAACACAAAAAGTATTAAAGGCTGTATTAAAGTCTTAAAGGGAAAGCACATCAGAGTAACATCCAATTCTCATCAGCAAATCTAAAGGCCAACTAAGCATAGGGAGGTTATGTTTCAAACAATGAAGAAATAAAAAGCAAAACTTGCTATATCCATCAAACCTACCCTTTAAAGAGGGTAGGGAAACAGAATGCTGTGGGGAAGCACAGGCTAAGGCAGTCCATGACCAACAGCACGGAAGAAACGCTGTGCACAGAAATACAATGCACAAGGGAAATGCAGACACCATCATAATGCCAACAGATAAACAATGGAGAGCTCAGGAATGAATCCACTAGTCTAACACAAAACTCAAATTTACATTTAAGAAGAGGGGAAAAGGCCTCAATACATATATAAGCAGAGGTGGGGGTAAGAGCAAACAATAAAACCCAATCAATCAGAAAAAGAACCAATGAAATTACATAAATTAGTAAATCCCTCTCAATGAGGTTCTTAAGTGTAAATTGCCACAACTCACCAAAAGACACACAAACTATCTGAAAGAGAGAGCAGACAGAGACAGAGACAGAAAGAGAGAAATAGATCCAACTTTAAGATGTCTCCAAGAAAAACACCTTACCAGCAAAGCCACTCACAAACTGACAACACCTAAAAGTCAACATATTTGACTTTATAAAAATAAACACCAAAGCCAAGTAAGTCATGTGGATATCTCATACAGGAAACTTCAAGTAAAAATTGGAAGAAAGAAAAAAGACAACTACACATAAAAAGAGAAACAATTCAACAAACAGATGTCATTTTAAGGATATAGGCAAAAACCACAAATCAGCACAAAATGTTACATCACTTTCATCTTTAGATAAATCATCTAAACTAAAAGTCAACACAGAAACAGCAGAGTTGATGGCTCAGCAGGTAGGGCACTCCAACATAAGGAAATGAGTTTGGATCCTAAGAACTCACATAAAGCCAGATGAGTCCATAATCTCAGTGTGCCTACAGCAGGATGGAAGATAGAAGCTTCTGCATCAGCTAGCCTGGTTTGTATACTGGCAAGAGCCATGGAGTTTATCTTCTGACCTCCACACATACACCTTAGAGAGTGAGTGAGTGAGTGAGTGCGTGTGTATGTGTCATACGCACGGGCCCACCTTCAAGCAGAAGGTGTAGCCCAAGTCATGAAAGAAGGAAGCACTTGCTCTTCCCTGCTTGTTCTCACCTTGCTAGCATTCACTGGCATTACAGTCTACTTCTTTGGGATACCAGCACTTAGTAAAAACCAACTGAGATATCCAGCCAACTAAACCGAGGTCTACTGAATTCTTGGACTTGGGGTTCACACACAGCCATTGTTGGATTTGCTGGACTACAGCCTGCAAAGTTTTCAAATAAATCTCTATCCATATATAGAAAGATTCATTTTATAAGTTCTAATACTCTAAAGAACATTGACTAATACAGTCTCCTACAAGGAAAAGCCCAAAATCAGAATGATTCAACCAAATCATTAAATTTAAGATCAGTATTTCTCAAACTGTTCCAAAAAGCAGAAGAGAATACATACTACTGAATTCATTCTAAAAAACAGGTGTTGTTCTGGTATCAAAACCAGATGACACAACAAAAAAGGAAATTATAGATCTAGTTCTGTAATACACACAGATGCGAAAACTTTCAACTATCTTTCACAAATCAAACTTAAAAACACATTACAATTAACACACAGCACGATTAAGTTTCTTCTATAGATGCAAGGTTGGCTCAAGTACATAAGTTAGAAGATCTATTACAACACATAAATAGACTTAAAGATAGAAACCACATGGTTATTTCAATGCACTATGACAGAATTCAAAATCCCATCCTGATAAAAGTCCTCAAGGACTAAACAATGAAAGATAGCACACAGCAGTGCCAAGCCCATGCATGACAAAATATTAGCCAACACTAGACAGAAAGAAAAAAAAAAAAAAATCTCCTAAACTCTGCAAAAGGACAAGAGTATGCCTCTCACCACTTTTATTCAACACGGTATTACTTAGAACAGTAAGAGAAATAAGAGATAGAAAAATTATCTATATTTGCTTATTAAACACATACATATTCAAAAGGTTTTAAACACTTGACCAGAAACCTCCTAAGTCAACAGGATACAAATAGAAATGCATGCGCGCGTGCACAACACACACACACACACACACACACACACACACGCGCGCGCACACACACCACACACACACACCACACCAGTAGCTTTCCTATAAGTCAATTAGCAAACTTTGTAAAAAAAGAAATCAAGATAAATACCCCGTGATAGTTTAAAAATAAATAAAAAAACACCCACGTATGGACCTAAGCAAGAAAGTGGAAGGAAGGTCTCTGCAGGAAACTTTCCGACTGTAGAAGGAAACTGAGACATGAATACTGAAAGGCCTTCTACACTCACAGACGGCTGGAATTACAAATATTGTGAAAAGATAATGTACCAAAAAGTGCTACAGCAGCCGGGCGGTGGTGGCGCACGCCTTTAATCCCAGCACTTGGGAGGCAGAGGCAGGTGGATTTCTGAGTTCGAGGCCAGCCTGGTCTACAGAGTGAGTTCCAGGACAGCCCGTAGCTACACAGAGAAACCCTGTCTCAAAAACCAAAACAAAAAAAAAAAAAAAAAAAAAAGTGCTACAGCAGATCCAATGCCAGTGCCCATCAAAATTTTAATTTTTCACAGAATTAGGGTTCGTATGGAAACACAAAATACTCCAAAGAGCCAAAGCAACCTAAACACAAAGAATATTACTAAAAAGCCAGGACTGATAGTATATTTATAATCCCAACACCTGAGATGGTGAAGCAGGTGCATCATTATGACTTTGAGCAGCCTGGGCTACACGGGAACCTCCAGATCAATCTGGTTCAAGGAAAGACCACTACCATCACAACAATCATGCTGGAGAGATTACTCACCAGTTAAGAGCACTAGATACTCTTCCAGAGAATCTAGGTTCATTTACCAGCAATTACATGGCAGCTCACAACCATCTATATATAACTCCAGTTCCAGTGGATTGGACGCCCTCTTCTAGTCCCCATGGGCACTGCATACACATAGCATACAGATAAAAATGTGGACAAAACACCCATACACAAAGATATTCTTAGAAGGAAGAAGGAAGGAAGGAAGGAAGGAAGGAAGGAAGGAAGAGGAAGGAAGGAAGGAAGGAAGGAAGGAAGGAAGAAAACCAACACTGGCCAAAAACAATGCTAAATATATTTTAATACCTGTCCTCAAATGATTCTATAGTGCCAAAGACAACAATGAGCACAAAAAGTTACCCCTACATCTACCACTACCAAATGTATGACAAAAGTATAAAAAATATACATGGAAAAAAGCTCTCCAAATAATGGTGCAGGAAACTAGATATTCACATGCAGAATAAAATTAGATTCCTACCTCTCACCTTGGACAAAAATCAATTCATAATGGACCACAGACCTTAATGTAAGATCTGAAACACTAAAATGTTGAAACACAGAGAAAACACAGGGAATTAGTTTCTGAAACAACACCAATAGCACAGGAAATAGCCTCCATAACTGGCAAGTAGGAAAACATGAAACCAAAAGGCTTCTGAATAGCAAAGGAAACAACTGTCATACACATTTTTAAAGTGTATATATTCTAAATATTTGAAGAAATGCTCAAGAACCTTATCCATTTGGGAAATAACACACCAGTACTGAGATTCCAATGCACCACAGAAAGAATGGCTAACACCAAGAGAACAGTAGCAAAATCATACTGACAAGTTGGGGAGAGTAACCCCTCCTGTGCTGGCAGGAAAAGTAAGCAAGTGTAGCCACTAAGGAAATCAGTGTCAGAACTGTCGCCCTGACCCAGACATAACCTCTCTGGGCATAGAGTAGAAAAGTTTTCATACCACAGCGCTGTTTACTGATGCACAGTTTGCAATACCCAAGAGATAGGACCAGTCTAGGTGCCTCATATTTAAAAAAGAAGAAAGAAAGAAAGAAAGAAAGAAAGAAGAGAGAGAGAGAGAGAGAGAGAGAGAGAGAGAGAGAGAGAGAGAAGAGAAGAAGGAAGGAAGGAAGGAAGGAAGGAAGGAAGGAAGGAAGGAAGGAAGGAAGGAAGGAAGAAAAATGTGGTTAATGTACACAATGGAATTTAATTTAGCCTTACAAAACACCAAAATCAAGACATTTACAGGAAATCATGTATTCTACAATTGTGCTAAGATAACTCTGACTCAGAAAAGTCAACTACCACGTTTTCTCTCTATGCAAATCCTAAATTTTAGTCCTTTTAAAAATGTATTGGGGTGGAGCTGTCCTATAAAGGGGTCCGTGAAAGAGAAGCGATCAGAAGCAGAAGGAAGGTACATGAATTCAAGTCATAGAAGCAGAAAGGTGCCAACAAGAAGGAAGGGAAGAGAACAGTACAAGTCAGGACACAGGGAAGCAACTGGAGAAGCCAGTAAGAACAAAGTATGTGTGAAGGCGCCAAAAGGAAGCCTACTGCTTTGTATGCTAACTGTAAAGCCCAAGTAATAAGCCAGCAAGATGGCTTAGCAGAAGGCGCATCCTGCAAAGGCTGACACGGCTGAATCCCTAGAAAGAAAAACCAATTCCATAGAGTTGATGCCTGACTTCTACTCCTGGGTCATGATGTATACATACATATAAGAAATTAAAAAAATAAGTGTAATAAAAAAAACTAAACAATAAAAAATGGAGGTTTCATAGTTAAATTATCATTGCAATGATTAAACACTATGACTAAAGCAACTTGGAAATGAAAGGTATTACTTGGCTTATATTTCCTGTCACTGTTTATCACTGAAGAAGATAGGACAGGAATTCAAACAGGGCAGGAACCTGGAGGCAGGAGATGAGGCAGAGCCCATGGAGAGGTGCTGCTTATTGGCTTGCTCCTTAGAACTCACTCAGCCTACTCTGTGATAGAACAAACCCAGGACCACTACCCCAGGGGCAGCCCTCCCACTATGGACTGGGCCCTCCCCTATCAATCACTAATTAAGAAAATGACTTAAGCCTCACTGTAACCCGTGATCTTAAGGAGACTTTTTCTCTAGTTTGTTTCACATTAACATAAAACTAGCCAGCAGAAAAGATGGAATGACTATTTCAGATCTACAAAGGTAAAATAATAACCAGCAGTCCTGCAGCATAAGACAAGTTTTACTAAGGCAGAACATGATACCAGATGGATCCATTTGCCTATACAGCAGAAAAAGGAGTAAGGAGAATGGTAAGCCCTTACGCATGACTTCAAGGTGGGCGGTGATTAAAGCATAGACCTAACAGTCCAAAGCAGTAAGCAGGTACGATGAAGTGTTTCTATTAATCCAAAGCAGATATCGAAACTAGCTCATCAAGTAAGACTATTCCATATCATACATAATCAGACCTCACATATAATCAGACTGAAACAAAATCAAGAGGGAAACACACAACCATGGCAGCTTTACTATAGAAAGAGATGAAATAACAGCAGAAACATCAGATAAGGCAGACTGTCAGAGCATAGAATATGAGCAAGGTAAAAGAGTAATAATAATACAGGATCAATAAAACACAGAGAAAAAAACACTAAGCACTCATAAACCTCATCACATTACTTCAAAATCAATAAAAACAAAGTTCCACAGAGAAACAAACAGAACTTGTGTGCCCAATGGCTGAGAAAGTTGAGTATCTGATTCTCAGTTACTGACTAAAGAGGGAGCGGAAAAATCAGGAAACACTAGATAAAAGATTTGAATATTATCAAACAAACTGGTCTAACACTGTGAGAACAGTGAAATAAAATTAGCAATCAGCGTTGGAGAGATCTCAGGAAACTGAATAATGTGCTCCTAAAAGTCAATTATTCCAAGAAAATATTGGGCTGGGTTACACAGGCTTAAAATCCCAGGGACACAATAGCAGAAGATGTTCAAGTTCCAGGCCAAACTAGATACGGTATGTTTAGACCTGTCTCAGAAGGGAGATGGAGTGATCAGGTGGTAGAAAACTCTTGAGAGCTCATGCCTACAGAATCTATTGTTACCTAGAAAACATTAAGTTGGATGTGTAGCTTAAAGAGTATTTGCCTAAGCCGGGCAGTGGTGGCTCACGCCTTTGATCCCAGCACTTCGGAGGCAGAGGCAGGCGGATTTCTGAGTTCGAGGCCAGCCTGGTCTACAGAGTAAGTTCCAAGACAGCCAGGGCTACACAGAGAAACCCTGTCTCAAAAAAACTAAAACAAAACAAACAAACAAAAAGAGTACACTGGAAGGAGTGACAATAACATTCCAAAGGCCCTGAAGACCAAGCCAGTAGGGCGACAGCATGAGTGCAGCAGCGACATGAGGATTTCAGCACAGCCAGCCCAAACAAATATCTCTATAATGATATTGGATTTATTCCTGAAGGTCCCTCACAGTGTTATCTGATTGAACCAATTTGGAATTAACTGTATGTAACAGATTTTTAGTGCAAATGAATGTAGTCTAGTGGGAATCTTTTATCCTTGAGCAGTGAAAAGTTGTTCTGAGGTTCCCAGCAGCTGAGAGGACATACTGCAGGCTCTGGATACAGCAGGATCTACAGTAAGCCTGTTCGATGCAGCAGGACAAAGTGCCACTGCTCCTCAATGATCCTGTCCCTTCATGCTGGTGAAATAAGCCATGCTAGAATCATCTGCGCTTAAAATACCTCACAGCTCCAAGTGCTGGGCATGTCTGTTATCCCTGGTATCTCTGATATAAGCAGGAAGATGTAAGTTCAAGGCTAGCCTTGGAGACATCAATAGTTTCCTTCTACATCTGATACTCCACTCACTGTCCTTTCATCTAGCCCTAATTGAGGGAGTATACTGCTTCTATACCTCTCCCCCTCTCCCCTTCCTCTCCCTCCCATATCCCTCTGCTTTTTCTGTTTTCCAGGTAGCTTTCAGGAAAGTGGCCAAGTTCATGCTCATCTCTGCTTACGTGCCCACACAGGCTGTTCTGTAATGATGGCATTCACCAGCACAATCTTTTACAACCTTGGGATCAGTACATTGCCCAGCCCTGGGTCCCTCGGTAAATGGCAAGGCCATTTAACAGCTCATGATAATTCTTCCCCAACAAAGAAATTGCTCTAATCTAGAATTACATCAATCCTCTTTAAAACAATTCAGAGAATTGTAGAATGAACAGCACAATAATTAAGCTAATTAACAAGTGTAAGGACTGGGGATGCAGCTCAGTGGGCAGACAGCTTCTTCGTAGCATGCCCGAAGACCTGGGCTCCAACCCCGGCCAAAGTATGTGAGTACATATGTGGGTATATACAGGTACACGCCTGTAATCTCAGCGCTCAGAGGTAGAGAGAGGCAGGAGGATCAGAATAAGGTCACGTTTAACTACATAGCAAGTTTAATTACATAACAAGCCTAGCTACTGGTACCTTGTTTCTCACATAATAGTACATGATACAAACTGGAGCAGAGCAGCTCTTGTGCATAGCACACTGCAATGACAGTGTATGCACACAAACAGAGAATAAGACCCCACTAAGGCAAGGAGTCAAGGCACAATTCTAAATCTGCACTTTACTTTTTTTTGCAAGTGCTACTTTAAGAAGCAGCTCAGAAGCAAGAACAGGAGGAGTTAAGCCAAGGACAGGCCTGAAGAATAATGTGATCAGGAAAAGGCTGCAGAACTACATATAAGCCTGGCTGAACACCATACTATACAGAACACTGGACAGTCACTGATAATCTTGAAAGCATACAAACCCAGGAACCAGTGTAAACCTAGTTTCCTGCTATGATAACACTGACCAAAAGCAGCTTAAGCAAGGAAAGGGTACGTTGAGACTACACTTCTAGGTCACATCACATCAGTGAGCTGTTGTTAGGCAAGGGAATCGAAGCAGAAACCACAGAGGATGCTGCTACTTGTCTCACTCTCACACATGCACTCATTAATTGTAGGATACCATCTGAAGATATTCATCTTATAATTACTGTTGGGTGACCAGTGTTCCCATGTTCATAAAACAGAACTAGACCTGAACCAACAGTGTGAGTGGACTTTATCCAAGTAACAGGACACCAAGAGATTAAAAGGGAGGGACTCCGGGATTACAGAATCCGAAACACAGGGAGGGACTCAGGGATCACAGAATAGGAAACACAGGGAGGGACTCAGGGACTACAGAATGGAAACACAGGGAGGGACTCAGGGACTACATCAGAATCAGGAAACACAGGGAGGAGGACTACAGGGAATTACAGAATGGAAACACTTGCCAAGATTCCTAAGCCTAGAATGGGAGGGAGAAAAAAAAGAAAAGAAAAGAAAAAGAAAGAAAACAAAACCAGGCTAGTTCTTCAACTGCAAAGTCAGCTTAAGAGCCTGGCCCCAGTGGGATTTCTCCCTCTAGATTCACTTCAGATGCACTCCCAACTAGTTCGATCTACTGCTCAAGCAAAGTGAACACACACTGGCAGTTCAAAGTGGATATTTCAATCATTCATGTTTTTTCTCTCATGTATGTACAAGAGAACATGCAACAGAAAATTAAGCCTGGCATAGTGGCCCATACTTGTGACCCCTAGTAGCTGGCACCGAGGCTAGTCTGTGCTACTTGGAGACATCATGCCTTAAAATAAAACAGCAAAAAAGAACACACACACACACACAAATAGAAAATGCTACATTTAAAGCTATAAACACCCTACGTAATTTGAAAATAGTGTCAGCCCTTGAGCAACCTCCTTATTTCATGAAGCTCCATAAAAACACCCAAACTCCCTGACAAAGCACCAGAGTCCTAACTGTAACAAAGTCTTTACTATCTCATAACAGTAAGGTACTTAATTTCTGTGATCCACAAAAAACATTGTAAGTTATTGCAAGCCCTATCCTCAATCAAGAAATCCCATATCCCATATCATGGCCCAGTAGGTTAAGGGCACTGGTTGCCAAGCCTGATGAACTAAGTTCCATCATGACTAAAATAACTCAGACTGCCAGATACAGTGGCACGCACAGCCCTGAGCAAGTACACAGGTACATACACTAAATACATACCTTAAAAATATTTTTAAAGAATCATAATCCTTTAATACACTTAATGAAACATGCACCAACAATAAGCATCATTTACCATGAAAGCATTCAAACTCAATACATACACAGCTAAAAATAAAAACTACTATGTGTGAACCAAAGCATGAGCAGGCAGAGCGCTAATACAAGGACAGCTGCTGGGCAGGTTGGTATAACCACCTTGAGAGGCCCTTGGCAGCTAGCCACTGAAGTTTATAGACTATGTTGACATACCATCAGTTCCATGTCTAATATTCTAAAAAGATGTGAAGACTATAACATCCTGTAGTTTTACTCACAACAACCCAAAGCTGAAATCCAAAATATCATTTCTACCCCAAGGGCAACACCAAATGGTGGATGATACCATGTGAAGAGGCAAGTACCAAGCGTACCAGGACAACTTTTGCAAGGCCACGTCACAGCAGTGCTAAGGTCATCTAGATCCTGAAGGCAATATCAAAGACAAGGAGTGACCAAGCCATCTGGTCACACACAGAGCTCAAGCCCCAGGAGCAGGGTTTTCTCTCTCAACCCTATGAAGTCACATGATTAATGTTAAAGTCCAGTTAGCTAGGCTGTGATGGTGCACACCTTTAATCGCAACTTCGGGAGGTGGAGGCAGACGGATTGAGGCCTGTCTGCTCTACAGAATGAGTTCCAAGAAAGTCAGGGCTGCACAGTGAAACCTTGTCTCAGAAAAACAACAAGAAAAAAGGATGAGTCAAGCTGACCTCTGATCAACAGATACAGAAGCAAGTCTATGTTGCGTAGCCAGTGGCCCAACAATGGTTCAAGGCACTTGTCACCATCGGAGACCAAAGCAATCACATATTTCTAGTTATTCAGTACTACGAGGAGATAGTCACTCCACCCAAGATGCCACTATTCTGGCATAATATCCAGTGTCCCCACATAAAAAGACTTTAAGGGAACAAAACGTCAAATACCAGCCATTCAGTTCATGCAAGTTAGCAGGCTGCTTTGGCTCTGAGCTGTGACCATGTTCCCACTTCAGAAGCACTGTGCTCAAGGTCCTGTCCCCATCATCTCCTGATGATGACCAGCTCTGACAGTAACACGGCAGCACAGGCTGCATTACCAGCTACGACAACCAATCTAATGCCATTACCAAGACCTACTGGAAAAGAGAGGTGCTGCTCACCAATCTTTCTGAAGGAAAAAAAAAAAAAAAAAAACTATCAATCCTCTTATGAGCCCACAGGAGCAATAGTACTGCATTCTTGTAATTCCAGCATGCAGGAGGTAGAGACAGAATGACCCTAAGTTCAAGTCACCCAAGGCAACATAAAACACTGTCTTAAAAAAAATTATAATCAACAGCAAATAGTCTCTGGGCAGAGGACTCAAGCTCCAATTAGGGCTTTTGTACAAGACAAAGCAAAACACAGCTTGGGCAAGGTGGCATTCCTTGTATGAGGTAGCAACCTCCCTAAAGCTCTTAACTCCCAGACTAATTTGACTATTCTGGTCCACGGTGGTGAAGTGAAAGCCTGTAGAAAAGAGGTAGGAGAGGGGAAAAAAAAAAAATCAAACTATCTGGAAAGAAAGAGGTTGGGAGAGAGAACACTGCTTGACACAGCATGGTGATAAAGCAAAGCCCCAGCTACCTAGTGAACTAAATAAAGTAGGAGGGTTAATTTTGAGCCTGGACTGAGCACATGTCTACCGTGGTCAGTGTGGAGGGATCAAAGGAGGCCAGCAGGAGTGACAACACACAGTCTTCACCTGTCATCACAGTCATCACAATACAGATAAAAAGACACACCTTAAAAAATCATGGACAGAGATGTGTGCATGTGTATGTGCATGTGTGCGCTTGTGTGTGTCTCATTGCTTGATTTTGAGACCAGACTCACTAATAGTACATGCTACCCTAAAACTACATAGACTCTCATGTCTCAGCCTCCTAGAAAGGCTGAGATTTCAGGCAGGAGCCTGTATGCCAAGCTTGATCATGCTCATTTACATAAACTGAAAGGCATGTGGCCTAGGGAATAAGGGTAAAGAATCACAGGCTAGGGTGGGTAGAAGATAGCTTCCAGCCATCTGTTCATTTTACTGAAGTCAAATTCCTCAGCTATGACATTTCCTGAGCCGCACATATGTGCACCTAGCACCTCGACCACTACACAGTGCAGCAGAAGGCCTTCAGCGCTACCAAGCAGAGAGCACCACTGTGCTCTTAGGCCTGAGAGCCAGGAGCCAAACAAGCTTTGATATTAATGAGCTATCGTGTCTTAAATATTTTGGTATAATGGAAAACAGGCTAAGACGGCATCCAAACAAATGAAATATTTAGATGTAAATCCAAACTACAAGATGTAAGTCAAAGAACCAAGTAAATGAGATGTACCCCATGTCTACAGACAGGAATAATCAATACTTTCAAGACAACACCAATGTCCCAACTGAACAAAGGATTTAATTCAATCCCAGTCAAAATCTTGACAAGTTAGTTTATGTGTATTAGCAAACTAAAACCAAAACTTTTACTTAAGTTTATATGCAAAAGATCCAGAATGGCCTATTTAATATTGAGGTGAGAAACCTGGAACTCAAGACTGTTAGGCTGTACTAATCACGACTGGGAGATAGGAAGGTGGAAGAACAGAGCTCCCAAGACATGCTGCAGACGTTCATTCTGACAAATACTGCTGGAGTAATGACAATAATAACTAATTCTGGGCACTCAGTGATTAAAAACATGGGCTGCTTTTCTAAGGTACCTCGGTTCGGTTTCCCAGCATGCACATGGCAGTTCACCTGTAACTGTAATCTCTGGGGATCTAACATCCTTCTCTTGGTCTCACACACCAAATCAAATACTTGATGCATTGACACAGATGCAGACAAAATGCCCATACACAAGAGAAAGAGAGAGAGAGAAAAGAGGGAGAGGGAGGGGAGGGAGGGGAGGGGAGGGGAGGGGAGGGGAGGGGAGGGAGGGGAGGGGAGGGGAGGGGAGAGAGAAGAGAAAAGAAGAATGAGAAGAGAAGACAGACACAGATGAACGAGCAAGGAGGAGAAATACAAAGGAGAAACAAAAAACTATTGGTCAGACCAACACCATTCTCCAGCATGGGGCAGCATCCTAATTGTGAACAACAAACATGTCACTCTCGGGCAGTGGGGCGGCATGCTTTACCAGCATTGGAGGTCAGAGCAGGCGGATTCTGAGTTCGAGCCAGCCCGGTCTACGAGTGAGTTCCCGGACAGCCAGGCTACACAGAGAAACCCTGTCTCGGGGAAAAAAAAAAAAAACTTCTCAAAGATAATGAACCCAAGACATCAAAGATCACAGGAGTGACAGGACAAATTCATAAAGGAGACAACAGATAATCAGAACTTCATTTAAATTAACATTTTCCGCTCTGTAAATGACAATGTCTGCAGAATGAGAAGAGGCTACAAAACACAGAGAAATGTTTGCAAGATATATCAGATAAAAGATCACTAACCAACTATACAAAGAACAAGTTTTCCCAGTAACTGTGGTTCAAAAGTAGGACCTGGCACTAGTAAAAACTACTAAAACTCATCAATAAGAAAACAGTTGGAGCTGTGAAGACGGCTCAGTCATTAAGGTACTTGTGGCACCAAACAAGAAGCTTAATTTCGGATTCCAGTACCTCATGTAAAAGCTAGATGCGTTGGCGCGTATTTGTAACCCCAGTGCCTCAGAGAGCTTGCTGGCCAGCCAGTCTAGCTTAATCAGTGAGCTCCAGGTTCAGTGAGACAGACAACCTGCCTCAAAAAGAGAGCAATGCACTTATCTGAATTCTGCCCACTACACTAACAAGCATGCATATGTGCAAACACTAAATAAATGTAAAAAAAAGGAAAAGGATACATATGTGGGAATTAAGCATATGAAAAATATCCAGTGTCATACACTGACCATGAAAATAAAAATTAAAATGGCACTGCCACACACCTATGGGAACAGCCCAAATCACCACCAACCACTCGGAGGATGCTGTGAGACAGGATGTTCTTGTTGCTGCTAGAAATACAACAAAAACACTTTGGAAGACTTCTTTGTTCCTTATAAAACAACCAGCCTTAACATATATTCCAACAATTATGCTACTTGATGTCTACATAACTCACACACAAGAAAAAACACTCAAAGACTTACTCATGGTTGTTTCTAGCAGCTTTATTCTTAGTATTCAAACTTAGAGCTAACCAAGATAACCCGTAGGTCACCAGACAAAGCCATGTTCATGCAGACAGTACTGCAGTGCTGCACTAGTACAGTTCTGCACTATAGAAAAAGGTACTATAAACAGAGGAGAGAAGACAGGAAGGAAATTTGAAAACATCAGTACTCTAAGAAACAATTCAAAAAAGCCACACATTGAGTCGCCAGGGTTGTATACATAGCCTGAGAAAAAGCCAACAATGGAGATTGAACAAAGACCCCAGATGGCCAGCGTGAAGGAGATACTTCACATGATACTGTATGGCAGACACATCATGACATATTTGTCAAAATGTACAATGAACAGCAGCTTGACATGGAACTCTGGGTAATACTAACTGGGCACGGGAACAAAGCCCAGGGACTTGTCACTGCAAACCTAACAGACCTAAGCAAACCAATTCTTTTTAAAACATTGTTACAGAGTAAAACCTCATAATTACTACTCTCCAGTTACATGAAGTAAGAAATTAACAGCTCCCATTGCTTTTCAATATAAGATGAAATAAAAATATATAAATACAATAGTAGCCAGGCATGTCCGTCTGTCTGTCTGTCTCTTTTTTCAGGTCTCATACCCAGTGGGCAATTGCTCTGCCTGATCACTTCCATCCAACATATGAACCCCCTCCTTTTTTTTTTTATTTAAAAGTTTTAAATTAGATACATTCAAATATCAACCACACAGCTGCACCATTCTTTGTGTCTGCAGTTATAGAATAGTATTCAGTTAATAGAGCAATTCTACCACAGCAGGTGCACAGAGACAACTCAGACCTAAAAGCTACCCCACATGCAACTAGGATGCTCTATGCACCAACAATAGTTTTAATCTACATGACATTCACAGCCCAATTCTATGTCATACCAGGTTACTGGCTATGGAAATATCACCAGGACAAGGTTATCTAAAGACACACTTAGTACTGTGTTATACACACACAACACCACACCACCACCACCACCACCACCACCACCGCTGCCGCCCTGGTTTAAAAACAAATTTTACCACCTTATATTTCAATGTTTTCTCTTTTAAAGGCATAAGCCGTACACAGGGGTGTTCCATACTTTATAGTAAAATAAAACAAAACTGTGCTTCATCTTGCTCCTCTTCCCTATGGTGTCTAGCCATGAGGTTCCTCAGTTGTGCAGAGCATTCTCCTCTTGTTCAGGTGGTTTTCAGTTCTCTATCCTATGGAGCTCTGCCCACCTCTGCCACAGCTTCAGGTTTCCCTCTGTGGCAGCTGTGGTCCTCCACCCATCTGGCATCCTCTCCAAAGTTGGCTGGGTTATTGGCACCCAGTACTGCCGACTGTGCTCCATGGGATTTACACAAAGAACACACATGGTGGGAGGAGCATGGAGAAGAGAAAGAAATAATGCAATTATATTTTAATTAAATTAAAAAGAACACATAGGATCCCCTTTTGTTTTTCTTCAATGAGACAGAGAGCCCATGAATCTTTTCTATAAAATTGTATTCAACTGCCCAAGTTTGCACAAAATTCAAAGAAGTGTATTTCAAATAAAAATTAAAATTAAAGAAGTTAAGAAATAATACTTCTCTAAATGCTCCAAAACACAACTCCCTGGATGATCAGTTTCTCTGCCTCCTGGTGCCCCTGCACACAGGCATCCATCCACCATGCTCTCTGTCTACAGAATTGTGCATTTTTATCACAGTATCAACACTAAATTACCTAATGTAAAAAATAAAATCCCAACTACTTCTGAATTTACCTATTAAATCTAAAACTTCTATTATTTGATTGAGAATTATTTAGGTATTCATGCGATAGCAATCTTTAACTACTTTGGTATCTCCAGCAAAGAGAGGTGAGCAAGGTCCATCAATGAGGCCTCCAGCAATGCTGCCTGGCTCAGCCTCACCAAGCAACCACCTTCCCAGCCAACCACTTGTAAACTCCAGCCCACACAAGCTCCTCTAAGAGACTTTCCCACAGTCTTGTCTTTTTTGTTTTACTTTGTGATTCACTGAGTTTAATTTAATGAGGGGCATGGTATGGAAGTATTGAACGGAGGCTGGTAGGACCCAATGGTGTCTGCAGACATCAGAACACAGGTTACAATATAGCCAGAACATGTCCCTCGTGCACATCCTCCACACACTGTTATCAAATGAACTTCTAACTCTGCAGAATTAGTGTCCCTTCCCCACCTGACACTAGGTGCCCAGCTGAAGCTCTGCTGTTTTGCTTAAAACAATCCAATCCTAGTTCCCTCTCAAGAAAATGCCCTTTGGCAGGGCAGAAGCTCTCCTGCCTGCACCCTCCTTCCCTGTCACCTTAAGACAGAAACAAAAGCACTTGCCGGAGAAGCAGAAGCTAGCAAGTAGAGCTGCGATGCATCAGTCCACTGTCCTGCCCCTTACCACTCAAGGTCCCTCTGATCTCTGCTCAGAAATACTTTGACCAAGTGAGACTATCATTGACTTAGAAAGGCCGTCTCCTGAAACTTTCAGTAGTTAAAAGTTTTACACACCTACAAATAAAGTGATTTTGCTTTAAAAGTTACAAATGCAAATAGCATTTTCTCCAACTATTTAATATATTTTAATACAATGTTTCTAAAACGTACACAGAGCAAGGTGAAACCTTAAATTTAAACAATTTAATTTGCAAAACCGTCCTGCCAATTATGCATTAGAGAAAAAAACTCTTTCTCGGTCATGAGTTTGGTTGGTTGGTATTTCTTTTAGTCTCTTTAGTTCAAGAGGATGTGACTAACTCTCATGAAATGAACGAATACAAGTTTCCTATAAATCTTTTGGTTAATTTTAACTGAGGTATCTGAGAAATGTTTCGTACCATACATCTTCCATGTAATCTGACCAGCATGTTTAAATCATGTATGTAATTAAAGGGCTGAGAGTAATGAATGCCAAGGACAAGTCAGACTCCAGGGTGGTAAAAACAAAGCAAATGGAATTCAAAGGAGGCAGCCAGGTGTGGTCGCTCACTGTGTGCATCCCACAAGTAGGAAAGGGAATAAGAGGATAGACCACCACGACCTTGGGCTTAGCCTGGGCTACAAAGGTGCTGGCCACCATGGGATAAAGTAACCCACTCCCTCCCCTAAAAAAGAAGAAAAAAATTAAATGCCTTAGGTCTCAGCAGGCTTATTTTACACAGCAACTCATTTTACTTTGGTGAACTGAGTATTTTCTTAAAAAATTTTTATAGACCGAGATTATTTAAATATAGAGTAAAGAGGGCTGGAGAGATGGTTTAGCTGTTAAGGGCATGTACTGATCATATAGAAAATCCAAGTCTGGTTGCTAAAACCCAAGACAAGCAGCTTAACTCTTACTCCAGAGGAGGCTCTGAAGCCTCTGGCCTCCATGAGCAGCTGTACTCACATGCACAAATGTACACACAAAAATAAATAGACACATACCATAAAATAAATAGAATAAATCTTTTTTTTTTTTTCCCAAAACAGGGCTTCTCTGTGTAGCCCTGGCTGTCCGGGAACAAAATCACGATCTTCCTACCCCCCCTCCCCCTCTCCCCTCCCCCTTCCCCCCTCCTGTCTCTGTAGACAGGCTGGCCTCAAACTCACAGAAAGATCATTTGTCTCTCCTCTTAGTTCTGACATTACTTTCCCTCTGAGTACTGGGATTAAAGTTTCAGAATAAATCTTAGATTTTCATCCTCAGAAATTACAATGTCCCCAATATTTGTATAAGAACTTGCTGCCTTCCCCCTTAAGTGCCATCACATCCCTACTATGGAGCTTCTTCTGACGACAGTCCCCATCAGCACCCTACTCCCTACATAAACTGAAGAAAATCGCAGATGTTATCAAAAGAGAACCCTCAGTCTTTATTTTAAAACAGGTTCATTTGAAAAAGCTGGGTGACAGAGCTGAGAGATACATGTCACTTCTGAGTAAAATGGCAATCTTAAGTAATATCCAGAGTGAACTAAAGGCCCAGCCTTTCGGCTATAAAAGGCTCCCTCCGTCAGTCCCAAGCTCATCTCCTCAGCACATGTGAGCAACAAATTCTAACGCAACAATGGGATCCTTTCTCTCAGCTACACTGCTCAGAGTCCTTCAGGGATTTTCCAGGTAAAGTAAAGTAGTCCTTAAATACAGATAATGTCATTATACTTTCAGTAAAGGACCAGACCATTATGAAGGAGTGAAAACAGCTGGACTGTGTGTCAAGACATTCCTGGTATTCAGGTCTGGTTCTGGCTGTACTGACAGCCTGGCGGGCCTGCTGTTCTTCCCTGAGCGGGAGGGAAAGTGTTGTATTCCCTATGTTGATGAGGCCCCTGCTTGAATCAACCCTTTGGAAAGCTTGCTTTTGGGCTTCTTATAGCACAACTCACCTGCATTATGACTCACTGCCAACCTTAGGAAGTAGATCAGAGTTAAACACTACCACCTCCCAGGTAAATAGCTAAAAGTACCTCTGTCAATAGACTGGGAGTTTTAGCCCACCTCCTATTACTGAATGATGAAATATCTGGATTGAAAAAACAAAATGTAACTTGTTGAAATCTTAGCACAACTATTTTAGTTCTTCAACTATCCCTTTGCCTACTTTTTTCCAGATTGATTCAACTGAGAATTAGCTACGAACATTATGTAAATACCAATGTAATCTCACCTCCTCTAGCCCACCCTAAATGCCAGCTTCTTAAAGAGCTAGTACATATCCCAAGATAAAAGTAAATCCATTTTAAGCTCCAATTTCTGACCATCTTCAAAGCATTACAGGTGTGGACCACCGTACTCAGCCTTTTTGTTTGTTGATTGAATTTTTTGATTGAATTTTGGGGACCAAATATCACCATTTATCCATGGCTATCCAGGACTCACTATGTAGACCAGGCTAGCTGACACTGCCTTGTTGAGATTACAGACTGTGGCCCATTTGAGGAAATAGAAAGGAAAGGCAACAGATGCCAACAAACATCTCCACAGTGCCACACAACAACACATGAAGGTGTTTGTGCTACATATTCTCAACACAACTCAGATTAGTGGAAAACTTCAGTTTATGCAAAATCAAATGCTGAAGACAACAGGAATTTAAAACAGAAAAAAAATGGGACATTGAAAAACCCATACAACTGAGGAGGCTAGGCTGAATCCATAACAGGCTTCAAATTGGCAGTTAAGGAGACTACATCTAAATCTGTTTCCAAGAACTGGGCAATTCCAGGCTAGTCCAGGCCTCAGAAACTGCCCACCACCTGGCCTGAGGCAAGGACAAAGGATCAGCAGCAGTTTCCAGACATCCCCCAGCAAGCTTCCAGCCCCATACCCCATAATGGAATGTCCGTAGAGAGGAGACCCAACAACAGATTAACATAAGGGTCACCTACCCTGGAACTCCCTAATGTGCTTTAAATCACACCTGCAAGCTCTCTATTCTGATAATGGAAGACTCCAGCATGCTGGACCTCTATAGAATAAAACACTCTGCATTTACATGCTATTTGAGTCTGGCGTATCATTCTTTAGCGAATCATGGACCCTTATACAACTTTCAAACAAAACATTCCAAATTTAACAATGCAAATTAAAACACTAATAGATATTTTAGTAGCTAATTTCTCATGGAGAAAGATGTTTAATTTCAGGTAGAAAAACAAAAACCAGACTGTTTGAGACTACTGAACTTGAGCAGAATCCAATCCCTGGGGTACCGATGCGGTTAAGAAAAAGCCTGGAGCTCTTAGAAGTAATCCCACGACCAGGGAGGCAGAAGCTGGGGCAGTGGCATAACCGGTGTGAGGCCAGACATATCATTTTCCAGGCCAGCAGGACTACCGTGTGGGGCTCTCTCCCAAAAAGGCAAAGGGTGGGGGTGGGGGACACTGAAAAGATGGCCACCCAAACAGCACTGAAAAGGAAGAGTTCGGTGGCCTCCCGAGTTGCTATGTCGCTCCTCAGGCAAAACAAGAACTAGGAGGGGAGGGTTCAGAAGCCAGAGCAGCAGCCTTGTTACAGTCACAGAGCTCCCTGTCTTCCACACCCTGAACTGTTCTTCTGAGCTTGTCCTCAAATTTCCACTCTATTTAACCATGAGAAATTGCAGTATTTTGCAAGGATGTTAGTAAATTAAATGATTCCAAACGTTCCTTTATTCCCGAACTCAGCAGCTTCCTTCCCACTATCCACACTGACAAGTGAACCCTCTGGCAGCTTCAAACCACAGCCATTAAGTTACACATGTACACATATGTGTGATGTCCATGTGCAGGTGAACAGGAAGTGCCACCTTGCACAAGTGCAGGTCAGAGGACATCTTCGAGAAGTCATTTCTTCATTCTAGCTTGTGAGTTTACCAACTCAACTCAGGCTATGAGTCTTGGAGGTAACCAAACTTACCTCACTGGCTGACATCATAATGTTTCTTAAAGATAATAGTAAATTACTGTCTCAGATTGGGGGGTGGGGTGGGGGGGTTAGGCACTTCTCAAAAACTTGTAGAAATCATCTATGTCCCTTTGTCCAAACAAAGGGAACAACAAACAAGGGTATCCAGCAGAAGACTGAGTCATCTGACAAAAGACACAAGAAAGACAAAGTAGTCATGAAGCAAAGCACCCTGCTCTGCACAAGAGCCGCCCCAAAAAGGAAAGAGATTGAGATTAGCAAGTTCAAAAGCACATCCACAAGCAAGCAGAGTACAGCTACAAGGGTCAAGTTATCCACCTAAGGCAGGAGACTACAAAAGGAAGAGCCCAAAGGAACAACTCCCTCCTGACTGCTACAACGACCAACACCAGGGCAAAGTGGCAGCACAGACTTCTCACTGCAATATCCTTCTAATTTTAAAATTAACCGGTGAACTTTTTAATTCTTTGAAAATATAAAGTATCGTGGCAATCACTTTAGTTCATTTGTAAATGGGAAGCCCTGTCTTCTCAATGCAGATCTGGTTCTGAAAATAATCAAGATGTCCCTTCTGAAGGATTATTTGAAAACGCCAGATCCTGACAGCTCAGTTAACTTCTTATCTGCCACATCCCTCTACTCCACACATCTCCCGTAGCCAAAGTTTTAGATATCTAGGAAGTATGCATCAGCAGCTAAGAACATGGTCAGCTCACAACCATAGGAGCTACTTCTATTTCTCCCAACCTTGACCCTCTTCTTCTTCCATCGTTTTGTTGCACTCATAACCATGAAATGAAGGAGCTCTGCAATCAGTCAACATTCAACACAGACCCTGAAGAAAGTCAAGTTCCTTCCATGACATAGCAAGTGACTCAAGAGCCAGCAGCAGATAGAATTAATTACTTGTGCACTGCATAGCCTCAAAAACCCTCCAAGTACACACAGTGAAAGGGCAAGCACCTGAGGTATATGGTGGACCAAGAGCTTGCATGAAGACCAGAGCCAAAGAGAAATGGTTTAGCAGGGAACCAGATTACAAAGACAGAGAGAGTCAGGAACCAACACAGAAGACCAGACAATGACTCAGTCAGCTATAACTAGTAATTTCAGGTCCAAGTCTTTACTCTGGTTTTGAGAATATTCCTGGTTTTAACAGCATATCTAAGCTGTTCCTAACCCCATCCCCTGCCAAAAAAAAAAAAAGATTCTAGAGGTAGCCCAACACGCAAAACTGGACACCCAAGCAGGCCTAATAATCTAATACTTCGAACACCACGAGTCTGAGGAGCAAGGAACTGCTAGACCAACCTATTTTCTGGGCTTATATGACCTTCAAGAGACAAAGTTCCAGAAGGCCAGAACTTCATTTGGAACATCATTTGGAAAGCCTCACCAATTCAGTATGAGCAGAGTCTGCAGTTTCTACTTCATCAGGGGCTCCAGGTGAAACACTAGTAAGACAAATTTCCTCAGGAAGGCCCTTCCTGGTTACAAATAGCCAACTAACAGCATCAAGACATGTCTGCAGACATCTGGTCTAGAAACAAGTGACAGCTCACAGACCCCAGAAAGCCAGGCACAGTGACTACTCACCTATGACGCCAACCCAGGAGGGTGAGGGAAAAAGATCAGCTCAGGGCTAGCCTGGGCTACATTAAAAAAAATAAATAAAAAATCAAGGGCATGGAACAATAAATATGACCATAATTGATTTCTCTGTGTTCTACCATTCAAAATGTCAAATTTCCTCTATTCTGAATACTAATTATAAACTCATAAACATAGAAAATTATATTTCAATATTATCTCAAATCCACAGTTCCCAAGTTCACTGAATTAATAATAAAATATTAATTATAATCAATTTACAGGTTTAAAAGAATGGTCACAGGAGATGGAGGAATGAAGCTGGTGACTGGGAAGCTTTCTCCCTGCTTGCTCACGTTTATAGTACTGCCAAGTTGAGGCTGCTGGAGAAAAAGACGTCCTCAACAGTCTTACCTGCTGTCAACTCCAAGAGCTGTAATAAGAACCAGCCTGGTTAAGACGTGCCTATAGGTCCAAGACTGGCACATTATGTTACAGGGTAGCCAGTGGCTTTGTTTCTTTCCCTTTCTTCCTTTAATTGGTTTCAGGGCTAGCTCCACAGGAAGAAACTTCTATCTGGCACTCTAAGTTTGGCCAAGAACCCATGGCTCCAGAGTTCTAAACCCCAGGGGTGATAATAGTATTACATTGCTAAATGGACATAATATCAAATCAGCTCTAGATAAATATATCTGTACCCACATATTAGAGCAGCACTCAGGCCTTATGAGACAGCTTCGTTATGCAGAGGATGATAGGTATTGCACAGCTGGTCAGAATACAGAGAGGATTTGTGGAGTATTCAACCATACATGGGTTCCCAGAGTTCAGAGAACAGCAAGAACAAGTGGGTGGGGAAAGACTGCAAGAAGCAGAAGCAGCAGAGGTTCAGCAGGACTATGCTAAATAGTGTCTCTAAACACGACAGGACTGATGCCCTCATAAATTCTCAGCTGCTGTGGCTGCCAGTGTAAGACCTGCATAATTATCAAGGCCAGCCAACATTCCAGTACAGAAGGGATAGAGGCCCATTAGCCCCCCCCTAACTGACTTAATAATGACAGCTGATGGCTTCTGGGAGAGGGAGGCAGTTTTATTTAAGGTAGGTCAACAATGCTCCACTGGCTGAATCCACACCAATGTGTATATAAGCAGCAGAAATAGAAGTAATTGGGCTTAACAGGTGAATTTAGATTGGGGGGGGGTGGAGGGGAGCGCACATGAAGTTGGGAAATAAGAGGTAGAGATAGATATAGGGGGAAAATACAATCAAACCTAGGAGAGGGGAACAAACAGGAGAAGTACAGAAAATGACTGTAGTCCCTGTTAACAACCCTGTGTGCTTAGTTATTTCAGTTACTTCTGCACACACAATCCGTGTTGTTTCGTCCAGGTTTCAATGAATACCAATCACTTCATAGTTTTTCTGACATTTATATATACATGGGAAATGACTGACCCAGGTCTGGAGAAAGTTGATCAACTATTATTTACTAAGGTGACAACTTTCCTCCTGAAACATCAGTGTCACCAAACACAACATAAAGCAGCACATCTGGGAGATGTTGAGATTGCTATAAGCTCGGCACTTGACAAGGAGTATCAAGGTTAATCTCACTGTATAACAATTTGTCAATCTGGGCTCCCAAGAACCTGCCTCCAAAAAAAAAAAAAAAAAAATCAACAAACCCTACATATTCTCAAACACAGCAACACTCTACACTACCCAATCTTCTCGGCTACACTGCTTTGTCTGGGAAGTATTCCCAGACAAAGGCCAGCAGGCTGTAAAGATGGTTTGCTGAGGACCAGAGTTCAGCTCTCAGCATCCACATCAGGCAGCTCACAAACTGTGTGACTGCCACTCCACAATACTGGACACCCTTCCCCAGCCTGACGACTGTACTCATATGCACAAACCTACACTCAGCACAGACACACCATATTTAAAAAACATCTCTTTTAATGTTAAAGGGTGTGAGGCAACAGACAGCATCAACTGAGAACTCCTTGCCAGCCCCATACTGACTCCTTTACATGCATTCTTATTTCGGTCCTCATAGCCATCCATGAACAAAGAGCTATCCTTTACTTCCACTTCCAGATGTGCTAACTAACTAGAAGTCACATGATCTCACAAAACCATCCACAGATAAATAGGAGGGACAGGAATCAAGCCAGCACTTCCTGGAGCCAGCTCTTCAGCACAATAACATGCTAGAGTAAAGTCTGCTGCCAATGCCAACAGACCCTGTCCAGTCTCTAGTTACTGCTCAAGAGAGGGCACTGCCTTAGGAAGGCTGACATCCATCTCATCAGGGCAGCAGTCTTTAGCATGAGAACAGAGCATTCAAGTTACTCCAGCTGATGCTGAAAATGAGGTACACAAATAACTGGAAAGTGAGCCCCTGCATTAGCAATCTAAATTACTTACTAATGGATAAGTACAAGTGACATAGCTCTAAGTGATAGCAATTGCAACCAAAAGCAGAATAGAAATCTACTGTTTCCATGGAGTCAATACAGTTCCCATGTTATATAAGATCCACGCAGAATCCACACAGCAACACAATCCCACCAAACAAGATTAGTATAATAGTAAAACCTACTACCAGCCTAAGAGAATCAGTTTTCACCTGATTAACAAACTTCTGACAAAGTAATGCCTTTGAAATAAGAATACTGAGTCTTTCTGGACAATAGAACTTTTTATTTCTATTTATCAACTTTAAAAAAGATCCAGCTACAATAAATACTAGCATGTAGTGTGGTGGCACAGGCCTTTTATTCAGCATCTGTGAGGCAGAGACAGATGGATTTCTGTGAGTTCAAGGCCAGCCTGGTCAACACAACAAATTCCAGATTAACCAGAGTTGCATATAGTAAGATCCTGTCTTGAAAACAAAAACAAAACCCAACAACAAAAATATTCCAACACATTCCATCACACAACACACTAATTCTGCCAATGAATCTGAGAAATAAATACGAAGTGCTACAGGAAATGAATGGATCTAGCTCTTTCAGAACTGAATGGAAAGGTGGGAGAAAATAACAGGTCTCCTTAAAGGTTTGCATGTTTGCTGTACAGCCCAGGATAGCCTTGAACAGGCAATACTCCTGCCTGCACCTCCTGAATTTGGAAATTATAGGTCTGAGCTACCAAGTCTGGCCCTTCCCTTTTCTAATTATCCAAATTAAAATAGTCTCTTTTTCCTTTTTTTTACTTTTTTTTTTTTTTTTTTTTTGAGACAAGGTCTCACTGGCTTTATAGACCAGGCTAACCTTGAACTTAGAGATCCAGCTCCCTCTGCCTCCCTCCTGGAATTAAAGACAATTACAATCAGTCTAGAACATTAAAAAAATGCTTAACTGGAGGCTGCAAGATAGTTCAACAGGTCCACTACCAACTCTAAAGATCTGAATTCAATTCCCAGGACACACATGGAAGCAGAGCTGATTCCAGCCGGTTGTCCTCTAACTTAAATAAATATACATTCTGGATTAAAGACGAGTGAACATGCTAATACATGCCTACAATACCAGCATTTGGGAAACAGAAGAAGCCAGCAGCTCAAGACACCAGCATGAGCTATATAACAAGACCCACTGGGTTAGCATGAGCCTTGTCTCTGAAATAACTATCTCAGAGCTGACAAAATGGCTGAGACCAATCCCTAGAACTTACATGGTAGAAGGACAAAACTGTCTGCTGCAGCTTGTCCTCTAACCTCCATACACAGTACAACAACACACACAGAAATTCACACAAAAAATAAATAATATTCTGCAATTTGTCCTAACCTCCACACAGTGCAAAACACACACACACGCACACACATGCCGATACACACAAAATAAATGTTTAATATTTTTAATTGAAAGACTTGACATCTCAACACAGAAATGACATACTGAACATACTAACACAATCACTAGTTGAGTGAGAAAACCTCAGTAGTACTTCAGTTCATTACCTTGATACAAATTTACAGAAGCTAAATGATTTCCCCTCTGTAACCATGGTTTGGGGGCTAGGGGTGTTAATCATCTGTTGAGCTCAATCCCTGGCAAGAAGAAATAAAAGGGCTGGAAAGATACCTCATAGGCAAACAGGCACTTGCCACCAGGCCTGAAGCCCTGAATCCACCACTCAGATGCACCAGGAGGGAAGGGTGGAGAGCTGACTCCCAGGAAGTCAATCTCCACAGGCATGCAGTAGCTGTGGCAGTGCACACATCATAAATGTAAAAAATGATAATAGTTCTAATTGAGAGCCAAGGTAAGTCTAGGCTTAGCAGTGGATGTATATAAAATGCTGCCACATTCAAGTAAACACACAGTAATAAGGTACCACAAATCTGTAAACTTCTAAAGAGTCGCTGATTGCCTCTTCATGCACTCTAACTTCTAGAGCATAGAGAAGAAGAAAACCACTAATACCTTTGACCTCGGAGGGGAGAAAAGACCCCAAGTGCTAGGCTATCGAGCATGAAGCCCTGGGGGAAAACCGAGCAGTGCATGAACAGACTATCCCTCGCCCTCTTGTAAACACAGCACTTATAGGCAGAAACCAAGATCATCCTCAGCTGGGCATCCAGAAAGAGGCCATCCCAGGACGACATGGCACTCAGCTCAGAAAGAGAAGGGGCGGGGGAACAAGCAGATTAACCATCTAATTTCCTAAAAAAGTAAAATTCACTGTATTAATTAAATTTTCTAACTACTCTTTATGTAAAATATAGAAAAAAGCAGATCGTGCATGGTGCCTGAACTTACAGTCCCAGCATTTGGGAGACAGAGGCAGGAGGATCATAGTTCAAAGTCAGTCTGGGTTACATGAGATATGTAGGGAAGGAGTACAAGTTTGAACAAGCCAGACCTAGTAGACACATCTTTATCCCAGGTAGTTGGGAGGCTGAGGTTGAGGGGTCAGGATTCAAGGTCAAACAGTACTACAGAGGAATACATTGTCTCTAAACCACAGAAGAAAATATTAAGTATGATAGAACAATCACATCTGATTTCCCCAAGTTCTCTCCTGGCTAGCTCCTCAAGGAAACACAGGAGAGAGGCCACACCAAGTGCCTGCCTGGTGCCCACTCAGCCAGCACCCAGCTTCCTGCTTCCTCTCTGCGCTCCAGGCCATGCATGCTTGTGCAGCACATTCTGAGCTACAGTTTCCAAGCAGTGCTCAACTCATTTTGTTCACTCAAAACCATGCTGGAAAGCAACACATTTTTAAACTCTAAATTAGACATTTGAAAGGATAACATCAAATTGCCTTTAGCTCGATTACCCTGGTGGTTAGAATAAAGCACCATTGTGCCATAAAAACCTCCAGAAAGAAGATTGCAAAGACAAGGGTCTTCTGGTAGATCACACACATACCTGAATAGCAGACCTACGTTAAATGCCAGCATGTTAAAAATGATGGTTCAAATCAAGCTCCAGTGTTCATAAGAACGTTATAACCAAAGAAAGCTAAAAAACATAATTTTATTTAGGTATAGGGCTAAAGAAAGCCTGTGTTAAAAGGCCAAGAGAAAAAAACTATTAAATGCTGGCAGGGTATGGTGGTGCCACTCAGGGAGGCAGAGGCAGGACTACTGCAGGTTCCTGACCAGACCAGGCTATATAGCTAGTGAAAATATACAAATGTATACCAAAATATACATACACATTCCAAAGAAATAAAGATAAGGAACATCTAGAAAGCAAAGTCCTATACATCTTTAAAGGAAGCAACAGCCAGAGTAGTACACTTCAAACAGCAACAATGCAGAAGTAGAAAACAGATCAAGACCAGCCTCCACTATGCTCAGTTCAAAGGAAGCCTAGGTACAGGAGAATAAAGCCTGTCTAGCAACACACAAATGTAGTAGAGGGAATTATTTAACCCCTAAATTTGCAGCTGTAAGTCTCCTAACCGAAGGAGACCAGTAAAGGAAGACACAACTCAATAATTATTGGTATAAATCGCACGCCTGGATTGGGCAGATTTACCACTACACTATTCTAATCCCTGGTTATGAGATCCCTTATAACTCGAGGTTTATCCAGGCCTAGTGGTTGCCTCCAAGCTCCGGCTCCTCCGTCGTCGGGCTGGCTTCCTTCTGCTTCTACCTCGACTCCTCTGCTTTGCTCTTCCGGCGCTTCTTCTCTTCTGCTTCTGGCTTCTACTTCTACCTCCTTTATAATCAAATTCCTCTCGCCAATTTGTAGTAATAATTATTTAAACCACCAAATTTGTTGGCTGTAAGATCTCCTACCCGAATGAGACCAGTAAAGGAAGACACAGCTCAATAATTATGTAAAAATTGCACACCTGGATTGGGCAGATTTACCACTACACTACTCTAATCCCTGGCTATGAGATCCCTTATAACTTGCGTTTTATCCAGGCTGCATGGTTGTCCAGCTCCTTCTACCAGTGGCTTCCTTCTGCTTCAATTTCCTCCTGCTGCTGCCTCTCTCTTCTCCCTCTGCCTCTGCGTTCTCCTTCTGCATCTCCGGACAACTTCCTTCTCTTCTGCCCCTGCCCTGCCTTTTATATGGAATTCCTCTCACTCTCTCCTCCCCTAAGCCTTTTTCTCCGCCTCCCCTTCTACTGCCCAATCTCTGGCTCCAGTCTTTATTTTACAGGTTTTAATTGGACAGAAGGTTTACAAGATGTCATCTGTGTACAGATTCAATCATCCTCTGCAGCCCCTCCCAGAAGGGTGGAACTAGGATCAAAATACAAGCCTGGGGCTATCCACTGGGAACTAGGATCAAAATACAAGGCTGAGGCTATCCACAACATTGATTCAATCCTCCTCTGGAGCCCCTCTCAGGGGGGTGGAACTAGGATCAAAATACAAGGCTGGGGCTATCCACAACACACAAATGTCAAACTTTTAAGCATCTTATTGGCATACACAGACGTTGAACATTGCTAATTAGAAAGACCACAACCTGAAATGCTCCAAAAATCCAAAAGTGTTTAAGCATCAACCAGACCCAACACAAACTCTACCCCCTGACCTCAGGTGACAAGGCACTGACAAAACAGCAACACTAAATAAAATATGACATCACTTTATGCTGTGCTACAAGGTGCACAGGAGAGAAAAATAACCTTCAAGTTCAGACTCCATTCCATGGCCAAGATCCCATAATGCACATGGAAACCCTGAGTTAAAAAAAAAAAAATCCAAAACATTTCTGAGTCCTAGGCACTTCAGATAAAAAGCAGTCAGCATGTGCAATGGACGAAGTTGATTAGGTGACACAATTCCTAACTGGACTCACATTCTCCCTCAATAGTGCAGGTACTATTCTAGGTCAAAGGACAAAGCTAGCCAGGCGGGATTAAGCATACCTTTGATCTCTGTCACTTAGAAGGCAGTGGTAGGTGGATGTTCTGCCAACCAGATCTCTGAGTTCAAGGCTAGCCTGGTCTACAGAGCAAGTTCCAGGACAGCCAGGGTTACACAGAGAAACCGTCTGGAGCACAGGACACAAACCTACCCCTTTCATTGAACAAGAATGAACCAAGTTTTCTCTTTGTCCACTCCCAGCAGCATAAAAATTGAAATGACAGGACAGTCCCGAGTCTATAATACAAGTACGTAGGTAGGCCCAGGAAAGTCTAAGTCAGACTGAGGATTCTAGTACGTCAATGCCACAGGTGTAACACAGGCCTAACAGAAAACAACTGATAGTTTCATGAAAATACTATTTGAGCTTGTGATACAATAATCAAGAACTTCAGCCGGGCGGTGGTGGCGCACAACCTTTAATCCCAGCACTTGGGAGGCAGAGGCAGGCGGATTTCTGAGTTCCAGGTCAGCCTGGTCTACAGAGTGAGTTCCAGGACAGACCAGACAGCTACAGAGGAACCCTGTCTCGAAAAAAACCAAAAAAAAAAAAAAAAAACAAACAAACAAACAAAAAGAACTTCAACAAATTCTTCAAGGAAAACATGTCTTCCCTCAGAGGCAGAGACACAGGAGCATACCATGGTATAACATGGCCTATATCCACAAAGAAAACAAAAGAAGGAAGGGGCTGCTACAGGCATTAAATGCAATGGAATCAGAGAACATGTCATGACTGCAAAAGGCACTTGTCAAGACCTGGGAGCTAAAACTAGGCAAAAAAAAGCCAAGGGAAAGGGAGGGCATGACAAAATCGAAGTGGTAACAGGGACCGAGCTACGAGACCTGAGAGTTAAGGAGTTCAGCTGCCAGAGAGGAGTATGGGAAAGATGGAACAGGTCGAAAAGAGCCCTAAAAGCAGGCTGAAGCCCATGACCTCAGTTGGTAGGACAGCTGGCAAAAGGCAACCATACTGGGTTTTCCAGGGGGGACCTAACTGATGAAATCAGTTGAACAATTGATACTATCAGCAGTTACAGTAGATAAGAGAACAAATCTGTTCAGAAAAACAGGAACAGTAACGAAAAGACCAAACCCAAAACTCTCTCAAATCCATGGACTTCCTGTGGACTGAATGCCAGAAGACACTGGCCTCAGAGCCACTGTTCTTCCGCTCACCACCTGAGCCTCTGTTCCTCAGTTAAATTTAGGGTACCAGCTGCTCATACTGTCACGAGGACTTGTCAAAGCACCAGTACAGTTCTGACACATTGACACACAGTACTAGTGCCGCCGAGGACTACTACCTGAACAAGTAATCCTGAGGAAAGCTGTCTTGGCGGCTTTAGACATGGAGTACAGACTCACAGTTGGTCAAAGCTAGAAGGCAGAAAAACATCTACCTGTAATAAACACTGCAAGTCCTGCTGCACTCAGCTTCAAGAATTTCTTTTAAGTTAAAAACGTGAAAAGTGTTTTCAGTGGGACACACAAATTTGAAGCCTTAGCCACAACTTTCAGAAGAGACCGTAAGCAAGAGCATGGGAGCAAGCCTGTATCCTACCCCACCCACCACCCCACCCTGCCCTGTATCCACATCAACCAAGAAAATGGATGAGCCCAGGAAATGTTGACAGTACAGTCTAATTTTGAGAATAAATAATTATGCTGTTCATTTCAAGAATGTTGACCAGGAACTTGGGAAAAGACCTGCCAAGGCTTTTTCATGGCATTATGCCCCATGGAAAGGAATAACAAAATGTAATACAAAGAAGCTACCTCCCAACACAATAAAGTTTGACACTCTGGCAATACATGGCATGTCAAACACTGTTCTAAACATGACACATCCAGCTTCATTGTCTCAACTCTATGATATAAGGGAAATCTTAAGGCATAAGTACTAACCCCCAAGTGCACACCTGATAAAGTTACCAAAAGCACCCTTGCTCAGACGGCTACACTACAACACAACATGCAGGAACCTTCTTTCAGAGTTTTGAGAAATGCTCACTTGTGTGGACTGTTGGCTACACTCTGCTTTCCATTCTTAATACTCTCTTCCTACCACCAGTATTTGGGGGCTACTTTAATATTAGGAAAAACAGTAACTGACAAGACACCAAACCTCAGCAGACAGTTAGAAGGCTTAAGCAAGATGCCAGGACTCCTAGACTATTCATCCAACCATGCCATCACCTGACAGAGGTACCTCAGAGCTCATTCTATTAGAAACAAAGTCTGTCAGGAAATCAGAAATGCAAGTGTGGCAAGGCAGCTGGGAAATGTGTCATAAACAGTCATCTAGAAGGAGCATGGCACAAGGGTCAAAAAGACCTGGGTGGAGGCCTCTTCAAAGCCAATAATAAACACCTTGGAGCTCCTTTCCATCTCCTCAGAAAAGCAACACTACAGACTGACCACAGGGGATCAGTCTGAATGTCTGAAGGACAGCGCCTCACACCTTCCTGAAGGTGGCTCAGGCAGAGTCCCTGTCTTCTGGCCCAAAGGGCAATAAATTGTACTCTTACTATGTAGGATCCACAGGCAGTTAAGTAGTCAGACCTCCTGACCATCATCACAAGTCTCTGTTGGTGGCAGTTCAGCAGGCAAAGTGAAGAACTTAGTCCCAGGGAAGGTCTGTGGCCAAAATGTAAGAAGTCTCCTGCTCACTGCTTTCCTCTTCCCACTTCAGGGATGTACACTGGAAATATTCTGAAAATGAGTCAAATTCACATGTACTAGAAAAACAGTGTAAGCAGAACCAATGTTTCCGCCATCTCTCTCCCGAGTTCCAAGCATTTCTCTCTGCTTTTATGTATCAAACCTAACAAACTGTTTCAACTCCATCTAATGGGTTCAGTGAATGTCCACAGGAAACATCCTAGTTTTGAGAAACTATGTGGAGACCACACTGCAGTTCCACTTCATCACCGTGTGAGAACTAGCACTCAACAGGTTCAAGTTTCAAAGGTCCTTGTGTCACACCCTTTTCATCAGAGACCCCATGTTTCTAAAGCAGTTCCTATCCTTCCTGCTTACTAGCTTGAAAGTTTACCAGTTTCACAGGAAGAAGTTCTTTCTGGATCTCTTGGCAGACAGGTATTATGATAATCAGTCTTGCAAAAACCTTAATTAGGACGGAGACTTCAAGTTCCAAAAGAGGTTCTTGGGTTTATGTAAAAAAAAGTTAAAATATTTAACCAGTCTTCATCAAAAGTCAATACAAAATATAATCACAAGGTTGAGCAGTAGCTCGGTGGTAGAGCACTTGCCAGGGTAACTAGAGTGAGATTCGAGGCTCAATTTCAATACTGCCTGGGGTGGGTGGGAGACCAAAGAAACAAAAAAATGAAACAAAACAAACAAACAACACTCCATTTACCACCAGAGTCTCCTACGTTAACAACAGGTACGGATTAGAAGTGTACTTCAAAGACAGGGTGAAGTGCAAGAATTTTGAAGTCATTAACAAGTTAATTAAGTTACTCAGCTTTTTACACATATTTTCTTCCCTCACAGGATTAGCGTTTGTCCTAAATTCTAGAGGTCTGACTTTTCAAACGAAAGGAAAGACGAAAAGTAATTTGAGTGCTTAAAGTTTATGATTACAGATTTCATGCCATGCAGGACAGCAAAACTAAGAGAGAAATAGTCAAAGCCGCAGGAAAGCCTCTACTTAGACCTATACTTAAGACGTGAAGGTCACAAGGACCTGCCCAACTCCTTTCAGGCACGATTGCGACCTACCGCCCCTCCCCCACAGCTAAATGCCAACTGTTTCTAGAACTCTCAGTGATAATTTGGGAAGTTTGCCATTAACTCCCACGATCCAATCCAACTGATACACAGTGGTTTTGTGCAGATAAAGATGCCCTACTTCCCCAGACTATAAACTTAATAAATACAGTGGTGAGAACATACAGTCCCAGTCAGGATTACTGAAGTGTTCCAATAAGCATGGGTCTTATTTAACAAAACTGAACGTGAATCACACAGTGAAACCCAAAACTCATTCACCACCTTCAATGGACTATCAAGATACTGCAACGCATTTTAGCTAAGTTAAATCAGTAAGATAAGGTTTTGTGTTATTACCCCCAAAAAAGAGCTTACTTTATACTGGTGGGGGAGGTCTCAATCTAAAGATTCAAACTAGAAATAACACATCATTTCATCCACCGTACTTTATATTAACATGTTTAGACCAGCACAAGGTTCTTATATGGGAAAACAAGAAAGCCAACAGTAAACTTCCCTAATTAACTAAATGGCATAAGTAGGAAAACCCTTCACCCTGGGGCCAGTTTAGTCCAAGGTTTTAAGAAAACTCCAGACTCTTAAAGAAATGTAATGTTTAGCTACATTCCAACACTTCTGTGTGATCACAAATTATTTTCAGTGTTGGGTAACCTAACAAAGAGAGGGTTTCTTAAAAACCACCCAACCCGAATGTTACACAGAGCAGACCATTTTCACAACCTAAATTTAATCCAAATTGAGAACTTCCAAAATTAACGAACACTCTTAACACATGCATGATTCGCCTCGAGCTGCCTTTCAACATGGAATTACACTTAATGAAAGTCAGTCCCTGTTTTAAAAAAAAAAAAAAAAAAGACATTGGTTGCAAAGAGGAAGTCACCCAGCAAACATTCACAACGTGGCCTCTATACTGTCAGAAGATAATGTGACTTGTGTGCCACCCCAAAACTTACCAGGAAGCTGCAATAAGTTTGCCAACTGTATACACTTGACCCAACTTTACCGAGGCTGTGGCCAGGGCCTCCTTGTGGAGAGGCCACAGGCACAAGGTGCCCACACGCGCGTCCTGAGCGAGCGAGGCCGGGCCGCGCCCCTCCCCCGCCCGCTCCCCAACAGCCGCCCGCGGTCCCCGCCGCCTCCCGGGGTCTCCGCGCGGCACACCCCAAGGTGTGCGCGACCGGGCGGCTGCAGCCCGCGCGTCCGAGCGCGGACAGGCACCCATCCCGAGCCCTGCTCGCTCCCCTGCTATGCCAGCATAAGGAGGCTGCGGACCCGCATCCAGCCTGCGCCCCAAACGCCCGCTCGCCGGGGCCCAGCGCCTCCCGCAGCCGGGCCACCAGGACCCGGGGGGCAGCACGTGAGCGCAGCCGCCCCTCCCCCGCGCCCAGGCCAAGTTCGCGGCGCCCGCCGCCCCGGACCCGCGCTCACCTGCTTGGCGACGCTGTCCCTTCCAGGACGCGCGGCGCTCCCCTCCTGGCCTCCGTCAGCACCCCGAGGCGCCCTGGGGTGCGGGCGCTGACAGCCGGGCAGCGGGTCCGGCGGGGGAGGGGCGCGGGGGCAGGGCGCAGCACCGAGGCAGGAGGGAGCTGTTACTAAGGGAGAGAGCCAAGCGCGCGAGCGGCCAACGGCTCCGGCTCGGCACCGGGGAGCGCGGGGACCAGCCAGGCACAAATGAGCTCCGGGCCCGCGGCGGCGGCGGCGGCCGCGCAGCAAAACAAACCCGAGCGGCCTGCGCCGGGCGCGCGGGGAGGGAGGGAGGCGGACAGAATGAGGGGGGAGGGGGGGGAGGGGGAGGGGAGGAGGACCCGAGGAGGGGGGAGGGGAGAGACCGAGGGGAGGGGCACGCCCGGAGGGGTAGAGGAGGAAGTGAGGGGAACCCGTGAGGGGAGGGGAGCCTGGTGGTGGAAGAGCAGAGATGTGCGGGGGAGGGGAGCCTGGAGGAGGGGGGGAAAGGAACCGTGGAGGGGGAAGGGAGCCCAGAGGAGGAGAGGCAAGGGGGAAGGGAGCCTGAGCCTGGGAGGGGGAGGGGAATCCAACGGGAGGGGACCTGGGAGGGTATATAGGGAGAAGAGCACCGGGATGGGGGAGGGGCACGCCGGAGGGGCGGGGCCGCGGCGGAGGCAGCGCGGTGGTGGGGGTGGCGGCCGGCTAGCCGTTCCACACTCGGCTTCCTCACTCGCTCCGCTCTCCTTCAACCCAGCCTCCCTCGCTCGCTCGCGGCGCTGGGGGCTGGGCTCGCCGCGCATTAGTTCCAGAGCCCGCAGCCTGTGCCGTCCCGCGGTCTGGGTGGCGCTCGGGTCCCTTCGCCCGGAGCAATTCTTCGAGCCGCGGTAGCTCGATCCCCGGAGGCGGCGGGCAGGTGCGGGTTCTCGGGACGGCTCCGCACGGACTCCACATGCAAAGCGCCGCACACTGCGATAGGCGTAAACACGCCTGCTCCGGAGTGTACCTGGAAAGGTGCTTCGCCTGCCCTGAGCAAGTCCTAGGATGGGATCCGGAGCACCGAGCGTGGCGAGACGCGCACACGGCCAGAGGGGTTTGGTGAAAACGCAAAGCTGTAATGGAAGTTTGTGCGCCCAAGTGTGCGACTTGTGTGCTGGGTCTATCGGGAAGGTCTGATCGATCAGTTCTCACTGAGCGAAAATAAAGCCATAGACCGAATGAATGTTCACTAAGTGTGCACCGCGGTGTGGTATCCACGGGAGTTTATATCCTCTACTTTCTGCATGCGTCTGGCACGTGAAGGCGGTTTCTAAAGTACAATTTGGCTGCCCAATAATGTCAAAATGTGTACTGCGGGAGCGCAGAGGATTCTAAAAATACTGCGGTGACATTGCTGAGCCTTTCAGAAACCTGGGGCGTAAGAGGCAGCCTTCCTTTTCATTCTAACATGTATCTTGAAATTCTGCTTTTCTGTTACTGTCTTTAAAAATACTTTGCAACCTTCTTTGGTGAAAGGTTCTAGTTTCAAGTTGTCAAAACATTTGGAAACCTGTATTCCTGTCAAGCAGTGGTCTTCCTTTAGTGCTTCAAGCATAATTTCTCAAACAAAGTATCATTTGAAGTAACTTTCACAACCATAGACTGTGCTACCTAACCAACTCCCTGACTAGACAAGATTTCTTTCAGCCAAGGTCAATGACTCTCCGGTGATGAGCCCCTCCCTGGAGACATCATTCAGTTGCCTGTTATGACAGGCATAGCTGGAAGAGAGTGGAAGGGCCACCAAAGAAAGTCTATGGAGTTGGAAACGCCCTTTCTACCAGAAAAGTTCAAAGCCTGAGCCTGGGTGTCCCTGAAGCTATTGTCACAAGTGAAAGAGGGAATGTTAGATTAAACAATGTCACCTGATAAGAATGTAGATTATGCTGGGTTTCCAAAACACTGCAGGATGTTTAGGGAAACTGCACAGAGGAAGCCAAAGCTGAGGCCTGGTTCAGTCCTTCTGCTGTCCAGAGAATTTAGTATTTTCCCATGTGTGTAAGAACTGCCCACTGGTATGTTGTCTGCTCAACATAAACCTCACACTGAAATGCAGGTTTTTGTACAAAACACCCACTATTTTAGGATGTTGGGATGGCTAGGGGGAGCTAAGATTCCAGCCCTTGTCCTAAACAACAGCTACAAGAAAATCAAACAACACTTTGAGTGGATAATGATGTTCACCAGTCTTCACAGCCAGCTCCAAGCAGGTGATTCCTAACCTCCCATGAGACATCTCTTCCAAAGACCACCCTCCTTCCAGCCAGAAGCTCTTAGACCCTGAGCTAGGTTGCTCCTCAAGTTGTTTGTGTGCACCAGACAATGAGGGTGAGAACCTTTCATTTGGTAGGTGTACATAAACTGCTTTATTTGAATATTATGACAGTAGTCACCATGGTTGGGAGCCTGTACCTTAAACTTGCTCCAGTAAAGTGCCCTTCAGGCTTTTTGTTTTTGTTTTGTTTGTTGGAGTTTTGGATTTGCTTTCATGGCTTTTTTGGTCTTTTTTGTGTGTTTGATCGTGAGGATTTTCCTGCATAGCTGAGCCTGATCTCAAAGTCTTGGCAATCCTCCTGTCTCACCCTCCCAACAGCTAGGAGGACCTCTTACCCTTATTAAACAGTAATTGGACCTTTGAGTTGGCTCAGCAGGTTGATCTGCCACCTGCCAAGGTTACACTAAAGCAAAACTGGAGGCAAGAGAGACCCTTGAGGCACACCTTTAATCCCAGCACATGGGAAGCAGAGGCAGGCAGACGTCTGAGTTGACGCTAGTCGGGTCTACATGGTTAGCTCCAAGCCAACCAAGGCTACATACCCTGATCCAAAAATAAGGAAGTAAGAACCAAATCTTGAAGTTGTCCTCTCACCTCATACTCTATATTCACATACACTTAATACACAAAATCAACAGAATCCTAACATTCTTTTAAATGGTCTCCTTCCCCTCCCCCACCCCCAAAAAAGTACCTATGTGGAAAATATTTGAGCCTCCCTGCTCACCTGACCCTGGAGCTTGGCTGCTATAGTTTCTGGATTCCGGAACCCATCTGAAAGCTCAGTGTGGCTTCATGATTTCTTTTTTTTTTTGGTGTTTTCGAGACAGGTTTCTCTGTGTAGCCGGGCTGTCCTGGAACTCACATCTGTGACAGGCTGCCTCGAACTCAGAAATCCGCCTGCCCTGCCTCCAAGTGCTGGATTAAGGCTGCGCCACCAACGCCCGCGTTCATGATTCTTATGTTTTGTTGTTTCTAATGTGAGTGTGATGTGTGGTCTTGAGCTAGAGTTACAGTCATTGTAACACCCAACTAAGTGCTAGGATGCAAACTTGGGTTCTCTGCAAAGCACTCTTAACCCCTGAACTATTCCTTCCGCATCTGTATCTTAGAGGTGCAGATAAATGAGCTGAAGCACGAAATGTTTATCACCTCAACCTTTTGCCATTCCAACACACAAAATCAAAGGCAAAATTCAAGCAATAATTAGACCTGTACAAATTCACAAAAAAAAAAAAAAGTTACTAATTTTCAATGGTTTAAATATAAGTGTTATGTTTCTAAAAAGGACAGACTTACTACTACTAAGAAGTTCTCTAGGAAAGGGACACATTAAGAAACATCTCTTAGTAATTCAGTTGGTAAAATGATTGCCTTGCTCCTAGGAACCATCTCCAGCACTGCTAAAGCGAAGCTGCTGCTCACGCTTATAATCCAAGAACTTGGGAGGTAGAAACAGTAGGAGCAGTTCAAATCATCCTCTGCTATGGAAGGAATTCAAGAACAGTAGTCTGGACCATTTGAGACAGAGGGAGGAGGAGAGGGAGAAAGCGAGAAGTAAGTTTTAGGGCCTGAGAAATTGCTCATTTGCTCATCTGGTAAAGGCAACTATTATAAAGCCTGAAAAAAAAATCACTATTTCCATACACACAGACACACAAACTGGCTAAACTGTGACTTGTCTTACTTTGATAACACTTTACCCAAGGAGCATTATATAGCAAGATTTGAACCACTATGATGCTTTAAAATGTTTATATTATATAGCCCATATAATTAAAATATTCAAAACAACAGTACGTAGATGCATGGTACCACAAGTATTAGCACAGTGCTTTGACTTGTATCTTTCATTCACCCTAGTACTCCTCAGTGGCTCATACTTCTGTAGGCATCCTTTCTGGTACACTGACCGGTTTCTGTTTCCTTCTGACTTTGTGCAGATCTTCTGTGGTTCTTGGGCTCCCAAACTGTGCTGTCAAGACTAATGAACAGCTTGACCACAGCTCAGCACCTGCGCTTCTCTCTCCATCTGTGCAGGGTGTACTCCTTGTGACCTTTGCTCATCAGCAATGACTTGGTCATAGTGCTCCTTGACCTGTGATCAGATTCCATAGATGTTGGTCTTGATATGGTCTCTCAAACCCACCAAGCTACATGAGGAAAAGTCTATTCCCTCATCTCCCTTGTTCTCCTAGCCAATCAGAGACAGCCACTCTAACCCTCTGCCGGGGGTTTGGGGAACACCCCCTTTCTTCTCCCTGTCTAGAGCCACTAAAATGGCTATGTAGCTAGTTGGCCATAGCTGTCTTTGCCCAATCCAGAGGCATCCACTTATCTTAATGCAGTAAATAAATCTCCCTTGTGCTGAGAATCTGGTATCTAGGTATGTTCTGTGCCGACTCTGAGTCCCCTTCAATAAGAACAATGACCATTACTTGAGACCTTTCTTTTCATTAAAAAAATAATAAAATTAGATTGAAAATGATATTTATTTAAAAAAAAAATAGTACTTAGGGTGACTGAGGCAGATAAACTAGCACAATTCCAAGTCAGCTTGTTACATAGGGAGTGCCATGCCAGCCTGACCTACTTAGCCAAGATTCTGTATCAAGAAAGAAAGGCCCCCTTTAATCCTAACACTTGGAAGGCAGAGGCAGGTGAATCTCTTGAGATTGAGGCCAGCTTTGTGTGCGTACAAGTTTAGTGGGATATTTTCCCCACAAGTTGGGAGAAGCTAATGTGGGAGGAGTAAGGAGAGAAAGAGGAGGACCTAGGACAGAGATGTAGGAGCAATGGAGAGCCACGCATGTATTGAGAGCAGTCCTGGGTAACAACTTATATCTAGGTTTGTTAACTGGTTAATAGCTCTAATTGTGTGGGCATCTTGTTATTTGAGCATTACCAACATATAAAGCCTTTGGATAATCTTTAAGCATTAGAGTCTCATTTCTACCAGGTACCTGTGATGGCGGAATTGTCTAGGCTCTGCCCAGCCTTGTGGAGACAGTGTGGTAAATAGGCAGAACCATCTCCCACGCTGGCATCTTGTGGGTGCCAGGGCCAGTGTTCTGGCCACCTGATCTGGCAGCCTGAGCCGCCGCCCGGCTGCGGCGGCGGCGGCGGAGGCAGCAGCAGCAGCAGCAGCGAGAAGACACCGCTGCTCGTGACCTCAGGCCTTGCCTGGTCAGGAAGATGTGATTCGGGCTCTGTAACTACAAGTTAGATCAGGCACCACTGGTTTAAATATTACCAGTAATACAAATCAAGTTCAGACAGCAACATAAGACAGCAACCCTGTCTTGAAAAACCAAAAAAAAAAAGAAAAAAAAAGGGCTAAAAAGACAGCTTATCAGTTAAGAATTCATGCCAAGCAGCTCACAGCCACCTAGAACTTCAGCTCCAGGGGAGTCAGTGTTTCCTTCTGGCCTCCACAGGCCACTGAACATCTCCACATACAGATGCACACATACACATATAATTTTTAAAATAATAAAAATCTTAAAAAAAATCACATTATAAACTATTCATATCTCTCAGAATATGGAAGTAGCAGGTTGTATCCCGTTCATGATTCAGTCAGAACAGAAAGCCAACCGCACACAGCAAATTGTCTTACCAACCACCTACTTATATTGAGAGCCTTGTACTGTTCTGGGAGCATGAAAAGCCTCATACTGTGTTGACACAAATATTCAACAAATATTTATCAAATGCTTAGTATGAAAAGGCATTCCGAGGCTGTTTACAGTGAACCAAACAGCCCCTATGCTTTATGGAGTTTACATTTTGTCTTGTACTAAGGAGGGAAGGAGGGAAGAATATAAAGAAACTTTCAAAACTATATCCACGTTGAAGAGTTGAGGCTTTGTGGTTTCTGTTGGAAGAGAGCTTACCTAGCATGTATGAAGTCAGGATCTCATCCTCAGCACTACATAAAGTAGATTAAGGTAGATCAGATATCCAAGGTCCTAACTACACATAAAGTTTGTGGCCATCTTGGACTATGTGAAATTGTCCAAAAAAAAAAGAGAAAAAATTAAGTTGCTGTCTTAGTTTGAGTTTCCATTGCTATGAAGGGACACCATGACCAATGCATGTCCTTATAAAGCAAAATATTAAATTGGAGCTGGATCACAGGTTCAGAGGTTCAGTCCATTATCATCAAGGCAGTAGCATGGCAGTGTCCAGGTAGGGATGGCTCAGGAAGAGCTGAGACTTCTACATCTGAAGGCTGCTAGGAGAAGAATGGCTCTTCCACAATGGGCAGAGTTTCAAAGCCCACCCCCACGGTAATGCCCTTCCTTCAACAAGGTCATACCTCCTAACAGTGCCACTTCCCGTGGGCCAAGCATATTCAAACCACCACAGTTGCATTATGGTTTAACTTTTGTCACAAAGAATATAAAATGGCTCGGTGAGGTTTGTCCTTTTACTGCTGACACTGAGTTGGAAGCATTTGAATAAGCTGTCAAAGACCAAGCTTTGGGAGCCAGAGAGCTGGCTTAGTAAAGTGCTTGCCTTGCAAGCCGTAAGTTCGATCATCACCACCCACACAGATGCTGAGCATAAGCCAAAAAGATGACTCTTGGTAAAGCTGCTTTCTGTGCAAATCTGATGAGTTCAGCCTCCAGAACCCGTTGAAGGAAAGAAGGAGAAAAACAACTACATGAAGATGTCCTCTGATGTCCACATGCATGTGTACATGTACCCCCATACATATCACACACATATATACACACTCATAAGCTATGCACACACACCAAGTGTACAAACATGCATACACACAAAAAAGCTACATTGCTCTACTCTGTAGCACACCACCTCCATACAGCGATGGCTTTTCAGGGTCTCACTGTCACTGTCAAGTCCCGCCCCTGGTGGATGTTCTCCTCACTAACATTGCACATACCAGGAATTAGGTAACCACACTCAAAACTGCAAGAACAGTAAAGCTTAAGCATGGTGTGGTGGTTTAGATAGCAAAGGCTGAGTTATGTTGACAGATGAGCAGAACTTTAAGGACCTACCATCAGAAAAGAGCCTTACAGGTAGAGGGGACATTAAGTACATGGAAACAAGAAAAGCACAACTGCTGTATCCTGGAAACAAGAGTAAATGTCAACTGCTTGGTATGAACCCAAGAAGGGTAAAAGGGTCTTTCACTTCTCAGACATAGCACAGAAAAGCCTTGAGCAAACACACTGCTTGGCCTTCTTCCTTTACAGAAAATGGCTCTGGTTCCTACACAGAGGACCAAGTGCAAGAGGGTGCTAAGGACTCACAGAAATCAAATCCACAGATGGTGTCAGATACTATTAGAAAAATTAGATCGTGTACAGACAGGGTCTTACTTTGTACCCAGGATGACCCACAACTCAGTGTTTAGAGGCTGGCCTTTAGGTCTCTGCTCCTCCTATCTCAGCCGCCAAGTACTAACAGTAGAGGTGTAGGTCCCTGTATCTGACTCAGTGATGCACTTGTCAAGATAAAAAATGGAGATGATCACTAGATTTAAACCAAGAATATAGAAGAATGACGTTACCGTTTTCAGAGGTGGGGAAGAGGGGATCAAGTTTTAAAAACAAGTATTTGTTTTTATAGTTTGGTGAGTATGAAATGTCTCCAGGAAAATGCTGGACCCAACAGACAGATTCGTACATCTGGCGTTCCAAGGTGATCAGAATTGGAGACATGACTTTAAGACCCACTAAGAAGTTTGGCAATCTAGATTCAACCTTAGAAACAGATAATAGATCCTTCAAAGTTATCCTCTGACCTCTACATGAGCTGCTGTGACACTGCACACATGTCAACACCCCCACACAGCATGATAAATGTACTTAAAAAAAATGAGGGAAGATTAGTAAAAACACAATAAAGAAATGCTGATATATCTGACACCAAGTTATCCTTGCTTCCACGTGCTTGTATCTGTACTGTAATGTTGTATTTATAATTGTATGTTGTTTCAGACAGGTTTCATATAACACAGTCAACTGAAACTCATAATAGCTGAGGTGTCCTTGAACTTCTGTCCTCCTGACTCAATCTCCATAGTACTAGGTTTTCGATTGTCCACAAGCTGGCTTAATGTTGTTTGTTTTTGAGATAGGTAGTTAGCTTTAGACATCACAAGTATAGATAAACCTGCTTTTTACCCACACTTGCGGATCAGAGCATCCAAAGACCTGTACCACCACGCCCGCAGCTATTTTTTTTAAATTAGGAGTGTCCTGCTCAACATATGTAATCACGGGTCATACAGAGTGACTTTGTATACATGAGAATACTGACTGAAGCCATGGACAGTGTTGGTTTCTCTCACCTGTAACCTTGTAACGCATGGTGCAAGTGCTTTTCAAGACATTTGGTAAAAGGCAATGTCTTCCTTAGACGGAATAGCATAAAGGCCAAACATTCCTCACGTTTTGGAGGCTAGGAGGCCTGAGTTCAAGGTATCAACATGGTCAGATTCTGGTGATCCTTCTCCCACTGTTCTAACAGCAGAGAAAGGAAACAAGATCTTTCTATCTCTTATCTGGGTCCTGGGCCCACAGTCGGCTGCATAACATAATGAAGGTCAAATAGTGGATCCCAGGTCACTGGGGCTTCTGCAAACACAGTCTCCATTTCGGTGGGGGTGCAGACTTTTCGGGTCTAGGCAAGAAAGGGCAAAGGATTGCTGGGGGTTGGAGGAAGAATACAAAACAAAACCTTTGATGTTTGGGCTATGGATTTGGCTCAGTTGGTAGAGCAACTACTAAGCATTGGGGTTCAAAGCTGGAGGTTCCACTGTTTACAGTGGAACACATGGAAAATCCCAAAGATGTAGAAGTGGAAGCAGAAGGATCAGATGTTTAAGATTGTCCTTGACTATAAGGAAAATGTGAGACCCATATTCTAAGTGAGCAAGGAGGGAAGGAGCACATCAGTGGGATGTGTGTCACGTGATTCCTACACAAGCATGGGAAATATGCATGAGCTACAGATAGAGCCTGGTCAGTCGGGTGGATGTCCTCTGGGGTCTCAATTGTATTAGAGTATGTACTGATTTGAAAACAATTGAGTAGCCATTCTCTCTTGCTTTGTCCACCACCTCTCCTGCAACCACATGACAACATGGTTACAGGGTCTGCCAGTCTTTAGTAATCCTATTAGTGATAGTTTGAAAATCTGACTGTTCTTTTAACCTTTGAAATTCAAGTTATAGAACCTGGCCGGTAACACGCTTTAATCACGATGGGAGGCTAAGGCCACATTGAGTTGCCACATGGGCTACGAGAGTTCCCTACAACCACTACAGGAAATCCTGTCTCAAAAACAATAAAAAATAAAAAAAAAAGACATTTCGTTATGCCAGCACAGGTAGCTTCGCCTGTAATCACATGGAAGGCTAAGGCACAAGATTTCACAAGTTCGAAGCCTGTCTAATGTGATGTGTTCAAATGACAAGACCAAGTAAAGATAAGAATCCCGTTGTCTCGAAAAACAACTAGAAAAAAAACAAAACAGAAGTACTCAATCCCCTATTTTAAAGCATGTGATAGTTTGGTTAATTAAATTCCCGTGTATTTAGCTGCATGTGTACATTAAAGAATCTGATTTTCTTTTTAAAAAAATGCTTAAATTGCAGCCAGGTAGTGGTGGTACACACCTTTAATCCCACTTTTGGGAAGCAGAGGCAAGTGGATCTCCACATTCAAGGCCAACCTGGTCTACAGAGTGAGTCAGCACCGCTACACAAGAATAAAAAACAACAGTTGCGCGTGGAGGCGCGCTTTAATCCAGCACTTGAGCAGAAGCGATTTATCGAGCCAGCCTGTCACAGATGATCAACAGCGCACACAGAGAACCCGTCTCAAAACCAAAATAAAAAAAAAAAAAAAAAAAACACCCAGAAACAAAATCAAAACATAAATAAAAAGCTTAAATTGTTCACAAGTAGAAAAAGCAGTTAAATAATGTTCATAAGTATGACTGACTAGTTCTAAAATGTGACTCAAGTTCTTATGAAATTATAAAACATGTTTATAGATTTAATAGAATTCTTATCTTCTTAACCTGAAACCACAAATCTAAATCAATCATAGTTCTAATTTACATGTTTTACATTGGCTTTATGAAATAAATTGATTTTTTTATTACATTTATTTGTTATGTGGACATGCCCCAGTCCACATTTGGTAATAGCCTTCTACCATATGGGTCCCAGAGATCCAATTGAAGTCAGCAAGTACTGTTAAATTCTGAGCCATCTCAATGGCCCTATTAGGTCTTCTAAAATGTTAAATTATCTTAAAATTTAAAAGGGTTATCCAAACACAATCTTATAATACTAACTTGCAGGAGGATGGGGAATTCAAGGACATCCTTGGCTACATAATGAACTGCAGGCCAGCCTACACTACTTGACACACTACCTCCCCACAAAATAAACAATTTTAAAAAAATCCCACAAAAATATCAAATACAAATATGAAAATACCAAAAATACAGATATGAAAAAATATTTTCAAATAAGGAAAAATAAAAGTACTATGGTTTTGTTTTGCATATTGCTTTCTTCAGCTTTGAGTTGTCCTGAATCAAAAATAAAGTTATGCCGGGCGGTGGTGGCGCACGCCTTTAATCCCAGCACTTGGGAGGCAGAGGCAGGTGGATCTCTGAGTTCGAGGCCAGCTGGTCTACAGATATGAAAACGTAAAAAACTTCTCAAATAAGCAAAAATAAAAGATATGTTGTTCATATTATTCTCATTATTCTGAATCAAAAATAAAGTTATTCCTTAAATAAACAATTCTTGGAATCCAAGAGATAGCTCAGTGATTGAAAAGACTACAGTTCAGTTGCCAGCACCCACATGGAGCAGTTCACAACAGTCTATAACTTCAGCTCCAGGGATTGCTGCCTTCTGTGGGCTCATACATACCTTCATACATGTGCCACATACTCACACAGGTAGATAACACACACACAATCATATAAAATAAACAGTTCCTCTGTCCCAGGTAACCTGAGAAGTTATCTTGGATTAGAATGTTACTTCAAATTCTATAAGCTGGGTAACTTCTAGACAACAGAATTTTCTCCTTAATTCTGGAAGCTTGAAATTCCAAGATGCACAAAGAAAAAAAAGAAAATTAGGGCTGCGGCTGGTGGTGCTAGCTTAGGAGCACTTGGAGCAAGCAGCGATTCTGATTGGCAGCTGTCTACAGGGATCGACAGCCAGCTACGAGAACCTGTCCGAAAAAAAAAAAAAAAAAAAAAAATCCAGCACTGAGCAGAGGCAGCGGATTTCTGAGTTCGAGGCCAGCCTGGTCTACAGAGTGATTCCAGGAACAGCCAGGGCTACACAGAGAAACCCTGTCTCGAAAAAAAAAAAAAAAAAAAAAAAAAGAAAAAAGAAAAAGAAAAAAGAAAAAGAAATTCCAAGATGCTGCTCTGGCAATCTGGCAAATCTGGTGTCAGGTGAAAGGACCACTTCTGTGCTCAGCTAGCAACTTCTTGCTGTCTTCTTCACAGGGCACAGAGGACAACCTACCTCCTGTTTGGTTTTTTTTTTTTTGTTTTTTTTTTTTGTTGTTGTTTGTTTTGTTTTTGAATATATGAGGTTCAATATATTTGAACCTCATTTTCCCCCTTCTTTGTGTTTTGCTATTTTCTTTTCTCCAAGGTCTCTCTCTACATAGACCTGGCTATCTGGGAATTCACCAAGTAGACCACACTGCCATTAACTCACAAAGATCCATGCTGCTTCTGCCTCCCGCATGCTGGGATTAAAGACTTTAACTACTATCTTGCTTTGTTTGTTCAGACAGGATCTCAATACACAGGCCACCCCTCCTCAAACTAGAGAACCTCCTGCTTCACCTTCAATGGTGTTAGAATTACAGTCCTGTACCATTACACCCAGTTTGATCATACTTTTCACAATCTTGGAAAGCTAACACTGTATGGAATGGAGTTTGGTTTTTTTTTTTAAAAAAAAATAGTATTGGATAAATTGACTGTATTGATTTTATTTCTTTTTGTTAAACATAAGGACAATTGCATTAGAATATAAACGAGAGCTCTCGGTTTATTTTATTTCTTTATTTTCGTTACTGTTGTTTTTATCTTAGCTTCTGGAGTCAGGGTTTATTGATGAAACCAACCCATACATATACACACACAGAGCAAAGGAGAGCTGGGTATTGTGGTGCATACTTGTCATCCCAGCCTGGAGAGCTAAAGGCAGGAGGATCCGAAGTTCAAGGTCATCCTTCAATACATAGTGAGTTCAAGGCCACCTTGGGCTACATGATACCCTATCTCAACCCCAACTGAACTCTGACCCACCCAGCCCACCCTACCCCACCCCTACATACCAGGAAATAAAAAACGAGCTGAGAAGCCTTATCAACATGCTTTACCTGTTCTTGCCAGCCCTGTGGAGCTAGCCTGGCCTAAATTTAAAATGGACTTTTCTTTAAGCTATATTGGTGCAAAGAAGTACAGACTGTGGCTGAAGCTAGCCATGACACTGCTTAAGCTTCAGAATACTAAGCAACAGAGAGCTGGCACTTAACTGGCAACTTACCATGAGTTCAAAACAAAGTGATACAGATGAATAATTGAATTATTAGTTAGTTCAGTGATATAAAAATATTGTTATTCCCCTACCCATGATGAAAAAACAAGCCACTAGCTCACTAGACCCCAAGGTCTCCAGAACTACGTTTATTTAGGGAATTAATTTTAAAACTTTGTTTGGTGCTTTGTGCCAGAATCTCAAGCATCTCAGGCTAGCCTCTAAAATCACCATGTAGTGAGAAATGCCCCTGCCTTCACCACTGGAGTACAGGATTAGTAGTTGGGACATCATACTGGTTTACACAGTTCCGGGGTTGAACCTAGGGCTGCTGTGCATGGTAGGCAAGTACTCCACTAACTGAGCTACATCCTAAATCTGAGTTCAAAAAATTTAACTACCACAACATACGGTGGGCAGATCCAGCTTAGCAATGGAAAGAATTAGTGAAGGCTGGTGGCCCAAAAGCACTCTGGTCCCATATTGAGTCCATGGCCTCATGAACCCTTTCTTGAGTCCAAAAGGTCCATGTCTAGAGGATGCCTCTCCACTGCCCTGAGCAATGAAAAGCTGAACTCTCACTGCTTGAGGCAGGGCATCCACTATCCCTGATTCCATGGGGGAAGCCCGAGAATGGCAGTAGGAAGAGGAATGGAAGTATCCTTTTGGCTGGCAAATGCAGCTTTTTGGTGGCTTTGCCCTTGAGCAGAAAGGCAAGCTGTAATTTGCTGGTAAATGATCACCAGCTGAGGGAAAAACTAGGTCAGTTCCTTTCTAGAGGAATGAAGAGGGGTCAGGAAAAGGGAGTGTAGGTAAAAGGCAACAAGGTGCTCTGAGCTGGGCTCAAACAAACGTTTACTGCCAGATAGTAAAGTTTTAGGCTGTGCTTTTCTTTATTGTCCTTCTCCTCCTGTTAACCATTTAATAGATTAGAAACTGTTCATAGCAAGAAGGGTATCTGGTTAACATTTTTCTTTATTTCTGCTATAATAATATCTGTACAAACACACACACACACACACACACACACCACATTACTTTAAAGTTTGATCCTGTCGTCCTCAGCAGTCTTGGCTGCTTGTTTTTAAACAAGGCCTCCCAGGACAGAGAAATGGGCTCTGATAAGGAAAGGCCATGGTGAGCTGACTGATGATGTTCTTGCATCATCATGCTTGTTCCACTGAGCTCCATTCTACCAGCTTTCCCTTCTGCTAACTGTTTGGGAATCAGAAGCCTTGGACATGGATTTTTATGCCATGCACAGCTGCACACACGGCAACTGGTCAAGAATTCTGTTTCATGCCACGTCTTGTTTAGGAACTGGTGCCTGTGATAATCCTGCAAAGCTGTGAACCTTCAGCAAGGCTGAGCTCTAGGAAAGTGGATTTGAACTCTTCCATTCTCAGGACCCCAAATAGAATAAGTAGTCCACATCTTTTAGAAGCTGCCCTAGCAAGAAGGAAGTAGTCAGTTTAAACCTGTTAAAATCTCCTTTGAAGCGTTCAGCTTTACAAGTAAGAGCCACAGTGCTGAAGACCAGACAGGATGGCTGTTTTTTCCAATCATCTTCCCAAGATTTCTCTCTCTCCCCAAGCTATACAAGAAAGACTTCCTACCTTATATGTGAAATTTTAACAATAAAGTCTATTCTTGATTATATGTTTTGTTTTCATTTGTATTTAAGACAGTGTATGCCGTGGTTACAAACATGCATCATCATACCCAGTTTTTGTGAAATGCTGGGCATTGAACCCAAGACCTGATCCTGCTGAACAAGTACTCTGAGCTAGACCCTAACCCCAGTGTGTAAACACTGAGCTGATCCATTCTTTGCCCCTACTCCCAACTCCCTCCTCTTGTTAAGTTTGGTTCTCTGGCTTCCACTTTGCAACAAACTTACATATCCATCAACTGTAGTTTTAAATGAATAAATTGGAGCCCTTCAGCTCATCAGAGATACTGGATATGTTCTGTGGATGATGTTCACACAGATGAAATAAGAGGAGAAGGTCTAAGGCCTGAAGTCCAAGATGTCCCTCAGGACTTAAGAGACCAAAGAGGAAGGCACAGCTATTTAACAGGTTGTCACCCCATAAGGTAGGGTCAGGGCTAAAAGCCCAAGGGGAGCCTGGTACCGGAATTTTGAAAAGAAGTCAAAAGGTAAAAAACTGAGTCAAAAAGAAGTTAGCCCAAGAAAAAGATCAGAGCTGGGTACCATCTGCCTAAGAGTACCAGAGACTGAGAGACGCATTAGTGGAGACCAAGAGGAATCACTCAGCAATTGTCAGTGATTGGTGGGCCAGAATGTGAATTATGTTGGGGACAGAGAGGAACAGTAGGTCCTGGTGCCTAGTGAAGTTCAGATACTGAAGGGAGCACAGACACCAGGTATCCTAACTGAGTCTTAGCATCAAAGTTAGGGTTTAGAAGCAGAAGAGTCCCTTGGTAGATCGGGGCAGAAATCATACCATGCAACAGATCTCATGCAAGAAATTTAGATGGGCAGTGAGAGGCAGTCTCCAAGCAGGAACGAGAAGTCGGGGTTGGGGGAGAAAGGGGAAGCAGGACTTGTTGGTAGGAATCTTTTAGAGTAAGGGTGTTCCATGGCTGCTGGGATGATGTGGCCACTGATGCTGAGTCGCTGAAGGCAGGATGGGGTCAGGAGACCAGCTTTCTAACAGCTGCTGTTAATTAAATGTTTAAGCTAGCCTTTATATGCTCCTATGGAAAAACATGGTTTTTTTTCCTCGTGATTGTATACAGCTTAAACCCTTAAGAACTTTACTCATATGACCTTTCTTAAGCCTAAGAGTATAAATTGTCTGGGGGCTTCTAAATGAATTTGGCTATTCCAGGAGACTTTAGTCGGCTTCATTTATGGACTCCAATTTTGAGGTTCAGTGCCTCTGGAGCTGTCAACCAACTCAGGTCCTCTAGGGGAGCAGTAAGTGTTCTTAATCACTGAACCATTTCTCCAGGGGTTTGTCTCTTGTGTGGAGTCTCTTTGTTTGATTCAGTATTCATAAAATAAACCATTTATGTACAAGTTGAGAAGAGCTCCAGCTTCCTGGAAAATGTAAGTATGCTTGTATGTATGCATATTAACATGTAACAGCAGATAGAAATGAGGAGATGGAGGAAGTGGACATAGCCTTTGTCTTAGTCTGAAAGGTGGACAGTATTTAGAAGCGTTGCCAGTCACTATTCCCAGCTCCCACCTTTCCACCCACTCTCCATCTGAAAGCTCTCAGTTCTAGCAGGCTTCTTTTGTCAGCTAGGTTTATTCAAGCCACAGTTTCCCACTGCTCTCCATCCAATGCTTTTCTGGTTGTGAGGACCCTGGAGGAAAAGGACTAGACATAGTAGGCCAGAAAGTTTTCCCCCTAAACTGACCTAGATTCTCTTAAGTGACTCAGGCATGTTATCACTGACGTACCAATCCACTCTGCTAGTCGTTCACAACCCATTCTTTCCTGCTTCTGACATCCGGAAAGCAAGCATACTGCTACATGTAGGCCATGTTTTTTCTCCTGCAAAACAATTGAAGCTCAATAGAATTCAAGGCCTGTTTGTTCCCTGACTGAATACTTCCTTACCTCTCTAGTAGCACTCAGCAGACCTAGGGCCACTTGGTGCTTAGCCCCTGCAGGGAGGTGTGGCTTCTAATTACAGTATCTGGTCACTTTCTTGCAGCCAGGTCATGCTCCCTTTGAGTGCTGGAAGTCCTAACCAGAGAATGGAAACTGCCTTCAGAATGGGCTTCTTCTACAACCTGATTTCCTGGGAGGTCAAGGTTTGTTTCCACCTTAATGTGGTCAGTGTCTCAGCTGCTTTACTTTTTCACAGCCCTTCCTCAACTGGCCCTGTTGGCTTTGTCTTCTCCCTTCCTGTCCTAAGCTTCACTGAGTTCTCAATGCTTCTCTTTAGTTGTCAGTTTTGATTTTCTGGGTAGGTTTGTTGGTTGGTTGGTTGGTTTTTTGAGACAAGGTTTCTTTATGTAGCTCTGGCTGTCCTGGTACTTGCTTTGTAGACCAGGCTGGCTTCTAACTCTCAGAAATCCACATGTGTCTGGTTTCCCAGTGCTGGGATTAAAAATGCTCCTGGCTGATTTCTAATTCTAATTCAGGTCCCTTACCTTTGTCTATTAAGATCTATGGGACTAAGCACAAACCTTTAATCCCATCATATAGGAGGCAAAAGCAGGATGATCTCTGTGAGTTAGAAGCCACCCTGGTCTACATAGGGAGTTCTGGGAAGTCAGAGCCATATGGTGAGATGATGTCTCCAAAACAACAACAAAAGGACCTAAGGGACTAATCTTTCCTTCTTTCACCTCTGGTCACTCCAAGTCCCCGCCCCAACCCCAACTCTGTCCCTGTCAGAGCTGCTGCTCCGGTCCGAGGGTCAGGGTATAGCAAGAGAGAGAGTGGGGATTGAGGGGCAAGAGACTCGAAGAATGGAGACAAGACAGAGGGTCTGATCAAGTCTCGTTTATTGAAAGGAAATCCTGGGTATTTAACACTTTACCACGTGCCTTGCCCTTGTGGACAGGCAGGGAACACAGCTGAAGGCACTATGTCATGTGCACTAAATGAAGCAAAACAAAACATGAAGGCACTAAACAGCAAAACAAGATATGTGAGAAAAACAAGATGTTTATCAGAGTGTGCTCAGCTGTTGTGGGCTGTTGAAAACAAGTCTCTTGTCAGTGTATATGGCCTGAGATGGCTGCAAAGATGATAGCCACTTTCTGCTAGGAATCAACTCCCAACACAACTCCAAGCATCCTTACCCATATCACAATCAGGCATGTACACACCACATTACAGAGAAAATTCTGAACATCATTTGTTATCATAAGTGTGTATTTCCCTTTCTTATTGATGAGAAGTAGCATGGATGTCATTGAGTAATAATGGAAAAAGTGCTGGCAGTTTTTAGGACCCTTCTTCCTTTTGTTTGTTTGTTTGTTTGAGACAGGGTTTCTCTGTGTAGTCCTGGCTGTCCTGGAACTCACTCTGTAGACCAGGCTGGCCTCAAACTCTGAAATCTGCCTGCCTCTGCCTCCCAAATGCTGGGATTAAAGGTGTGTGCCACCACTGCCTGGCCCCTCCCTGCTTTTTAGACCTCCCAGGAGTCTAAAATGGTGGATAACCAATTGCAGATTCGATGTGTACCATTACTGACCACTGCACAAGTACAGTTTCCTGACTCTTGCAGTCTCCAGCCATACTAGCATTGCCAATTTTATCCTTACAACACTAAGCTACTTCCTCCCAGCAGGAAGCAAACCTATTGCTGTCTCTTTTCCCACACCTCCCACCAGTATCCACTCTAGGGTCCCAGCTAAATCCTTCTCATGAGGGTGGACTTGGTTATTCAAGTGGCTGGGTCTAATCCAGGAATCCTTTGTTTATAAATACTACCCTCTTAGGAAGAAGCTTCTAGCAGATGCTAAGGCTGATTAGACAATGAAATGAGTTATGGAAGAAGGTTTGGATTTACACTCCCTGGAGATCTGTAAAAGCAGAATTGACTCTTCCCTGTCTGGTGATTATGTGGGATAATGCTGATAGCCAGGGGAGAGAGACTGGCTTATCATCCACTACTAAAATTTATGAATCCCCTGGGCATCCACAATACTGTGCTGGATCCTGTAGATATAAAGAAACCTTTTTTAAAAACACAGCCCTTTCATGAATATAATAAAGAGTACATAGGAGAGTCTGGAGAAAGAAAAATATGATGTTTGGCCCAGGGACTGGCACTATTAGGAGGCGTAGCCTTATTGGAGTAGATATGTCATTGTGGCTGTGGGCTTTGAGACCTTCATCCTAGCTGCCTGGAAGTCAGTCTTCTGCTAGTTGCCTTTGAAACAAGAGGTGGAACTCTCAGCTCTTCCAGCCCAGTGACTGCCTGGACACTGCCATACTCCTGTCTGTATGCTCTGAACAGTAAGCCAGCCCCAATTAAACATTGTCCTTGTAGAGTTGCCTTGTCATGGTGTCTCTTCACAGCAGTAAAATCCTAACTAAGACAAAAAGAGAGGGGGAATTGTAATCTGAAAAAATGATTTAAAAAAAAAAAAAAGACATCTCTACTCTTGTAGGACATATGAATTGTGTTCTATTATAAATTTTCTTTGCTTGGAAGCTAGGCAATGCAATTTTCTGCCCCCTTGCTTTAAAAAACGTCTTATGTAACCCAGGCTGACCTTGTATGTGGAAATGGATGGCCTTGAACTTTTAAGAATCCTGATGCTATCTCCCAAGTGTTGGGAGATTATAGGTTTATTTCACTACAACGAGTTTATGCAGGACTAAGGGTAGATTCCAGGGCTTCAAATCATGTTAGGCAAGCTCCCTCCCAACTGAGATGCCTCCCCTGCCCATCAATGATCACACTTTTTAGCTCATATTTCACAGGAGTTTGTGAATGTTTTATAAGATGCATGGGCACTGGAAGAATAAAGTGATACAGAAGAAAGTGGGAAGTATTCAGTGGCCTCCGTTCCACCATGCAGACAATAAGAGGCTACTGGGTTTGATCCTCAATGATTTTTCACTTCATGATTCTAAGGTAGGGTGCAATTAGGACCAGAAGACAAAGGACTGCAAGGAGGTGGGAAAAGAGTGGATGATTGGCCCCTTTCCCCATCAGAGTCATAACATAGCAACCAGGAGTCTGTCCAAGGCAGACTTTTCACTGGACAAGGTTCATTTCCCTGAGAACTGGCAGGCCGGTAGACAGGCTTTCTGGCTGAGAAATGTAAATGTCTACAGGTATAGCTAAATCCTGGTCATACCAGTGTTTCGTCACTCACATCTGGACACTCCAGAATGAGCACCATGATGATGAACATTCAGAAAGGCGAGGGAAGCTTGCTGAGAATTGGGAGCCAGTCAGAGAATTAGGTAGAAAGACCAGGTCTCAATACCAGGAACAAAAACAAAACCCAAAAAGTCCTATTATTTCAGCACTTGAAGAGTAGAGGTAGCAAACTTTAGAAGAGCTAGTAATACGCATATCAAGAGTCATTGTCTTTTTTTTTTTCCCTAAGACAGGGTTTCTCTGTGGAGCTCTGGCTGTCCTGGAACTCACTCTGTAGACCAGGCTGGCCTTGAACTCAGAAATCCACCTGCCTCGGCCTCCCGAGTGCTGGGATTAAAGGCTGTGACCACCACCACCCAACAGTCATTGTCTTAATTGCTTTTCTATTGCTGTGAAAAGATACCATGGTCAAAACAACTTTTACAAGAGAAAACATTTAATTTGGGAATTGCTTACAGTTTTAGAGTGTAAGTCAATGATCATCATGGCAGAAAGCAAGCAGGCAAGCAGGTGTGGTTCTGGAGCTGGAGAGCTTTACATCCTGATCCTCAGGCTGCCGGAAAGAGACAGAAACAGAGAGAGAGACAGAGAGAGAGGAGAGAGAGAGAGAGAGGAGAGAGAGAGAGAGAGAGAGAGAGAGAGAGACGAGAGAGAGAGAGAGAGAGAGAGAATGGAGAATTGAGACCATGGGCTTTTGGAACTTCCGCACCGTCCCCAGTTACATACCTCCTCCATCAAGGACACATATACTTCAACAAGGCTATACCCCCTAATCCTTTCTAAACTGTTCCACTCCTCGGTGACTAAACTTTTAAATATATGAGCCTGTGGAGGCCATTTTCATTCAAACTATCACAGTCAATATAATATATTCTTTGTGTTTAGTTTATTACATTTTTCCCTTTCCTTGGAAAAAGAACGTGGTAAGTTAGGGTGTGTGTGTGTGTGTGTAAATATTTGTTGTTTGTTTGGTTTGGTTTGGTTTATGTTTTGTTTGTTTGTTGTTTGGTTTGGGTTTTTTTGTTTTTGTTTTTTTTTGGGGGGGTTTGTTTTGTTTTGTTTTGTTTTGTTTTGTTGGGCTGAAATAAATTACTGTGGTTGCTATCATTAACACCAAAGTCAGTAGTACATTTCTTGAGGGAATTCCTAGGCCATTCCTATCTAGTGAGTTCATTTTTTTTTTTTTTTTTTCTTTTTTAGTGGACCATTTGAGACAAGGTTTCTCCATGTAGCCCTGCTATCCTAGGAACTACTCTGTAGAACAGGCTAGGTTTGAGCATCTACTTGCCTCTGCTTTCTGGTTCTGGGATCAAAGGCATGTGACTCTGTATCCAACTAGCTTGATTATTTTTAACTAAAATATGGCATTTTGATTTATACAGGCAGACAAACATGAAATAAAATTTAATTTTCCAATAATTTAGTTAGAAATTAACTTTATAAAGAAGAAAATGGGCATTTAGCTTCTTTACTCAAATTGCATATACACACAGTTAGACCATTTAAATTTTTATTTTCCTTATAATTGTGTGGGTGGGTAGTGGGGATGTGTGTGGTGTTTGTGCATACATGCATATGTACTGTGGATATACATGTAGGTATCAAAGGACAATTTCGGGAGTTGGTTCTTCCCTTTTATTGTGGGTTATGGGGAGTCTATCTGAGGCTAGCTTTTCACTAGACAAATAAGGGTTTCAATAAACTAAACTAGATAAGTATAAATAAACTAAACAACTCAGGCAGCCAATTTGCTGAGTCATTTCTTGGCCACATCTGAATGTCTCTACAGGGTTATTTGTATGCAGACATATACATGTCAAATGGATCCGTAATTCAATTGATCAAATCTTCTATCTTATTTAGCCAGTCATTTAAATCTATTATGTAATTTGTTAAATATTCCAATTTAAATTGTTTTCTTTTTTCTTCAGGGTTTCTCTGCATAGTCCTGGCTGTCCTGGAACTGACTTTGGTAGACCAGCTGGCCTTGAACTCAAGAGATCTACCTGCTTCTACTCCTGAGTGCTCGGATTAAAGGTATGCACCACCATTCCCTGGCTATTTAAATACTTTTTAAAGATTTTATTCTTTTTAATTGTGCATATAAGTGTGTGTCTGTGTATCACTGTGTACCTATGAATGCAGTACCCATGGAATTCCTGAAGCTATGGCTACAGGCAGTTGTGAATTGCTTTAAGTGGGGGCTGGGAATTTAATTTGGGTCCTCTGCAAGAGAAGCAAATGCTTGTAACTGCTGAGGCATTTTTGTAGCCCCCGCTCCCCAGTAAAACCCTTAAGATATTATTTAATCGATTTAGCATTCTAAACTTACAAATATCAATTCCAAAATTCAATTCTAAGCTTTCACATTGTACACTCAGTGTCTTCAATACATGAGAATTGATCTGCATTTTAAATTGTTATTTTTTTTAAAGCCTCATACATGTGTGTATTACATGTTGAACATACTCCTTGCTCTCATTCCTCCCCAGTCTCTCAGACACCTCTATCCTCTGGGCAGCTTTACTTCTATTTCGATATCATATATGCACACAGAATTTTTATTCATCTATACAAAATCTAAGAACTACAAATTCTAGAAAGGACCGAGCAGTATGGCACACATCTTTAATCCCAGCACTTGGGAGGCAGAGGAAGGTGGATTTCTGAGTTCGAGGCCAGCCTGGTCTACAGAGTGAATTCCAGGACAGCCCCGGGCTATACAGAGAAACCCTGTCTCGAAAAAACAAAAAAAAAAACAAATTCTAGAAAGGATGTTTATCTATCTCCAATGGGCTTAATTTTCTCTATTTGTGTTCATGTCCTGTTGTGTCTTTTTTTTTTTTCTAAAACATTAGTGGATGAAGACAGTTCCATTGTGTTAATAATATATTATATTTCTCTTATCTATTATTCTTCTATTCTTTTTAACTATATAATTTGTCTTTGAATGATAAATATTTTCACATATCCAGCTACTCAACATCTGTATTTTAAATGAAGATTTATAAACGTTTCTGTCAGGTTAAAGGGACATTAGGTATAGAAGAATAGATAACAACAAGACTTTTCATCCAATGAACTGATTCTCCCACAGACAGATCTTCCCCAATTACAACGGTGTTGTGAGCTGACTCCTAGCAGAAAGCAGCTATCATCTTTGCAGCCATCTCAGGCCATATACCCTGACAAGAGACTTGTTTTCAACAGCCTACAACTGCTGAGCACACTCTGATAAACATCTTGTTTTTCTCACATACTTGTTTTGTTGTTTAGTACCCCTAGCTGCAAGGCACGTGGCATAGTGCCTTCAGCTGTGTTCCCCTGCTTGTCCACGAGGTCAAGGCACATGGTGAAGTGTATAAATACCCAGGATTTCCTTTCAATAAAAGGAGAGACTTGATCAGACCCTCTGTCTTGTCTCTATTCTTCGAGTCTCTTAGCCCTCTTTCAGGGTCAGCAGCTCGGGCTGGGACAGAGTGTCCCCCAAACGTGGGGCAGAACGGGCTGTTACAAAATGGCGCTCAACATGAGGCAGCAAGAACGAGAGACCCAGTGAAGGACATTACTGGAAGAAGGGTTGTCTGAAAATTCAAAGTCAAACAGAGGTGATTGCTGCAGGATACTGCGTGTTGAGACTAGTAGGTCATAGTAATGATAATGGGGCAAGAAATAAGTCATCCTGAAGTCAACTCTCTGTTTTTGTTTTGTTGTTTGCTGATTTAATGTGTCAATTGTCTGCTTTTTTTCCCTCTGTTTAAATGCTGGTTTCATGTCCAAAAGAAAAAGAAACACATAGAATCCAAAATACGACCAAAGGTTGATGATGATTTGTCAGAGCCAGATTGTGCTGACCTAGAGGTAGAGGCAGCCAAATATTACGACCCTGAATGGCCCTCTTCCTGAAGGACCCCCTCCCTATGCTCCTCCACCGCCAGATACTCCCGCTATGGGGATGGTGGTTGTAGATCCAGAAAGGAGTTACAGGACAAAATTTCTCTCCTTAAACAACAAATTTCTCTTCTTAAACAGCAAATAGAATTAGAGAAAGAGTATCAGGACTTAATTAATCAGTTACAAAAATTAAGGACAGTGAAGATGTCTCAAGAAGGCGAGGCCAACTGCGAAAATCACTCAGGTCCTTGCGTTCCTCAACCTAGAGTCCAAAGGCAGCCCCTGTCCTTTGGTTTTAGTTCAGCCACAGATCAGCCAGAGGAGGGAGCGCTGAGGTTTCCCTGTATCAGAGACTAGAGAGCTCAAGGGGTTGCGTGGAGACATCACACAGGGTTTAATTTTCAAATTATTAAAGAATTAAAAAATGCAGTGTCACAATACGGCACCACTGCTCCCTTTACTCTTGCAATTTTAGAATCTGCTGCAGAGGAGTGGCTGACTCCTGGTGATTGGAATACTCTAGTGAGAGCAGTTCTTAGCAGTGGTGACCATCTTATTTGGAAATCAGAGTATCATGAGAATTGTAAGAGACAGCTAGGAGAAATATTCAGGCAGGTAATGGTTGGTCCTTTGATGCCTTAGTAGGAAAGGACAATTTGCTTCTAGTGATAACCAGATGTAGTATGACCCAGGCTTATTTGCTCAAATTAAAAATGCAGCCATGAAGGCTTGACATAAACTCCCGATAAGGGAGACCCTGGTGCATCTTTAACAGCAGTCAGACAAGGGCCTGATGAAAGATTTTCTGATTTTTTTCATTGATTAATGACAACAGCAGGGAAGATTTTTGGTAATGCAGAGGCAGGCGTAGATTATGTGAAACAACTTGCATATGAAAATGCCAATCCTGTCTGCCAAGCGGCCATTAGACCTTACAGGAAAAAGACAGACCTTATGGGGTATATCAGTCTCTGTTCTGACATAGGGCCATCCTACCAACAGGGTTTAGCTATGGCGGCTGCCATGCAAGGACAATCAGTAAGAGATTTTTTTGGCAAGTAGAGACAAAAAGGCCTGTTTTAAATGTGGCAAGCCTGAACACTTTGCAAAAGATTGCAAGGCAGAAAATAAGTTAACCCAGAGACGGCCTAAAAAACAGCCTGGGCTATGCCCACTTTGCAAATGTGGAAGGCACTGGGCTAGTGAATGTAGGTCCAAGACAGATACACAAGGGAAAATACCCTTTTCAGGGAAATGGGAACATAGGCCCCAAGTCAACACAAGCCAAAACAGTCAGTTTCATACCAGCAAACAACAACCCCTTTCTGAACTTAGTTGAGCAACAGCAGGAAGTGCAGGACTGGACCTCAGTTATGCCACCCACACAGTATTAACCCCAGAAATGGGACCCACCAAAGTGTTTAGACCACTCTATCCAGATGTGTTTGGCCTGATAGTGGGAAGAAGCAGTGCTACCATGCAGGGACTACAAATTTTTCCTGGAGTTATAGACAGTGATTATCAAGGCAAGATTAAGGTAATGGCCAAGGCAATACAGAATATAGCCACCATTCCTACAGGAAGTAGGAAAACTCAACTATTGTTACTTCCATTGATTCCTACTAATAAAAAATATGAGTCCTAAGAGAGGGGATCAAGGCTTTGGTTTCTCTGATGCATTATGGGTACAACCTATAGTTAAACAAAAACCTATGATGACAATATTGCTGGATGGGAAGGCATTCCAAGGTTTGGTTGATACAGGAACTGGTGTGACGATTATCAAACAAAGCAATTGGCCCACCACCTGGCCTCTGACCTCAACCTTAACCAATTTAAGGGGTATTGGCTAAAGTCAAAATCCATAACAAAGCTGTAAGGTGCTGAAATGGAAAAATAAAGAAGGAAATACAGGGAATATACAACTCTATGTCATCTTGGGCTTTCCCATTAATCTCTGGGGCCGAGATCTGTTATCCCAGTTGGGATTGATTATGTGCAGCCCTAATGAAGTAACTTTGGATTTTGAAGGAAAATCTGCTGCAGATAGATTCTGGCATCCTGATACCAAAAAGAATTTTGCAACAGTCCTCTGGAAAGATCCATTAACTGGAACCTGGAATGGGCCAGATCCAGTACTTATCTGGGAAAGAGGTTCTGTCTGCATATATTCCCAAATGGCAGATGCCACATGCTAGCTGCCAGAGAAACTGATTAAACACATAGACAACAATAACAAATCCAGGGAGGAGAAATCCCCTGAGAAGTGTATTTTTTCTTTACAGGAAACATGAAGATGCTTCACAATTGCCTTCAAACTGGAACAGATCAACCAGCAAACCTGACTTGGGAAGTTCTCAGTGTGGAAGAAGACATCACCACCTGCACCTCCAGGGTGGCTCTATTGGACTCTTGGTTCCCTGATTTATGATTTAGTGGGTACATTGTTTAGACTCACCAGAGAACCCATTACCACAGTTACTATAGGTGCTTTTTGGGTTTGAGATTGACTGGGGCAGAGACAGGGATTTCCTTACTTCTTTTGTTAAGATCAAAGCTATGGTCTGTTCTGTACTTCTATAGATTTAGATTTAGAAAGAATGGAATCTGCTGTAACACATTGTAAAATTCATTATCCTTCCTAGCTGAAATAGTGCTACAGAATAGAAGAGGTTTATACTTTTTACTCCTCCAACAGAGGGAGTTGTGTGCTACCCTTAAAAAGAGTGTTGCCTTTATACCAACCATTCAGGCATTGTTAAGTCTCTTGTCACTCGGGTCCATGCTGTTCAACAGACTGATGGCTTTTGTACAACAACAGAGAGATGCTATTCAAATGAAACCCATACAGGTCCATTATTATAGGCTGGAAGTAGGGGACTCTAGAACCTTGTCATTGAGACTGATGAAGATTAACCCCTAACTTACACGCTAAGCCAGATAGTCAATGACGGGTAAGAGAATACCTCAAGACCCTTGCCCCTAACTGGGAGTCCTCACCATCCTAAGACAGGAGCTCAACCAATGGCTGTTGAGTATCTAAAGATGGGAAAGGGAGGCTGAGGTCCTTTGTTCCAACCTAAGGCAGGCACGGTTTCTGTAAGTTTTCCCAGCCTTCCCTTTTGAAAAAAATTTAAAAAGGGGGTCCTGTTGGGAGCTGACTCCTAGCAGAAAGCAGCTATCATCTTTGCAGTCATCTCAGACCATATACCCTGACAAGAGACCTGTTTTCAACAGCCTACAACTGCTGAGCACACTCTGATAAACATCTTGTTTTTCTCACATATCTTGTTTTGCTGTTTAGTGTCCCCGGTTGCAAGGCACGTGGTAAAGTGCCTTCAGCTGTGTTTCCCTTCTTGTCCACGAGGGCAAGGCACATGGTGAAGTGTATAATACCCAAGATTTCCTTTCAATAAAAGGGGGACTTGATCAGATCTTCTGTCTTGTCTCTATTCTTCATGTCTCTTGCCCTTCTATCCCTACTCTCTCTCTTGCTAGACCCTGACCCACAGAATGGAGCAGCAGCTTGAGCCGGGACATAGTGGCCCCCAAACATGGGGCAGAATGGGCTGTTACACAAGGGATAAGCTAATTTTGTTCCTTTGTAGTTAGCAGTTCTTGTTGGTCTGTTTTAGGAGCAAATACAGATGAATTCAGAGTGCTCTTAAATACACAGACAGGATGCAGTACCATAAGTCTTCCTATAACTGTGGCAAGCTGCTGAGATCAGACTGATGTAAAAGTCATGAGAAGGGCCAGGAGACCCACGTTCTAAGTTTCTGTATTTATTATTATTTATTTATTATTATTATTATATTTTATTTTATTTTATTTTTGAGACAGGATTTCTCTGTATAGTCCTGGCTGTCCTGGAACTCACTCTGTAGACAAAGCTGGCCTTGAACTCAGAAATCCTCCTGCCTGTGCCTCCCAAGTGATTATAGGCATGCGCCACCACTGCCCAGCAAGTTTCTGTATTCTTTATGCTCCATATTCCTGTCACTAAATTCCTCTTACAGTATTTTAGTTTACATCAATCCCTCTGTCTATTATTTTCATTAAAAAGACTCATTTATTATAAATCTTCTCATCTTAACCTTGACCCCAGCCTTGACTTCCCTTTCTTTTAACTCCCAACATCAGTCTTCTCTTGAATCCTGCCATATGATTTCATCAACTAGGTTCTATAAATGCTAACTGTGATGCTATCCCAACATGTGATCTCCCTAACTGAAGTGGAAACTTTTGGTTTCTTTGGAGAGTCAGTTATGTCAAAGGCCGTTTTCCTGAGGCAGTCACAGGTGAAAGGATGTTTCACTAAACAAACCGTGAAAGGAGGCCGCCGTTAAGAAGGATTCAACAGATGGTAGATGATTTGGATGGTATTGGTATGCCTTGCTAGTCCTTAATGGTCATCATTTGTTGTGACTTCATAGAAAGAAACATACCAAAAAACCTCTGGTGGTATTCAGGCAGCTTCTTGCTGCTTCCAGGGACTCAGGCCAATTGGCAAGTAATGTCAGCTGACACAGACTCAAATGGAGTTTTGCTAAGACAGACTCACTTGGTGATGCAAGATCCATGGAGGACACATGATGTTTGGAGGAAGTATAAATAGACCCAATGGACAGTGATGGAGGTGATGGATGGAGGTGGGGACTTGCATAACTAGCTTTGCAATGCTTCATTGGTCTTGCATCTATGCTGATTTTCACTTCCTTGAGAGAGGCACGGCTAAGAACTTCTCCTGGTGCCCCGCTGGTCCCAGTTGTTCCTGCTGACTTTCTGACTCAGGCTGATTTGGAGGAAGCCTGGCTGTTTCTGCTAGATTGTGTCACTGCTGCTGATTCGTGTTTGCTATTTCAACACTAGTGAACTAGACTACAGGTATATTCATGAAGTGTTTCTGAGTGAATCGAGTTGCTGCTGCTGATTCCTGTGATTTTATGAACTGCTGATTTTCTGACAATACAATTGAATTACCACAGTTACTATAGGTGCTTTTTGGGTATGTGTGGTTTGAGATCTGACTGTGCGCGCACTGAGAGCAGAGGATTTCACTTATCTTCGTTTGTTATTAGATAAGCTTACTCTGTCATGGTCTGTTCTGTACTTCTATAGATTTAGATTCGTAGAAAGAATGGTATCAGCAGTAAACACATTTTGTAAATTCATTATCGTTGTTAGCTGAATTAGTGCTCCAGAATAGAGAGGTTTATCTTTTTACTCCTCAACAGAGGGAGTTGTGTGCTACCCTTAAAAGAGAGTGGTGCCTTTATGTTACCAACATACAGGCATTGTTAAGTATATTGTCACTAGGGTCATGCTGTTAACAGACTGATGGCTTTTGTACAACAACAGAGAGATGCTTATTCAAATGAAACCCATACAGGTCCTGTTATTACAGGCTGGAAGTAGGGGACTCTAGAACCTTGTCATTGAGGATGATGAAGATTAAAACCCCTAAACTTACACGCTTCAAGCCAGTAGTCAATGACGGGTAAGTGAACACCTCAAGACCCTTGACCCCTAACTGAGGAGTCCTCACCCATCTAAGACAGGAGCTCAACCTAATGGCTGTTGAGTATCTAATAGATGGGAAAAAGGGCGGCTGGGGGTTCCTTTGTTCCATACCTAAGGCAGGCACGGTTTCTGTAAGTTTTCCCAGCCTTCCCTTTGAAAAAAATTGTATCAAAAGGAGGGTCCTGTTGGGAGCTGACTGACCTAGCAGAAGCAGCTATTTTCCACCACTTTGCAGTCTCTCAGACCTATACCCTGACAAGAGACCTGTTATTCAACAGCCTACAAACTGCAGAGCACACGTTCTGATAAACATCTTGTTTTTCTCACATATCTTGTTTTGATATGTTTAGTGTCCCGGTTGCAAGGCACGTGGTTTATGTGCACAATCAGCTGTGTTCCCTTCTGTCTCGACGGGGCAAGGCACATGTGCAAGTGTATAATACCAGATTTCCTTCATAAAGGGGGACGATTGATCAGATTCTTCTGTCTTGGTCTCATTCTTCGTGTACGCTTGCCCTTCTACTCCCTACTCTTCGCTGGCTAGACCTGGGGGGAACCCAAGAATGGAGGCAGCGGCTTGAGCCGTCGGACAGAGTGTACCCCAAACATGGGGCAGAATGGGCTTGTTACACCGGGATTTGGAATTTTGTTTCCCTTTTGTAGCTGTTTTTGTGGGCTGTTTTAGACAAATACAGATGAATTTAGGTGCTCTTAAATACACAGGACCCGATGCAGTACCCTAAGTTTTCCTATAACTGTGGGAAGCTGCTGAGATAGGACTGATGTAAAAGTCATGAGAAGGCCAGGGGACCCACGTTCTAAGTTTCTGTATTTTTATTTTTTATTTTATTTTTTTTTTTTTTTTATTTTATTTTTTTTTAGACAGGATTTCTCTGTATAGTCCTGGCGTCTTTGGAATTACCGTAGGGCAAAGCTGCCTCGAACTCAGAAATCCTCCTGCCTGTGCCTCCAAAATGTTTATGGCGTGCGCCACCTGCCCCAGAAGTTTCTGTATTTCTTTAGGCTCCATATTCTGTCCCCTAAATTCCTCTTCAGATTTTTAGTTTACATCAATCCTCGTCAATTTTTTTTATTTAAAAAGACTCATTTATTATAAATCTTCTCATCTTAACCTTGACCCCAGCCTGGACTTCCCTTTCTTCTAACTCCCATCATCAGTCTTCTCCTGAATCCCGCCATATGATTTCTCACTAGGGTTCTAAAATGCTAAATGTGATGCTTCCAAAAGGGGAAATTCCTAAATGAAGTGAAACTTTTGGTTTCTTTGGAGAGTCGTTATGTCAAAGGCCTTTTCCTTTTGGGCCGTCCCGGTGAAAGGATGTTTTCACTAAAACAAAACACTGGGAAAAGGGGGCCCCGTTTAAAAGGATTTTAACAGATGGTAGATGATTTGGAGGTATTGTATGCCTGCTAGTCTTTTTTGGTTCATTTTGGTGACTTCTAGAAAGAAACATACCAAAAAACCTCTGGGGTATTCAGGCAGCTTTTTGCTGCTTCCGGACTCAGGCCAATGGGCAAAGTAAAAGTAAACTGACACAGAAATCAAGGGGGTTTTGCTAAGACAGATCACATGGTGATGCAAGATCCCATGGGGAGGACACATGATTTTGGAGGGAAGTATAAATAGACCCTGGGGACAGTGATGGAGGTGATGGGGGAGGTGGGGACTTGCAAAACTAGCTTTGCAATGCTTCATTGGTCTTGCATCTATGCTGTTTTTACTCCTGAGAGATGCACACTAAGAACTTCTCTGGTGCCCCTGCTGCGGGCCCAAATTGTTCCTGCTGGATTTTGACTCAGGCTGGGTTTGAGGAAGCCTGGTGTTTCTGCTAAAATTGTGTCACTGATGCTTGATTCGTGTTTGCTATTTCCCAAAACTAGTGACTAGATAAGGTATATTTCTGAAGTTGTTTGGTTTTAATCGAGTTGCGCTGCTGATTCCTGTGATTTTATGAACTCTGGTTTTCTGACAATACAGATTGAATTTCTCCAGAAAACCATTTCTAAACAATTCCACTTTCCCTGTTCTAATAACTTTTCTTTTCCCTCTTCTGGCACGTGGGGGGCTAGAAGGGGGGTAAAGCATTTAAAAAAAGGGTTTGACAAATCTAAGTTATATGACCCGTTTGACAGCTGTTTGAAAACTCCCTGTTTTCTGTGTGGCCACATACTTATAAATTCTTTTTTGGAAGAGGGGGGGTTTGTTGGATTTTTTGATAGGTTACACACGAGGCAGTCAGACCGGGGATTTTTCATGTGGGCGCGGGGTTAATGAAGATACAGAATATAAAGAAAATTTGCTGGTGAAAGGGGTTGGGAGCAGGATGAAAAGGGAAAAAGCTGAGGGACTGGAGAGGGGGTCAGAGGGTTTTAGAGGTCGGCCTAGCAAAACCCAAAACCCCGGTCCCACACCTCAGCACTGAAACACTGGTGTAGTGGACACCTATAATCCCCCAAAATTGGAGTGGCAAGGAGCAAAAGGATTAGAGATGTTGCAAATCCCGGTCACCCGGTCTATATTTAGCTTATTATTTTATTTTATTTATTTTATGTTATTTATTTTTTGTTTTTTTTTTTTTTTTTTTTTCGGACAGGGTTTTTCGTGGAGCCCAGGCTGTCTGGAAATCACTCTGTAGACCAGGTGGCCTCGGAAAAAAGAATTCGCTGCTCTGCCTCCCCAAATGGGGGGGGGATTTTAAAAGGGTGCGCCCCCACGCCCGGCTTTAGACCTTATTTTTAAAAGGAAAAAAAAAACCCCAAAGAGGAAGACGGAAGAGGAACGGAAGGAAGCAAATTTCTATCACTCTCCTCTGACCTAACGACATTTTTACGTTTCCTTCTTATTTTGCCCTGCCCACAAAAAAGCAACCATCCTAGGCCTTACTGGGCTCCTAAAGGCCCTTTTAAAGGCGCAGATGAGGATTTTGTGTCTGAAAAGGGGTGTAGATGAATATGGTGCAGAATGCCCGGAGTTCTGAAATTTGGGTTGACCGAAGCATGGCCCCCCTGAGGGTGGGCAGAAGATGGAGTTCATTATTTAAAAATGCCTTTTATTTGGGGGGTGCCCTTTGTTTTGCTGAATTTTTCAGATGTGCACCACCACAACCCAATTTTATAGTTTGGGGAAATTTAAAAACAGGCTGGTGGTGGTTGTTGTTGTTAACCTGCCGGCATTTAAGTACAATTGACTATTTTCCTTCATTGAATACCAGGAAGTTTTGAAAAGGGGTTGTTTGTTTTGAGATAGGGTTTCTCTGTTACTGGCTGTCCTTTGAACTCAATCTGTTTAAATTTGGGCCTCAATTCAGAGATCTGCTGCTTTTGCCTCCCCTAGTGCGGGATTAAAGGTTTGTTTCTACCCCAACTAGCTTTTACTAGAATATTGTTAAGAAAGAATATTTTCTTTGACCAGGGCCAAAATCTTCCACAAAGGCCCTTCCTTACTTTAGGGTTTTTCTGATTGGACTTTCAAGTTTTTTGTATGGCACTTGAGGGGTTCTTTAAATTTTTTTGAAAGGTTTCCCCTTTCTTGCAGAAAAGAACCTTGTGTTCGGGGGTTTTTGGAAACCCTTTTTTCCTTTTCCCGCCCCCAGGGCCAAAAACCAAAAAAAAAATAGTCCCCCCTCTGTTTTTGTCCTAAAGGAAATTTCTTTTTTAAATGAGTTTTTTTTAACTTTCTGTTTTTAAGAAAACCCGTTTAAAGTTATTTTCTAAATTGGGGTACTTTTAACTAAATTTTGTTTTTTAAGTCTCTCTTTTCCCCTTTCCTTTTCCCTCTCTCCAATTTTTCAAGGCAAATAATGTGGGCCTCCCCCTTTTCAATTTAATGGTTTCTATTCCAGTCCAAAAAGGAAATACTTGGGATTGATTGGGTATCAACACAAAAGGGGAGAAGTTTTGTTGGGAGGTCTCTGGTTTTCACTCTATGTCCTTCCCTGTTTTAACTCCCGGCAACTTAGAGAAACTTTTCTTACCTCCCTTTTAGTTGGGGGTTTAGATTCGCTCAGCTCTTTCAAGAAAATGGGGTTTGTGCCAAGTGGCCCCAAATGCCCAAGTTTTTTTTGGGACGGCTTTAATCCAAACACGTGGAAGGGAAAAAGGGGGTGGATTTTTTGTGGTTTGAGACCAAGCCCGTCTACAGAATGAGCTTCGGGCGCCAGGCCAAGGGTACAAAAATACTCTGTCATCTATGGAAGGGAGGAAATCTGAGTGGAAAAATGATTCCATACCAATGTATTTTAAGTTGGTACCAGTGGGGAAAATTTTTTGGGGGAGGATTAGGGGGTGTTTTGGGCCTTGTTAGAGGAGGTGGGGTATGGGGGTTTGGGGGCTGTGATTTTTTTAAAAGGGGGACCACACATTTCCCAGATAGTTTTTTTTTTTTCTGCCTCCTGCAGATGTAAGCTTTTCCTACTGTTTCGGCACCATGCTCCAAAACTGCTTCCAATAACCCCAAAATGGTCAGGAATAAACCTCTATAAAACCCTTTAGCCACAATAAATTTTCTTCTGATAAAACTGCTTGGTTTTTGGTGCCGTTTTTCCAAACAACAGAAAAGTTACTAAAACAGAGGCAAAGAAAGGTCTTCCTCCATCTAGGATCTTCTCTGTCATGGATAAATGGGCCCGCCCTTTGAAGCAGCCAGGGATGTCCATTGGCTTGGAATCTGGGAAGCAAAGGCTTTTGGTGCTTTTTTGTGGGGTGGCAGATACCTTCCCCATTACCCTGAAAGGGACAGAAAAAAGGGGCCATATTTTAAAAATGATCTAGGATGTTTAGCCTTTTTGTTTTCTTTTCATTACCTTACCATCATCATTTACCATCAACACCAAAAAACTACATCACCACGCAACGGAAAAATTTAACCCAAAGATTTAGCAGGCAGTCAAGCATACTGTCACTGAGCTTTTTTATCCCCAGTGCCCCTCTCTACAGAAATTTAAAGAAATTGAATGAGTCAGTAAAGAATTTGAACGAAACCAAAAAAGTATTTAAAAATAGCAAAGAGGTAAAAACCCCGGAAAGGGGAAAAAGCCCAAATCTCACACTTAGGAGGGAGAATGACCCGCCTGGCTTACGAGTCTCCAGTTAACATGAGCTACTATGAGTGAGCTTTGTTCAAAAAAGGGGAGGAGAAACCAATACATTTCTCTGCATAGTCTCCCAAACAAATGAGCAAATAAAAAAAGGGGAGCTGGTAGAGATGGGAGGAAAAAAAACCATTTACAGGATTCTTTCCTGTCCTGAAAGGTGAGGACCCCAGCACACAGACCCTCCTGGGGCATTCCCTGTCTTGGTTTCACTTTATCACAGTGCTTTTTTACTTTACCTCAAGTCTTCAGTGATTTGCAGCGGGTTCTAAAAAGGAAAAATTTAAAAAACCAGCATGCACGCAGGTGGTAGGGGCCACCGCCTATAATCCCAGCACATGGGAGGCGAGGATCGGCAGAGGGACAACGAAATTGAGGCCACCTGGTCTACACAGTGATTTCCAGGATAGCCAGGGACTGCACAGAGAAAAACCCTGGCTCGAAAAATAAAAACCCCCCAAAAACAAAAACAAAAAGAACAAAAAAACCCGGATGCGGCGGATTCATGGGGTGCACGCCCGGTGCAGAGCAACGCAAAATGTTCTTCTTTTCCTTGATATCAATGTTTACAATGTGAGATTTTAAACCAATGCCCTTCTTCTCGTACTAGTCTCTTAAATTTTTGAAAAACAAGTTACATTTTTAAATTTTGCAATCCTACTTCCCCCCACTTTTGAGACAGGTCTCATGTTATCCAGGCTAATCGCCCAAAACCCCTCATATCTAAAATGACTTTTCAATCTTGCCTTTTCTTTCCTCTTTTTATTGGAGTAAAAACCCGTAACATTTAATTTATTTTTTTTTTCCAAATTTTTTTAAGACGGGTTTTATTTAGGGGGAGGGGGGAGAAAAGAGAGGGGAAAAAGTTTGGGGGGGGGAAGGAAAGGGGAAGGGGGAAAATTTTTTTTTTTTTTTTTTTTTTTTTTTTTTTTTTGGGTTTTTTTTTGGGGGGTTTTCTGAGACCCCCGGGGTTTCCGGAAACCGTCTTGCCCTGGATCAACTGAAACCGGTGCCCGCCCCCCAATCGAGGGGGGGGTCGCCTCCCCCGGCTACTTTTAAGTTTTTTTTGAAAAAAAGCCTTTTAAAAAAATTAATTTACAGGGTGCCTAAAAAATTTATTAAGTGAAATTTTTGTTTAAAAAAACTAACCCTTTTTGTTAAATTTTAGTAAGAACTCTTTAATTAAAAAACCTTTTTATTGCAAAAAGCACATTCAATACAGTTTTTTGAAAGTGTTTTATTTTCCAAAATGACCGGTTTTTTAGGAATTTTGGTTTGCTAAAATCGAAAAAAAATATCAACGCTTTCCATCCAGCCCGTCATAAAAATAAAAGGGCCCTTTTATGCTAAACTTTTTCAAGAAAGGGGTTTCTAACTACTTGACAAGTTTTTTTTCTGAAAAGGTGTTTAAATTTTTCAATTTTTAAAAGATTTTTTTTCTGAAAAAAAAACCCTTTCTGGGCCCCCCAAAATTTATTATTAAAATCTGGGAAAAATTTTTGTATATGATTAATACAGGAAAAAAAGTCTTTTTTTCTTACTTTAAAAAAAATTTATTTTAATTTGCACATTTTCAGCCATATCCCTTATGAAATTTAAATTCATTTACTTTATTTCCAATTTCAAATTATTTTTTAAAGCTATTTAGGGTTGAAACTCTCAGTCATTTCTCTAGCGTAGGCCAGGGTCTTCATATAAGCATGGACTAGCAAACAAATTATACAATAATTAAATATACACAACATGTATGGAATGCTTATGATTTATAGATCATATAACTAAAAGAATCCTGAAAAGTATAGCTTGTAGAATCATGAGTGACAATTTCTGACATCTTTATTTGTTTTGGCCTTAAGATGGGTTCAACTGGAAAAAGAGCTGACCCCGTGTCATGGACATATGGATATAGTGAAACATAGGCTTATACTTACTCTGTTAGTCAAATCAAAGTGAAGGTCCAATATGGAAAATCAATTGGATACAAACATAAACATTCCTATAATCTCATTATCAGAGAAACAATATCATCTCTGTTTTTCTCTTCTGTTTCAGTCTCTGTCCAGCCCTCTCTGTCGTCTCTCTGTTTCTCTCTCTCTCTCTCTCTCTCCTCTTCTCTCTCTCTCTCTGTGTGTGTGTGCTGTGTGTAGTGTTGTGTGTGTGTGTGTAATTTGGTGTTGCCATTGCTGTGGTGGACATGGGTAAAAGTCAGAACTTTCAAGAAGATCGCTATCTCTTATCATCACAGTGGATAGAATTCTGGGGATTGAATCAGGTAATCGGGTCTGAATTCAAATGCACTTTAATTGTTAAGACCATCCTCACAGGACCAACTACTTGATTTTTCTTTCATTGAATAAGCTGTTTAAGTAAAATATCTAATTACTTTCCCCTCCCCACTCATTCCCAGATCATCCGCATCTCCCTACGCTCAGTAAATCACCACCGCTTCCTTTCTTTTCTTATGGAAAAAAAAATACAAGCACTTAAAATAAATACTTAAAATAAAGAAACCAACAGTGGGTGTAAACAGTATCAAGGGCAACTAAAATTACTTGTTTTAAGTTGTGTATAAGTCGTCTAAAATTACTAGGACTTAAAGGATTATAAATCCTCAGAAATGCCTCTATTCTATTAAACCCCATGTTACTAAAGAAAGTAAACTACTGGCGAACGTTGAGGGTGATATCGCTTGTAGGATAACAAGCAATGTTTCCCTTTGTAAACAAGGGTTACCCCAAACTGCACAGGATGTGCTTAGCCACACAGACGGTAGGAGGTAATGTAGGCATGAGTCACATCGGGATTTTCTTGTGTCCCCATATTGGAAAAGGTGAGAGAGGTATGTAGCCTTAATGGTTTTGCTTAAAAAGAATGGAAATAATGTAATTTTCATCCACTTTTGGGAATTCCTGGGTATGGATTAAATGCGTGCCTCTCACCCTTGCTAATATTTGCTAAAGCTTGCTTCTAGTTTGTCTCATTATTTTTTGGTAGTGGTTGTATTCTTTGCTTGGTGGTGATATAACATTTTTCTGGAGCCCAGTGAGATCGACCTCACACCATCCAAACTGTAAAGCCAGATCTGGGGCGAGGACCCATGTCAGGAAGTTGTTACACCTTGAGATGTTCCAAGGGTTCTGTCTTTTAGTGTGTGTTTGCAGACTACGCAGAATGGCCCGCCATGTTGAGAAAAGCAGCATGTCATTATGGAGGCCTCCTGGTAATAAGTCACATCTGGTTATATTTCTGTGGAATTCTAACTCTGGGACCTGGAAGCACAATTCAAGAGGACTATTTACTCTCCAATATCGCGGACAAAAAGCCAGACCTGCCTGACGGCTGCCTCGGTTTGGTCGTTCGGGGGAATGCTTTTTCCTGCCTTTTTTTATTTTTTTAATGTGTGTTTTTCTGGTGTGTTTGTACGCTTGTTGCAACAAGGACAAGAAAAGAAAAGGGTCGGAACATTTAATTTTTTTAATGATTGTGGCCACTAAATTTTTTTTCTGACTGGTCTCCTTGAGGGGTAAATTTTTTCCTTTTTTTTTTTTTTAAAAAGGTTTTTTTTTGCTATTTTTCGCTGCTGCCGGCACCTTTTATAATGCTATTTCCCCCAGCTGATTGTTTAAAAGGGGGGTCAAAATTTCCCCCGGGGGGTTTTTGGTCACTGCTTCATTTAACATTCAGTTTTAACAGGGTTTTTAAAATGTTTTTTGAGTTTTGGGTAATATTTTTTTTTTACTTTTTTTAAAGCTGGCTCGGGGTTAGGATATATTCTTTTTCTTAGACCCAAAAAATATTACCTAAAAGTTTCCCCTATTCCCCGGATGCCACTTGACCACTTGGGCCCGTGACTGAAAGGGAAAAGGGGGAAAAAAGAACTGCCAAAAACAAAAAAAAAAAACAAAAAAAAAAAAAACAAAAAAAAACCCAAAAAATGGTTTTATTTAAAATGCTAAAACTTTTCCCCGAACAAAAAACTTGTCTCAAGTTTTTTAAGACTTTTTGGGGAACTTTTTTAAATCAAGATTTATTGGTATTTTTTAAAAATTTTGAAACAAAAAAAGTTAGCTTAAATCTTGTAACACTGGGGGGGGGGTGTTTTAGGTTAAAAATTAAAAGTAGAAAAATTTTTTAAAAAAGAACCATGTGCTATGCTGGGCCCCCCCTGGGGGTAAAAGCAACATGTGGCTTGGGTCCCCCTATTCGATCCATTGGGATAAGGCAGCTACATGGCGGGGACCCCTTTTAGGGGTTGGAGAGGGTGGGGTTCATTGCTCAACCACCCCGATTAAAGGGAACCCCAATTTTATGAACCCCAACCAAAAGGGACAAAAATAGGTTTTCCAAAATATTTTGGATTAGGATGATTTTGTATGATTTAATTTTTACCCGGAAACAATAAATTAAAACAAGGTTTATTTAATAAGGTTTTAAAAAATTTACCCCATTTTAAAAACACAAAAAATACCCTTTTCCTGGCAGGGTGAACTTTTTAAAAAAAAGGCCCCCAAAAAGGGATTTGTTTCAAGGGCATAAAAAGGGGTCGGGGAGAGCAGTAGGCTTGGCACTATGGGGCAGAGCTAGGGGTTCCTGAAGAGACCCCCGGAAAAAGGGGGGCCGCAGCATTTTTGGAGATGCTTTTGCCTGTGATGGGCCCTTGAAAAACAGTACTGCTAAAAATGGAGCCTGCTGGGGCCTGGAAGGGCGGCTGAGGGCCGAGAGGGGGGCTAAGAGGGCCCCCAAAACCCCCCTTTGGGGAAACCCCCAAAAAAATTTGTGACCCCCCAAAATATTGAGCATTGAGTTTTTTTTACTTTTAAGAGGGGTTTTTTTCCCTGTCAGATTATGGTTTGCCCTTTTCTTTTTAAATTTTAAAAAAAAAGGGGTTTTGTTGTTTGTGTCTGGAGAAAGGCTCAGTGGTTTTTTGGGGACTGAGCTCTTCCAAAGGGCCCCCCGGGGGTTGGGTTTCCCAAACAGGCCCCCTGGGGCTTACAACCATCCCAAAAGAAAACGATTCCCTTTTTTTATGTCTGAAAAACAGCTACAATGTCTTTATATACAAAAATAAATAAAATTTTTAAAAAAAAATAAATTTTTCGTTTTTTTTTCTTTCCCATCGGGCCCAGGCGGTGGGAAGGGAAAAAAACTCCTGGGAAAAAGGGAAAAAAGAAGGGGCAAAGAAAAATGGTTGACCAAAATTTTTTAAACAGACTGGTACGAGGGGGAAAGTCCAGCAATGTTTTTTATTAGGAAAAAACGGGAAAAAACTAGCACAAGGACTCAAGGGACCAAAAATTTTTTTTATGGCCCCCAAGGGTCGTGTTTTAAGTTTGGGCCCTTTCGGGTCTACAGAAGATAAGTTCATTTAGAAATTCAAAACTAATTACGAGGGGTTCGGGCAAAAACTGTCTGACTAACTTCCCCCGGGATGATCTTTATCCGGGACAAAATGTCTCCTTTGGGCAAAATTTGGGAAAATAGATGGGAAATTTATTTGATGTCAAAAAGGGGAAACCCCCGGTGTTTTCCCACTTTTTTGGTTGGTTTTTACTAAAAACAAACCCCCAAAAAGAAAACATCCAAAGCGCAGCAAAACCCCCCCAAAAATCTGGGGATCAGACCCAGAAGTGCAGCAATACTTGAAGGAAGTTTTTAATAAAACTGATTCCCAAAAACATGGGAAAAAACATAGAAAAAAGGGGGGCCATCCCTTTGTCCTCTTTTTTTATGTCTTTGTTAAAAATAAAAAAAGTTGAAGAAACCCCCAAAAATTTTTTTTGGGGAAAACTCATGGAGCTCCAGGGAAGGGGTATTTTGGGGAAAAAAAACTGGGATGAGACAGGGTGTAAGGGTTAACGAGTGTGGGGGTTTAAACCCCCAATCCCCAAAAAACTGTTTAAAACCCCCATTTTTTTTAAAGTGACAAATAAAAGTCCCCCTTTTTGGAAAAAAAAAAAAAACTTTAAAATGGGTTTCTTATTTTATTTTTTGATATTGCAGGAACCCACAGTTGAGATATTTTAAATTCTTTAAAAGGGGAAAACTTGGGGTTTTTCAGAAAATTTAAATGAGAAAAGGTTTTAAAATTTTCTTTAAATATTTAAATTTATTTATTTATTTTTTTTTGGTTTTTTTTTTTTGAGAAAAGGGGTTTTTTTGTGTAAACCCCGGGCCTGTCCTGGAACTCACTCTGTAGACTAGGCTGGCCCCGAAATCAGAAAAACTGCCTGCCTTTGCCTCCCAAAATGCTGGGATTTTAAAAGGGATGCAAACCCCCAAGGCCCAGCGATATTGGGGTTTTAAAATTTTAATTTTTATGAAATTATTTGCAATGACTGTTTTTCAGTAACCAAAAACTTGTGGGCCCCATGGGAAATGATTGGATAGAAAAGATTTTAAATTTTTATGTTTAAATTTGGGGGTCTTTAAAAAAATGTTCTCAGTACATGGAGCATATTTTGGGGCCCGGTGCCCTTCCCAGAATTTTTGAGACAAACTATCAGTGAACCTCTGTGGAAAGCCTGCCTCTCCCGACCCAAATATTTTATGGTTTAAAGTAAATTTTTATATGTAAATTTTTAAATCTAATAGAAGCCCGGAGGAGGGCCCGGCTGTGGCTACAGGTAGCATACAAATGTGCTCTTTCCCGGTGTGGACACCTTTACTATAGCCAAGTAGGCCTATCCCAACCCTTCTGTCTTCAGACCTTTCATGTGGCCCAGCTCAGTGGGCTGCTGGGTGTGCCATTGAAGGACTGGTGGTTTGGGGCCAGGTCAGTACCAATGAAGAATCATGACTGATCTCATTCCCTGTGAATCATTATGCTTTTTCCACTGTAATTACTTCATACTTGTTTTTGAAAAACTGGTCCCTTTGTCACTTGTCATGGTCCCCCCTTCCAACAAATCTTAATCTGGAAATAGAGAAATGACCCCTGTCCAGCATAAGTGCTTATATATTTGCACACTACAGCAGCAGGGGTTCGCTTGGTCTAGTCTTGCTCTAGGACTTGCTTTCTGACCAACTTCTTTTTTTTTTTTTTTTTAAATATGAACTAGATCTAGGATGTGGTGTCTG